>JAFEUB010001000.1:0-127500 GCA_024529925.1 Ophthalmolycus amberensis | reverse complement strand
TGCAATAACGCGTCCAACGCGCCGCGCCATCGCAAAATCGCGGCGCGCCAGTCTCATCGCGTCTGTGCATAGACTTTGTATGCAATCTCGACGCGCGTCAAAAAATCAACGCGACCGGTGTGAACGCAGCATTAGTGTACAGTAAACGTGTCATGTGAAAACCTCGTAAACTTCATGTTTCAAGCTATATGTCCACGGAGAATACTGACTTCTGGTTGGACAGAAGGTAACTACACCATCATATATTAATTATAAACTAAACTAGACTGTGAAGCCTCTCATTGTCCCGAATCTCGCTAATATGACCATTTTATTTTCATCATAAATAAATTAAAAGCAGACAATTCAACTTTAAAATTCAACTTTCCGATTTTATTTTCAGGTTTAAGTTCTTTGCTTTCTCCATCAATCTCGTTCCCAATACGTCAGTGTGATTTAATTATAGTTTTGGTACCAATTCTGCACTTTCAAATAAGAAAATTAAAACTAAACTTCAACATTCAGTTTGATGAAATGTTGACAGCCTTGGACTTCCGTACAGACAAGCGCCGGGTGAACAATGTGAGAATAAGACAGAGAACATCTCAACACTAGTTTATGGGGAGAATATTCTTCCTTCTCAACACTGTATTTATTGTATTTTATTGCACTTCATGTCGAAGCTGCTTTCAGTTTTCAGAAGCTCTCCTTAAATAAAAGTGGCTTTGCGTTGACCTCGTCGTTGACCTCGTCGTTGACCGTCGTTGACCGTGCGGTGCGTCGGCCTGAGGTGAGGAGTGAAACCAGGGGCCGGATATCGTATTTATATATATTTCTGTCTGAGATAACAGACGCTGTAGCGTCATCGACCCGGCGCTGACGGAGACGTGAGACCTCGACACTAAAAAGGTCGGAGCTGCTCTTTGACCTTTGACCTGGTTTTAAACAATGAGAGTCCAAAAGCTCACCAGCAGCTGCTGAGTGTGCAGAAAACACCAGAGAGGGTTTAAGAGGAAACAAAGTCCGATGTTGATGTCAGTCCATTAAATATAAGACTACAACCAGCAGCCTGTTAGCTTAGCTTAGCATGAAGCTCATAGTTAATGAGTTATATCAGACTTATTAAAAGTGTGAACATGACAATTGGCACTATTACAGGTTTACATGCCTTTCTTTCTTCTGAAGACTGAAGTCAGAGCTTCATGTGTTAAAGCTGCATTCTCTCTAGTGTCCACCAGGGGGCGACTCCTCTGGTTGTATAGAAGTCTATGAGAAAATGACTCTACTTCTCTCTTGATTTATTCCCTCAGTAAACATTGTAAACATGAGTTTATGTCTCAATCTCTAGTTTCAAGTCTTCTTCAATACAGCATGATGTTCATTTAGTACATTATGGTCCATTTAGAGTCACACAGACCATAAAGCAGGGGATGCTTTAGGGCGGGGCTACACTGTGATTGACAGGTCTCTACCATGTTTTAGTGTGTTTTAGCGTATTTCAGTGTGTGTGTGTGTGTGTGTGTGTGTGTGTGTGCGCTCACCTCCACAGCGTGTGCGTACTGCTCCAGCTTGTCGTCGATCGTTGGCAGCAGGACGAGCGTCTGCGTCTTCTTAAAGCTGTTACTGATTCAGTCAAGACAACATGAGACACAAAGAGTTCAAACAGGTTCAGGATCAGATCAGTGACTGAGGATGAAGTCCACACCTTGGGATGACATCAGAGACGCAGCTGATCTCACACGTTTGGATCAAGACCCAGAGTAAGTGTAACACCTTTTTAATTTAAAATGTATTAAATTATATTTAAGTGACAAGAGATGAGAACGAGGCACCAACGCTGCTGGTTCAGCTTCCTCCTCTGAACACATTTCAAAATAAAAGCACAACTCTTGAGAGCTGCAGACTTCCTGTTAGCCTCCAAACTTCAACAACCACCAAAACAAATGTAGAAATACTGCGTCTGGACGGAGTTCATCAGAGCCATGAACCAGAGAGAGGAGGAGGAGACACTGTTGATGAAGATATTCACCTTTTCTTCAGCGAGCGGTTCAGCGACTCAGTTCTCTCTGAGATCTGAAAAAGACAAAGAAATGTATTTTCATGTCGCCGCCTCGTTTGTTGATTACAGTCCGGCCCACACAAACAGAGCCGAGTCTTCTGGCCTCCATCAAACCGTACGAGTCATCGCAGCAGCTGTCGACGCAAAGCATGATGGGAAACAGAGCAAGAGACGGATGTACAACGAGTGAATGTTCTGCTTCCTAGGTGCTTCAAATTAAGCAAGTTAGGTTTTTAATTAATCCCATCTTTACATTTCAGTTTCAAGTTTTACTGGTGAGTTACTTTACTGTACTTCCTCCACATCCGTCTACTCGGCACAATTCAGTCAGTTTGAAGTTATTTGTTTTTGTAGTTTCAGGCGTATTCAAATCACACAAATACATGTGAGCATTAGAACTTCATCTACAGATTCATCTTCTGTCAAATTGTGCGTATTTGACAGAAAAACATGTTTCATCTTTAAAGTGGACTTTTAACACACAGTTCAATGTCTGGTTCTCATGTGGATGACTCGTGTAAAGTTATGTTTAAACTTAAACGCTTATTTCAATGTGGACAAATAGAAACCAGAACACACATGCAGCGTCATGCACGCGACCATTTCAATCAAACATCACCATGAATCACAGCGATGTCATTGATCAAATCTCCAGCAGAGAGAAGGTAAGAGACACGTGTTGTCTTTAAGTCTTGTGAGTGCAACATTACAAAGCGTTGTGTTTATGATTGCACAAGATCAGAAAATATGAATCGGTGATCAGTGAAAGAGTCGACCTGCAGCTCTGTGGGGAGGTCACTGTCCACGAATCAAACACACACCAAAATCAGTGAGTTCACAACATGCTTTACACACACACACACACACACACACACACACACACACACGACGAGCTGAACCTGAGGTCGATCAGCAGCGAGCCTCAATGGGCCGAGTCCTCGTCACACCACAGCACTTCCTGTGTGATGTGAAGTCGTCAGGCTCGATTTGAAAATCATCCCAGTTTACATCACCACGGAGAGCCAAAGTCATGATGTCACTTCCTGTCTGGCCTCTGCTCTCGACTACACGCATCAGTTCACAGATGACAGAAACCGTTTGTATCTCGCTTAAACACGATGTTCACTGGTGTGACTGAGATCTGCTTCTGCAGAGTTTAACCATGTTATTGATATTATACTATATATATATATATATATATATATATATATATATATATATATCTATATATATATATATATATATCTATATATATATATATATATATATATATATATATATATATATATATATATATATATATATATATAAAGACTTCAGGATTCCTGTTCAAGAGCTTTGCAGCTGCAAACGTCTCACATGACTGGAGTTGAATCTTGTGTTGGTCAGAACAGAGCGAGTCTCCTGATATTCACCTTGTGAGTGGGACTTTTGGGACTTTTGGGACTTTTGGGACTTTTGGGACTTTTGGGACTTTTGGGACTTTTGGGACTGAAGACCTCGTCCCCGTCCACGCTGGACGTACTGAGGCTCTTCATCCTCTCTGCCGCCTCCATCCTCCTCCTCCTCCTCTCCATGTCCTCCTTCATGCGCCTCCTCTCCTCCTGGGAGTCACATCACAAGTTAAACTCCACACTTCTACATCAACGGCACGAGTCTGATCAGCTGTCAGCGCTGCAGAAAGAAAGCCTCTAAACATAGAAGATGAGAATCTGTTTGACCACTAGAGGGCGCATGAACTCTCCATCCAGCTAAACACACACGTTGTCTTATTAGCAGCCAATGAGATGGTTATACAGACATCAGGACTCTAGAGATCCTTTCATCCTTTCATATTTCACTCAGAATAATCGGAGCTATGAGGTTCAACCCGCAGTGGCACCAGGCCTGCGTACCTCCTCTTTGGCCAGCCGTTGCTGCTCCTCCTCCTCCCTCCGACGCTCCTCTTCCAGCCGGGCTCGACGCCTGTGCTCCCTGCCTCCTCTTCAGCTCCTCCAGCTCCTGCTCGGCCTCCACCTGTCGGTGTCTGAGCTGCTCCAGCTCCTGGCTGCCCTTCTGCTGGAGGCTCTGCCGGATCTTCTCCAGACGCTGCTCCGTGTCCAGGATGCTCTCCGGCTCCTCCGGCTCCACGGCTCTGCTGCAAAGGCCGGGGAGGTGTTAGACATTAGGATCTGCTGTTTTTACTGACCTGAGCCGAGTCCGTCAGCCGGTCAACTGCCCTTTGAATCCATTCTGAACAATATGGCCAAAACTATGTGGACACTGCAGTCTATGCTAGTCAGAGACATTCTGTCTTTGTAGATACTCTGAATCTACACACTGCACACCTGGTGGACCTCTTGGTCTTCTTGATCTCGTACGACGTCGCCTCCTCTTTGGTTGCGTCTCCGTTGGTGTTGGTGGGTTTGGGCTCTTGGTGAAGGAAAACCTTGGACGTGTAGGAGATTTGAACCTCTTTTCTTTTCTCCACCTGAAGAGTTCAACAGATCTTCTCTTCACTGACATTCGGTGTCATTTGAAGTCACAGACGTTAAAAACCTGAATGCTGACTTGTGATTTGCTGATAAGACTTGATCTGACGTGGACTGAAATAACATGAAATAGAAATGAGACGAGTCTCACATAATTGTGGTCAAACGTGACGTGTCTTGAATAACTTTGGGACTTGAACAGACTTGACTGACGATACTCAGACTTGTTGACGAGAACTCGACATTGATGCAGACCTTTCGTGAACAACTTGAACTATGACTCGTCTCTTGAATTACTTCAGACTTGACGTACATCTGTCTCAGATGACTAACTTGGACTTCTGTTGGATAACTTCAGATTTGACCAAGTCTTCTCTTTAATGATTATAGACGTGAGATGCAGACATGTCTAGAATTAACTAAAAACTTTTAAAAATCACACTTGTTTGGAGACAAACTCTTACCTCTGTATTCGGCCTTTGAATCTCCTCCTTCCTCCCGTTCGTCACCTCCTCTCTCTTCCTCTTCCTCTCCTCTTCCTCCCTCCTCACCCTCTCAGTTTGAATCTTCTTTTCGTCGCGCTCCTTCTTCCTCTCCATCTCCACCCCATTCTTCTTTGAGGTGCTCCCGTCTCTGCAGTCGGCTGGAGGACGTGATCGAGGCCTGGACGGTCTTGACGGGAACAGGTTTGTTTATCCTGTCCTCCTCTTCGTCCTCGTCCTCCTCGCCTCCCTGGCTGAGCTCCTGCAGGCGCTGCTGCCTCTGTCTCTCTCGACGCTGAGTCCAGTCGCTGAAGCCCTCGTCCTCCTCCAGAGCCAGAGAGCTGCTCGGCTTCAGGTCGCCGTGGTACCTGAGGAGGAGACGGGCGAGGAGCAGGTGGTCAAGGTTTCACAGGAACAAAACAACAACAAGCTGAACCAGACTTAACGAGGAACCACCAGGCAGCAACCTCCGGAAGTCCTAAAGCTGCATCCTCTCTAGCGTCCACCAGGGGGCGACTCCTCTGGTTGTATATGAGAAAATGACTCTACTTCTCTCTTGATTTATTCCCTCAGTAAACATTGTAAACATGAGTTTATGGTTCAATCTCTAGTTTCAAGTCTTCTTCAATACAGCATGATGTTCATTTAGTACATTATGGTCCATTTAGAGTCACACAGACCATGAAAGCAGGGGATGCTTTAGGGCGGGGCTACACGCTGATTGACAGGTCTCTCCCAGAGACGGCGTCTCTACGTCACTCCTCCTCAGTCCAGATATGGTCACTTCCCTTTATCGGTTGCGGAAAAAAAACATGGCGCCAGCCGTAATCCAAGGTTGCGACAGTGAAATTTCCAAACTTGAGGCTTCAAAACATCAGTCCACAAACCAATGAGTGACATCACGATGACTACGTCCACTTAGGTACAGTCTGGGGTTTTACCCCAAAACACAATCTTTTCCTAAACCTCATCCGGTTTGGACCGGAGGCTTATTTCCTCTCTGGAACATTTGAGCTCATCACATGTTTGAACCTGCAGCTGCTCTGTGGCGGTTCAGTACCGATCTGAACCGATCTGTTGATCCGAGAAATCATCCATCAGCTCCGGACCCTCTGCAGCCCTGCAGGGAGAAAACACTGCAAAACGCAGAATAATATTGATGTATGACGTTTGACCTTTCATTTAAGTGTTGCATATGAATCAAGTGTTGATTAAGTGAACTTGTGATTTGGACACATTCTCAACAATTAGCACAACATCTCCTGCTGCTTCCCCCGCTGAGTGAAAGTAATGAAAGTGTGTTTTGTGTTTCCAGGAGCTGGTGGAAAGGAATTCACTCAGCATTCCCCAGATGATGAAGACGGCCCCTGCTGCATGATGGGAGTCTCTCAGCAGCTAATCAACCTGAACGAGCAGCGACGTCTCCGTGTCCGACACCTGAACGGATTCCTGAGTCGAGGTCGAGACGTGTCCGTCAGGAAACATGTCGGCCTTCTGTTTCACCGTATTATTCTCTTCTTATCGTCATCGAGGTCAACGTGAGAACATGACGTGCTTCACTTTCTCATAGACTTCTATACAACCAGAGGAGTCGCCCCCTGGTGGACACTAGAGAGAATGCAAGTTTTCACTGGAGGTTGCCGCCGGGTTCAAGCTCTGCCAGAACTTGACCTCTGACCTCTTTGGATTCTGCAAGTCATGCAGCAAAAGGGGATTTCAACGCAGCGCTGCATCACTGCTATGTCTTGTAGAGAAAATCTTTCAATTACAGGCCGAGTCACCGCAGCCTGACGACCAGCTCAACCTGTGATGTGATGTGATGGAGGAGGAAACCGTCATTAAAGTTAAAGTCGGCTACAAGCTTCGACACGGCGGGAGGCCCTTTGCAGGAGACATTCCTCTGCGGTGGTGTAATGAGAAAGCAGCTGTGTGTTCGTCTTCAGACCAGCGGGAGGACGAGGTTGTTTGCATGCTTCCAGTGGAAACGTTGGTTTTTACGGGAAACCTGCGTGGACCGAGCGAGCGGGCGACGATGACGAGCTTCGAGTTTCACAGCTGGGAAACGTGACGACAAACTCCTGAAACACCGGCAGTCGTCACCAGAAAGAATAACAGCCTCACACACAGTTAGCAGCTTGGACAGGAAGACGTTGGACGTGAGGCGAGTGAGTGAATGATGTTCTGTACTTAAGAACTTCCTGAGTTCACATGATTATCACGACATGGAATTCAGCTTCATCAACATTTACACTTTTTTTATGGCGAGACAGAGAAAACATGAAGTCGTCCTGGTTCAACCTCGAAAAGCTTTTTTTTACCTTTGTCTTGAAGTGATGTATAAATGAATGTATTATTATTCATTTAAACGGTTTGTCTGTACCACAGACTGTATATAAGAAGTGGGCGGAGTCATCGTGACGTCACCCGTTGGTTTGTGGACTGATGTTTTGAAGCCTCGAGTTCGGCGATATTTCACCCTCGTCATCTTGTTTCTTTTGCAACCAGTGAACAGGAAGTGACCATATTTATACCGAGGATGAGTGACGCAGAGACCTGTCAATCACAGTGTAGCCCCGCCCTAAAGCATCCCCTCCTTTATGGTCTGTTTGACTCTAAATGGACCATAAGGCCATAAGATTGAGACCATAAACTCATGTTTACAATGTTTACTGAGGTAATAAATCAAGAGAGAAGTAGAGTCATTTTCTCATAGACTTCTATACAACCAGAGGAGTCGCCCCCTGGTGGACACTAGAGAGAATGCAGCTTTAACACATGAAGCATCGGCTTCACTCTGCAGACCGGAGGTTGTTGTCTGGTCTGTACTTGCATGCCGTCCTCTGCCGGCGTCCGGTCCTCCGGTGAGGACTCTCCGGGTTGCGATCCTCCGTTGGACCAGCGCGATGCTTCCCGAGCTCTTCGGCGCTGCTCCCGCTCCACCTCCTCAGCGTCCTCTACGCTCCTCTGAGCCGTCAGCCTGCAGACAGACGAGGACACCGTGAAGGTACAAGATCAGCTCGAATCCAGGCCTGCACTCAAGTTCAACTCAAATGTTTCTCCATTTTTCCATATTTCTGAGCAAAATATTGGATTCATAGTTTCTACATTTTTTTGTGATTACAGATTTTACATGAGAATATTTGTTGGGACTTTCCGTTCCACTATCATACATTACATACAGTCTAAATATACACACTGCAGTTCTTCTTCATACTTCCACAGTGACAGACTATTATGAGATTATTATTGAGCGTTTATGATTGTCAAACGTGATCTCATGGGTGAAAGAGTGCATGAACATTATAACATAAGTACAGAAAACACGTCACAAATGTAACTTCAAAACAACTCAACACTTAGACACGAGCAGCAGCCTCCTGAGTGAACGTCCTGTTTGTTCAAGGTTAGCGTCATCAAGCGCACATCGATATCTGCACTTCCGTAGTTATTTTAACCGAAACTGTAATATTTTTCTAAACCTAACTACGTTTCCTGTGAAGACGGAAATAACTTTTTAAAGACTGTATTCATGTGACGAGCATAAATTTACTGTTAAGATGACAAACAGCTGGTTTTGTTAACAGTTCAAAACACTAAATATTCAGTTTACAGTGAAATAAAGCAACAATAAGCACATTTAAGAAGCATAAAGATTGTTTGTTGTAAAAAAATGTATCAATTATCAACTTTTTTATAATATCTACAATCTTTTTGCCGCAGAATGTAGTTTTTTTACTGTAAAAGCTCAGAAAACAGGCAAATAATTGAAGTCGTCTCTCAGCTCGATGACACAATCACTCAAAATCCCATCACGTCCTCTCTGACCTCTGCTGTAACGAGTACTTTTCCATTGTGGCTCGTGGGAAACTATAAAAGCTTAGAATGGGAAACATTCGTCAGGAATCACACGCGACACAGTGTTGAGACAAAGACTCTGTGAAGTCAAGAGATCCGACCTGAACAACATCTGCCAAACGTTGATCTGCAGCATGAACGCAGCGTCGCTCCACAGTATTCATTACGAAGACGTTAATCTGTGTTCATCCAGAGGAAACGTACCAAACATGAGGACTCGCATGAATCCATGAATCCTCTCAATACGATCAGCTTTAATCCAAACACCTCAGCCGTGCACGGTGACGTGAAGCAGCTTCTGGTTCACTTTGAATCATTTTCATGTGTGTTTGATCATTAATATCGGCATTAGGAGTTGTGACTTTGTGACTTTTGGTTTGAAGCATGTTTCAGACATCTCAGCATGATCAGCATTGAGAGACCAGTTGTAACCACATGAGAGCGGATCCGTTCGGTTTCATACGAACAGAAGTAAGAAGACGACTGCCAGCTGCAAACTTAGAACAATAGAAATAGAAGTAAAGAGATTCAACATGTTGACTCTTTTGTTTACAAAAAACTCAACTGGGAGCTTTTAATAAATACTTTTTTTCATTTACGTATTTTCCTACAAAATTCCAGCAAAAAGTGTAAATTTCCACTTGTTACATGCATGCAGTATTTTCAAAATAAACTTCCGTCTTCACAGGAAACAACTTGGTTAGGTTTAGACAACAAAACTACTTAGTTAGGTTTCGGAAACTATTTTAGTTTTAGGTTGAAATAACGAAGTGAGGTAACTTAGTACAGAAGTCAAAATAAATAAGTCAACAAGCTGCTCTGTGGCTTTGTGTTGACGCCTCAGTGGAGACGCTTTCAGGACCAACGGCTCAATAAGATCCATCTGGATGCTCAGGTGTCCAGTTACTGGACTCACATGTGGCTTCTGGGTCACCAAGAGACCCCCAACGGCTCCATCTGGTCCTCCACTTTCTTTAAGAGGGGGATGGAGGAAGGTCGGACACACGGTGACCTCAGACCCTCATCACCAGATTCATAAATGACAAAACTCATCATCTCGTGCAGCTCCTCACCGCTGACGGCTTTTATCACATTTTAAATTGTTCTCCTTCATTTCTTTTGTATTTTCAAAGTAATTATTCTGAACTAAACAGGACAAGTTGCAGAAACGAGCACCAGGTTTAGTTTCTGTAGCTGGTGAAGGAGGAGACGTTAAAGATGTGGACCAGGACCGGACCGGATCGTTGTTAGACCCGCTGAAAGCACAGCGGTCTGCTGCTGATAACAAGACCACTCTGTCAGCATCAGCATCACGTCCTCCTCCGTGTGTCTCCGTCCTTCCTGACAGGAAACGAATGAAGGGACAGAGGTGGAGAGGCCGGAGGACAGCTGGGTGAGGGTCAGAAACTCCGTGATGGAGGATGGAGCAGCAGAGAGGCAGCGGTCACTACGTCAGGACGGGATGTGCAGCTACAGAGACAGCTGACTTTCAAAATAAAAGCTTCTTCTAAGGTAACATACGTCTCAGTTAGTCCTGATCCTCTACTGTATATGAACCAGTCTCAGTGTAGTCCTGATTCTACTGTATATGAACCAGTCTCAGTGTAGTCCTGATCCTCTATATAAACCAGTCTCAGTGTAGTCCTGATCCTCTATATAAACCAGTCTCAGTGTAGTCCTGATCCTCTATATAAACCAGTCTCAGTGTAGTCCTGATCCTCTATATGAACCAGTCTCAGTGTAGTCCTGATCCTCTATATAAACCAGTCTCAGTGTAGTCCTGATCCTCTATCAGACCTCCATCAGTACAGAGACCATCAGAGAGAAGATGGTCTGTTTCTATAGAGTTATTCTTGATGCTCGTCATCGGAACCACCGGGTCGGATTCTGGTGAAACCAGATGAACTCATGCAGGTTCACCAGAACCTCCTTCAGCTCAGACTCCAGCAGAGACCGGTCCACCGTGGACAGACCCAAATCCTCCAGCAGAGACCGGTCCACTGTGGACAGACCCAGATCCTCCAGCAGAGACCGGTCCACCGTGGACAGACCCAGATCCTCCAGCAGAGACCGGTATTATAATATTCTGTTTTTATCATCAACGATAGTCGCAAAATTACATATTTCACTTCGCTAATCCCTGCGATGCTTTTGGATAGTACATGTGTTCTTCAAGCTCGTCGGTTTGTTTGATTGGAACAGATTTTTCAAGATTCAAGTAAGTAGAATCCCTTAAACACATATCAAATATTCTCTTGTGAAACGACAACATTGAAAAGGGAAGATGGGGTCTGATGCTTGGACCGCGAGAAGAGTTGGAGGTAGGAGGTCAGTGAGGTCAGTGAGGTGTTTTTCTCCAGTACTGTACATTATACGTATGTCGTGTTCCTCTGTGAGTCAGCAGACTGATTGAACTCTCGTTCCGTTTCCTTTCGTGTAATCAGCGCTGGAGGATTCTGTCAAGCTCGGCCTCTCCACTCAAACATCCGAGTCAGACTAAACCATTACCCCCACCCCCCCCCCCCCCCCGACTTGTACAGTCCGAGGAACACCGGCAGATTTACTTCCTCATCGTCCCGTGTTTCATCAACAGCTTTCTCGCTCGAGTCGTCTGATCATCAAAAAAGAGACAATTAACGACAGACACTTTCACTTCCTCAGCGGGAGTCGAGCCGGTTTTATGTCTCTATGTAAACTGACACCAGAGGCAAGACTGAACACGCTGCCTACCAACACCCCCAACATGTCCTCAGATGAAAGGCTGACTGAACACGCTGCGTACCAACACCCCCAACACGTCCTCACATTAAAGGCTGACTGAACACGCTGCCATACCAACACCCCCAACACGTCCTCACATTAAAGGCTGACTGAACACGCTGCGTAACCAACACCCCCAACACGTCCTCACATTAAAGGCTGACTGAACACGCTGCGTACCAACACCCCCAACACGTCGTCACATTAAAGGCTGACTGAACACGCTGCGAACCAACACCCCCAACACGTCCTCACATTAAAGGCTGACTGAACACGCTGCGTACCAACACCCCCAACACGTCCTCACATTAAAGGCTGACTGAACACGCTGCGTACCAACACCCCCAACACGTCCTCACATTAAAGGCTAGACTGAACACGCTGCGAACCAACACCCCCAACACGTCCTCACATTAAAGGCTGACTGAACACGCTGCGTACCAACACCCCAATCACGTCGTCACATTAAAGGCATGACTGAACACGCTGCCTACCAACACCCCTACACGTCCTCACATTAAAGGCTGACTGAACACGCTGCCTACCAACACCCCCAACACGTCCTCAGACATAAAGGCAAGACTGAACACGCTGCCTACCAACACCCCCAACACTGTCCTCAGATGAAAGGCTGACTGAATACACGCTGCCTACCAACACCCCAATCACGTCCTCACATTAAAGGCTGACTGAACACGCTGCCTACCAACACCCCAACACGTCCTCAGACTGAAAGGCTGACTGAACACGCTGCCTACCAACACCCCCAACACGTCCTCAGACATTAAAGGCTGACTGAACACGCTGCCTACCAACACCCCCAACACGTCCTCACATTAAAGGCTGACTGAACACGCTGCGTACCAACACCCCCAACACGTCCTCACATTAAAGGCTGACTGAACACGCTGCCAACCAACACCCCCAACACGTCCTCAGATGAAAGGCTGACTAAACACGCTGCGTACCAACACCCCCAACACGTCCTCACATTAAAGGCTGACTGAACACGCTGCCTACCAACACCCCCAACACGTCCTCAGATGAAAGGCTGACTAAACACGCTGCGTACCAACACCCCCAACACGTCCTCACATTAAAGGCTGACTGAACACGCTGCGTACCAACACCCCCAACACGTCCTCACATTAAAGGCTGACTGAAACACGCTGCCGTACCAACACCCCCAACACGTCCTCAGATGAAAGGCTGACTGAACACGCTGCGTACCAACACCCCCAACACGTCCTCAGACTGAAAGGCTGACTGAACACGCTGCGTACCAACACCCCCAACACGTCCTCACATTAAAGGCCGACTGAACACGCTGCCTACCAACACCCCCAACACGTCCTCACATTAAAGGCTGACGACGTGCCCTTGAGCCCGTGAGGTCAGAGTGATTGACATGAAGGTTCAGACGTCGCCTGAGCCGAGGAGTCGACGCGAGGGAGCAGAGAGACGAGGGACGTCTAGATTTAGTGTAAAAAAAGGCTTTTATTTTGGTCTCTCATGAGCCGTGTTTCCATTCGTGTATTTTTATGAAGTACCGCGTTAGAAAAGATAACCCCTGCTTCCAGTCTTTGTGCTAAGCTAGGCTAGCAGTTTCCCCACATCTAACTTTTAGAAAATGAAAAGTGAAACTCTAAAAAGCCGGCCTGTTATTTTTAAGGAACAAACAGCCTTCCATTGTTTGGAGACACGGCTGGTTGCTAGCAGATTTGCGGCCACAAAGCCTTCAATAATTCAGTTCTGTGACCACCATCATCAGAAGCAACCACCAGAAACACGATACACACACACCGGATAAAAGAGCTGCACCACCTGCCAACACACCACCTCCACCACATACTGCGGTCCTCCCTCTGTCTGCACTTGTTCAGGCTTTCGGCTTCATTGTCCGCTGACGTCTGAAGACTGAAAGAGGGATTCACTGTCGGGAGGAGAAAAGGTGAAAAGTATTATCTGCTCTTTTGCGAGTACACATGCTGTCAGCGCAGGGATGACTCGGTTGAATGACACAATAATAACACGGCTTGCTTTCAGCCAGGGGACAGACGAGGACGGTGGGAAGACGTTTGTGAGATGAAGTCACCGCTGTGTTGAGACAAGTCGGGCAGCGATTCACATTCACTGAATGACTCTCACAGAATAAACGACAAAAAGACAACACTTCCCAGAAAGTAAGTCAGCGGACGAGTGAGAGCAGATCTGCAGTCAAACCGCGGTCAGAGGTCAACGAATACGCCTCACAGCTTCTGTGGCTGCCTTTGAAATGAACAGAAAAACAATGTGTTTTTAGCATGCAGCTCCAGCTTTGGTCTATACCGACATATCTTCAACATAACAATTTTATACATTTCCATTAAATTACAGACAGACATTCATGGTTCCCAGATGACGAACCCCACTGCTTTTATTCATCCCCTGACTTTTCCTTCTTGTTGCTTTTGATGTTTTATGTAAAACAGATTTGAATTGCCTTGTTGCTGAAATGTGCTATATTAAAAAAACGTGCATTGAAGTTTTTGTTTTTGAGTGAAATGTCTCAGCCACTAATTGATTGATTGCCATTAAATGTCATACAGACATTCGTGGTTCCCAGATGACGGATCCCTCTGATTTTGTTCAGAACTGGAGACATTCCCATCAGTCACAGCTGTACTTGTTTAGTGCTAATCTGCAGTTTCAGCAAATTCCCTTTTACTTGCAATGAACTTGATTTAGAACCGTGTACCTCCTCTCTCTGGGTAACGAGTATCACTATTACACAACGTTGAACCACGACGAGCTCCCAATCCACTAAATCAACATGAAGAACATCTGAAACCAGTGACGAGAGTCTGTGGGGCAGAGCAGATAGTTGTCGGACCCCGTGATTGGCCAGTCTGTGTTCAAGAGGCGGGGCTTAGCAAAGGAGGAATTGTGCCGAATGTCACAATCTGCTCATCTCGAAATACTGAATCAAAAACACATCTGTAGACTTCTGAGATGTTTAAAAAGCTTCTTTAGTTCAGAATAAAAAAGACTTTCAAGAAGAGATTCTGGTCAGTTCATTGCTAATAATTGGCAGATTTAATAACAAGTATTACAGATTTTTTTATTTTCAGCGACAGCAGAGGAAACTTCTCATGATAAGGGAAAGAAGTAATGCAATAGTCAGTATATTGCTACATTACAGCACAAAAGCAGTCAGACTCTCGCTGTAATGACCAGAAGTCCAGCAAAGCCCCCAGAGACTTCAGGCAGACGGTGACCCCTCGGTTACTGTATGGCTGCATGTCTGGGTGTCTGACCCCCCATGCAGAGCACGGAAAGGGCTCCAGATCCCTGAAGTCTGGAAACCCTGCAGGTTTCTTTGAAGGACAGGAAGAGACGTGCAGTCAGAATGACCCGACAGACACGAATGACCTCGTTCCAAAGAGGACGACAAACAAAACTGTTTTTTTTAGATCGAGAGAAGTTTAGAAGAAGTTGTCGAGCATCAGGGCAGATGATAACGAGGGCATCTTTCTCTGGGAAGTCCAAAAGAAAACAAACTTTGAATCAGATTGAACCCGAAGCTTTATTTTTCTTTTAAGATGTCAAAAAATGACAAGCGAGCAGAAGGTGGAGAGGTGAGCGTTTCCCTTGAAGTATTCTGGTTCATGCAGTTCCCACATTAGTAATAATTCCATTGAATGAATCAATGGTTCACCCTAAAAGTATAAATCGTAACCTGTAGCACTCACATTCCTCAAATCTATGGTCACAGAAAAAGTGTTTCTGTCGATGGCGTAAAAATAAGAACGAAAGACAAACATTTTTGGCAAACTATTGCAAAACGGATCATTTTCAGTTGACAAATATTTTGGGTGTTTACTCGTAGGAGGGTCTGCAATTCAATGCACAAGCATAGCGTAGCATAGATGTGCTAACACTAGCTAATGATGCGCTAACGTACGCCGCTAATGCTAGCTCCACGGGTTTTTAGGTAGAAACGTTTATATCTCCTTCAAACCTCTCCGGGTACCGAGGATCACTGCAGCGTGATGATAGCGGAGAAATCAATTCATCAGAAGATGAACAGAACCAGAGAGGAGAAACAGGAAGCGCCACCCTGTTTACTTTCCCTCCGTCCTCCTGATGCAGACAACCAGCGGGGGGGGGGGGGGGGGGGGGGAGTTCATGGGTTACTCCCATCACTCATCAGCTAACTACACCCCCACCACCCCAAAAACATTCCTCAGCCTCTTATCTCCCCGTATCATAAACACCGAGGACACCCGGCCTTTTGTGGGGGGGGGGGGGGGGGGGGTGTAGTTAGCTGAGTCAGGGGTCAGAGGTCGCAGCAGGTATGCCTCCTGATGACATCACCCACAGAGAGCTGATTAAAAACAGCCGTGCTGTGTGCCGGCCTTGAACCGCCGGCATGAACGCCACCATCTGATAAACGTGTTTCAGATACTGAGACCGTGGAGATGACGATGCACAGGACAACACAGCAGCATCAGTGTGGTAGAGGTACTCCTTCACTGCTGATACCACACTGTAAAGACAGCTCTACTTTCATAAATGTTACCTCTGAGATGTAGAGGAGAAGTAGAAAGTGTGAAAATACTCATGTACAAGTACAGTATTTCAGTAAATGTACTTATTATCATTCAACCACTGAAAATACAGCCACAGTGCTGTAGCTGTTTCCAATGCTCAGCATCAACAGACAACAAAACTGGTCATGTGACTTGGCCACATGCCCAAAATATGTTGAAAACAAAGGCAGGTGGTGCAACAAGAGCAACGCTGTTCTAGAAGAAGACATCTGGTCGAATCAATGAGCACCAATAGAAGGAAGCGAGACGTTCTATGAGCGCTATCAGGGTGTGCAAATCAAACGCCTCTCGTTCATCACCTCTGGTTCAATGCTGTTAATCTGAACGTTCGCTGAAGTGGTGCAGAAGTAAAATGAGATGCTTTAACACAACTACCTTCAAAATGAATAGTAAAAACTTGCCTTAAAGTCAACAAAACATTCAACTTTTCCACCAGATTAATTTACATTATTTAGCAGAAAGCTGTCAAGTAAAAGGTCCAAAACCACAAGTATAAAAACAATAAAAGGGTCATTTTATAATGACAATAATTAAACAAATTGGCTGTAATTAAAACAGTTGCTAAGCAGCTGACAACATCCTGCAGCACCGCCGGCATCAAAGTGAACTCCTTTAAAAGCCTAAAAAACGTTGAATGAATCACGCGTCTGATGTTCAAACACGTCATGTTTTCAGAATGATATCACCGCCGATCCTCCAGACCGACGCCATCTGCTGAGTTTATGAATCACAGCGACTCCTCCAGCTGCTATCTGCTTCATAAACCTCACTGTGACTCACTCATTACAACACTTCAGAAACTCTCAACACACGAAGTCGTTCTGTGGAGGCACAGAAAGTTACACCGATTCTAGTTTTAGGTTCAAGTCGCACAAAGATCGACGAACTAAACCATTTTACCTGAGAGTAAATTTAGACGAGAAGAAAAACCAACCGACGTTCATCAATCAATTTTCAAAATAAGAGACCAAAACACAATCAACTCTAAAACAAAGTATTATGGATGACACTTCCCATCAATGTCAAAGAACAGCTGGTGGGAACTTATCTCTAGTTTTAGAGGAATCCTTTCACGACTGAAGGCTTGAACAAGTGGAAATATTGACTCGCTGTGAGGCATAAATGAAACGTCAGAGGATTGTTAGTCATCGAGGTTCATCCTCTGAGGAAAACACGCCACAAACATCACCAACGTAACTTCAACATAACCAAAACATTTTGAGATATTGGAACACCACTTTAACACATATTATGTGTCAAAGTAAAACGATAATATATTATAAGTATAAAAGTAGTCTCTCTCACTTGTGATGCTACGTCTCTTCCTCTCGGCGTAGTAGATTTACGTGTATGCAGTTACATTCAGTACTACACGCCGTCGTTATTGCACGTTAATGTCATTTAAACACCGTTGGGTGCGACATGACAGACACCTCAAAAACAAAAGCAGGCTGGCTTCATCTGGCATTCATAGCTATTCCTACGAAAAACAATGTGCTGGAATTAGTAGACATCCCACGAAATGATTTCAGATTTTATCGACGTGATCACGAACGAGGAAGTAAAAGGACTGCGACACAGGGCGGGGGGGGGCGTTTGTTCCCCAGGTGACACGTCAAAGTTGATTTATTTGTAACTTAACTTGCGTACTTCAGTAACGGCTCTTCTGTAGTCATTTCAACCCAAATACGATTTTATCCGAAACCTAACTCAGAAGTTTTGTTGGCTAAACCTAACCGAGCCGTTTCCTGTGGAGACGGAAGTTTATTATAAAGACTGTATTCATGTAACGAGCAGATATTTAACGTGTTGTTGGACTTTCGTCGGAAAACGCACAGACTGTCTCCAAGAAGTGAACGTAGCCATCGTGATGCAACTCATTGGTTTGTGGACTGAAGTTTTGAAGCCTCGAGTTCGGCGATTTCGCCGTCGCCATCTTGGATTACGGCGGTCGCCATGTTGACGTTTTTTGCAACCAGTGAACAGGAAGTGACCATATTTGGACTGAGGATCATGCAAAACATTTTAAAAGGATTTGTTGTGAAAAGACAAAAGTCCGGACAAAAAGACAAACGTGTTCTTGTTGTTTTACGACTTCTACGAAGGGTTGGTTGACAGTCGACCAATCGGAGCACAGCCTGCTCAGGAGGACTGATGTCATCCCCACGTTACTCTCTTATCTCATCACAAACCACTGGAACCCGACACAGGATGAAGTAAAACAGACAGGACGGGTCGCCACCCGAAAACAAAAGAGTGACTCTGGTGACCTTTCACCTCTGACACAGGTCACCGACACCACTTCCCTCTCTGTGGAACCGGCCTCGGTGGAACCGGACTCGGGCGTCCAGCTCTGCATTTATTTTAACCGCTCATACATTCAGAAAACAATTAAAGATTTCCCAGCTGGAAATGGATTATTAGTATAATTCTTTTGTTATGATTGTTGCATGTGAGAGGAGGTTAAGTCGATTAACCCCCCCCCCCCCCACACACACACACAAAACCCTGCGTGACCCAAAACACTCCCAGTAATCCCACTGTTCCCATTAAGATGAAACACACACATGAAAACACTCTTCATCCTCATGTGGAACCATGAAATGCTTTGTTGTTGTTCTCCAGATCTCAGCAGTGAATTCATTTCTTCTGAATAATAAAATAAAGGTTGTTGAACTGAGTTTAAATATTAACTTCTGTCTTTGTGTGAACAGAGACCGGATCGATCACATACCTCATCAGGTTTTGTAAACCCTGTTTGCTGGAGTTTCTCCTCAGCAGAGCGTTGGACATGTTGGCCTCTTTTCTTCTTCTTCTACTTCTTCTAGCTCTTCTTCTAGTCGTCTCCTGGTAGAAACAAAAACAGATGAACTTCTTCTATTCCGTTTCCAAGTCGACACTGAAAGCAGCTTTTCTGTCCTGCAGCCGCACCGAAGCCCAGACTGAGGAGAGAGTGTGTGTGTTTCACTGTTAAAGACTGCTGGTTTCTCACACACACACACACACACGCACGCACGCACGCACGGGAATGTCAGTGGTGCTCAGAGAGACTCCCTCCTCTTTTGGAGGCTGGGTTTCTAGTCATTACACAGCCCCCCCCCCCCCCCGTCCTGCATGTGGTTTTCATTGGGGAGCTCAGAGGCCCGACATCGCTCTCTGTTTCTTTCTTTGCTGCCTCTCTCTGTTCTGTCGGGTCATGTGGTCTTCTTCCCTGAGGGGGAATGAAAGACGATATACAACCCCCCCCCCCCCCCAAAAAAAATAATAATCCACGACTGAACAACCGTCTCCTTGTCAACATTTGCCAAAGCAGCAGATTATCAGAAGACGTCAGTTTGTTATTTCTCTCCATTCATTAATAATACAAGTATCAATCGTCATGTTTGTTTCTATTCAACTGTCTTTCAATTTTAAGAAAACTTTTGAAATGTATGAACAATAATTCATTAAATTAGGCTTGTTTCCATCAACTGGTTTGGAGGAAATATACTCGGCTCTTATTTTTAGTAATTGATCTTGGTCAAACTTTTTCTCTCTTAATTTTGTCATCTGTTTCGTTATTTATTTAATGTGAATAAGTAAAACAAACGTACATGCGTACTTGGGTAACGACACTTCTGTCGTTAGTTTAACCCAAACAAGGATATTTTCCGAACTAAATATGTCACGATATGATCTTATGATCTTTTCATGAACCTAAGTATTTCACGATCTTTTCATGAACCTCAGTATTTCACGATCTTTTCATGAACCTAAGTATTTCACGATCTTTTCATGAACCTCAGTATTTCACGATCTTTTCATGAACCTAAGTATTTTACGATCTTTTCATGAACCTAAGTATTTCACGATCTTTTCATAAACCTAACTCAGTATTTTACGATCTTTTCATAAACCTAAGTATTTTACGATCTTTTCATGAACCTAAGTATTTTACGATCTTTTCATAAACCTGACTAAGTATTTCACAATCTTTTCCTAAACCTAAGTATTTTACGATCTTTTCATTAACCTGACTAAGTATTTCACGATCTTTTCCTAAACCTAAGTATTTTACGATCTTTTCATAAACCTAACTAAGTATTTTACGATCTTTTCATAAACCTGACTAAGTATTTCACAATCTTTTCCTAAACCTAAGTATTTTACGATCTTTTCATTAACCTGACTAAGTATTTCACGATCTTTTCCTAAACCTAAGTATTTTACGATCTTTTCATAAACCTAACTAAGTATTTCACGATCTTTTCATAAACCTAACTCAGTATTTTACGATCTTTTCCTAAACCTAAGTATTTTACGATCTTTTCATAAACCTAACTAAGTATTTTACGATCTTTTCATAAACCTAAGTATTTTACGATCTTTTCATGAACCTAACTAAGTATTTTACGATCTTTTCATAAACCTCAGTATTTTACGATCTTTTCATAAACCTAACTCAGTATTTTACGATCTTTTCATGAACCTAAGTATTTTACGATCTTTTCCTAAACCTGACTAAGTATTTTACGATCTTTTCATGAACCTAAAAGTATTTCACGATCTTTTCATAAACCTAAGTATTTTACGATATTTTCCTAAACCTAACTAAGTTTCATCTAACGAGTGGATATTGACACACGTCGCTGGACTTTAGGGAAACGCACATGTTCAGGACTTTTTCCTCAATCGGGCTGTTCAGACAAATGTTGCTCAGATTTATAGATCTTTATTTTAAATTGTAGTGACAACCCAAACATACCAAACATAGTACTTATTATGGAATAGTACACAACATTTCTTGAATATATATTTGATGGGACTGTGCAGCCATAAAAACATAGAACTATTTTCTGTGCAGAACAATATTGATTGTAATAATGTAAATGTCGCCTCTGAAATGACAGAGATCCTCTTTAATCTCGACGTGTGACATGCAGCTCGTTACGTCTTTGTCTCTTCGCTGCCTGAAGCCCTCAAACACAACGCTGTTACCACAGTAACCCACTCATCGCCATTCACCCCTGGAGTGTTGGTAAGCCTTGCTCGGTGGCACGTCAACAGACAAAAGGGCATTCTGGGAAGGAATTCATGGCTCGGACGCCCTTCTTGCTCGTGCTCATAAAACAGAGCTGCTGTTTCCAGCAAACACGGGCTGACCTGAACACAACCTCGACACTCAGACGCTCTGGAAACAACAAACGTAGCTGGACTTCCTCCAGCTACGCTCACAAAACACACCTCATCTTCATATAGTTACAATAAACGTTTGTCTAAGAAAGAAAGCCAGATATGATGATCTGATGAAGAGAGACACGGCGCTGCTGCCTTCAGGGGAAAGCAGTGAAGCCACAATGCTGAAGTTACAACCGTTACAGCAGGAAAGCATCGGAATACTTCCTCCATCACTATAAACTACTAACAACTAGTTTATTATTAGAACTCTTGAGATGTAAAAGTGAGCGTCTGAATGATCGACTCGGCCTCGTGTTCTAACTTTGACTAAATAAACAGGAAACGATGACGTCGCTTCAAATGTTCAGCTGTTGAAAGCAGAATCAGCGTCTGCTGAAGACAAAATCTGATTTTAAAATAAATACTTGAATAACTGTATTCTACTGTGCTGTTGGAAGAGATGAACATTCTATAGATTTAACCATCAATCGTTCCTTCTTATTGTTAATCCTGTGATTAATAATGATTTGCAGCTCTGAACTCGACTCCCTTTGTAACGTCACACGTGGGTTTTTATCTCCTCCGGCTTCTCTGCTGGAGAACAAGCGTCTCCGTCCATCAGCAGAGAGACGCTCTCCGTCTGTCGCTTCGCTTTCAGCTCAAAGCAAACAGCTGCTTTGCTTTTCTGCTTATCAGCGGAGGTCAGGATGCAGCTCGCCTCCATCACGCTGCTGTGGGACGTTTAAGAGTTAAAGTCACGGCTCGTTTGTGCAGAAAGACTTCACTACACGACGACGTCTGAGAAGAGAAACATTTCTCTTTTTATTCCTGTGATCACATGACAAGTTCATTAAACTCTGTGTGCTTCAAACAAGCGCGTGTTGTTGGTGGGAAGTAAGGAAGTACATTTACTGAAGTACTATACTTGAATATTTCCATTTTCTGCTCATTTATACTTCTATTCTACTACATTTCAGAGGAACATTTACAGCCGTAGCTACGAATGACTTCATAGATTAATATAGAAAACTGTGTCTAGCTTGTTTTCTCCCTCTGAACTTCTCACATGGTTTTATTTGAATAACTGTTTGAAGCCCAAAGAGGTGAAAATTATGTTACAATAACGCCAAGATTGAAGAATTAGTTTGTGTGTCAGAACTTAGTGCATCATCTCATGACCCCGCAGATTCATCTGGTGACCTTCGGAGGGGCCCGACCCCTCGGTTGGGAACCACTGGACTAAACTAACTGAGTGTAAAGTAATTAAAAGTCTCTCAGCTCCAACATTAACATGCTGCTCTAACATTGATGCTCCTCTATTCATTTTAAATGCACGACTTTGAATCGTAATTTCAGCCTGAAGTTCGTTTCCAGCTCGTTGGCTTCGTCATGATGTCGTATCGTCTGATTAATCACTGCGTGTACTGGACGAGTATGGAGTCATAAGAGTGCCATAAAAACAAATCTCAGTGATTATTGAAGAGGTTTTGTATTTTTTTTTTACACACAAACTTCTTAGTATCTTTGGAAACTTAAGGCATCAACAAATGTAACTTTCTCTTGAAGTTTGATTCTCGAGGCTCAGCTTCTGAACTTCAACAGTTTTCCAGGTTAAAAAGAAAGAAAGAAAGAAAGAAAAAGTCTGTTTTGCTTGTTTGAGTAAACCCGGATTAAAGCTGCAGATCATTGCTGCAGATCTCCTCCCTCCTCCACTCAGAGCGCTGACCTGCAACCCACAACGTGTTCGATGCCAGAGCCGCTCTCATCACCTCCCACTCAGCGCCAGAGACCTCCTCTCCGACACCGAGAGCCCAACAACACCGACGACGGGTGAGTTCAACTTCACCCGCTGGAGCTCAGCCACAAGTCCCTGGAGGACGGGAGTCAACGCGGCAGCAGGAAGAGATGTTAGGAAGACGGGTCGAGTGTAACGATGAGAAAAAGTCTTTCTTCTTTTTAAAACTGCTGAACAGTTCAGAAGCTGAGCCTCGAGAATTAAACCTCAAGAAAAAGTTACAATTTCTGATGCTTTAAGTTTCCAAAGATACATTTTGCGTATCATTTCTTTTTACAGAACTTCTTGAATAATCATTATATAACTCTGAACTTTATTATTGGATGGTTAAAGTACCAAAAGTAAAAGTACTCATTATGCTGAATAAGATATTGTCATACTATTGGATTATGATTATTAATCATAGACCTTATATACAAAGTGGACGTAGTCGTCATCCATAGGTTTGTGAAATGATGTTTTGAAGCCTCAAATTCGGCATTTTGGCCGTCGCCATCTTGTTTTTTTGCAACCAGTTTACTGAGGTAATAAATCAAGAGCGAAGTAGAGTCATTTTCTCATAGACTTCTATACAACCAGAGGAGTCGCCCCCTGGTGGACACTAGAGAGAATGCAGCTTTAACACATGAAGAACCAGAGGTTGCCGCCTGTTATTGATGCATTAATGTGTTCATCTCTTCAATGTTGCAGGAACAACAGAGAGTCAGCTGAGTATCTGGAGGATTCAGTTTCACTTCGGATGATTAAAAACGAGGAAAAGGAGCCGACGAGGGAAAAGAGAGATGTGTGTACTGTAAACACAACGACAGTAACTCACTCACTTCATGCTGATTTTTGTGCTTCGGGCTTTTCTTCAACAACATGATCACTTTGTTGTTTTCTGCCCGAGGCGGTAAATAAAGAGCGGCTGCCATGGCAGCAGAGATCCGCTGACACCGGACTCGTGATGAAACCGCCTCAGGACACACCGGTGGAGAGAATCAGGGGTGGAAGATACTCGCATGTTTTACTACACTTAAAGAAGTAATACTACAGTGTAGGAATACTCTGTTACAAGTAAAAGTACTGCATTCAAAATATTACTCAAGTAAAAGTACAAAAGCATCAATCATCACCCAAAGTGAAGTACTCGGAACAATATAATGTGGATTATAATTATTGATGGATTAATGTGTTCACCACTTTAAAATTGGAGCTCATTACAATGACTTTATATAGTGCCAGTAGTCTAATCTATAATATTTCATCATTTACTATTTTATTGTGTTTGGTTTTAACAAAGACATTGTTTACATTTTCAAGAAGCACTTTTAATTTTAAATGTAAAAATATGAAATGTAAGTACAAAAGGCATGCTTTCTTTCGACCACTTTTATTTGTCTCATTTATAAATTAAGGTTTTCTGTTTTTATTTATTTTAAAATGTAAAACCCTTTGAGCTACATCATCATCATCAGAATATTATTATTATCTGAACAATCTGAAGCTGTCAGTAAAAAGCAATACATTTAGAAGTATATAAACAATAAAATATATTTATATAAATACATGGTAAACATACGTACAGCACTTGAATAAATTTAGTAAATAACATTCATAAGAAATAAAGCACTTAGTTACTTTCCATCGCTGGAGAGAATCAAACAAAATGATTTTACACATTTTACAAATGCTTGTCAATGCAATTATTGTGTTTAATAAAGTGTTTTTGAATGAACATAGTGATTTACTAACCTTGTAAATATCTGCAGAAGAAGAAACCAGAGTGAAGCTGAATGAGCAGAGTCCACTTCAAACCTGCTTCATGTGGCTCAGAATCCCAGAGCTGTGATTGACAGCTCATTGAACTCAGCTGTTCACGCTGACAGACACTCACAGCTGACTCATCAACTCATCAGAGAGAAATAATTCACCTTTCATGTCTGATGGCGCTCGTCACTCTCAATCTACTTCTGAATGTCCAAAGATATCTGTATGAAATCCTCGAAACACGATGTGTATTACTATTACACAAAGTACACACGTGTAGTACTTTGTTCACTCTGGGACATATAAGTGTTTTTACTTGTTCCCGAACAGCTTCAGCTGTGTGACGTTCAACTTCGACTCAAGAAAAGAAACCATTTAAGTGAACTAATGATGTTGAGTAAAGTTGACTAATGTGGACTTAAATATGTCGACTTCACCCGTTTACTTTCTTCTTGTGTAAAAACTGAAATATTCGAGTAAAATCAACTCATTTGTGATGAGAGTGTTGAGGCAAGACATTTGTGCTGAAGTTTCAGAGCACCTGAAGTAAACGCGTACCTGGAGAAGCTAAACGTCGAGCTGTGTTCGCTGTTCCTTCGCGCTCCACCAGGTGTTCGCGAGCTCCGGTCAGGACGTCTGTGCAGAGGGAGCGATGCAGCGCCGACGATCCCACGTTCAGCTGGAGGAATGTGGCCTCATTAAAAGCAGCAGAGAGAGCAGGAACGACGCATTCCTGCAGAGTGAGGTCAAGCAGGAAGCAGATAAAACATCCCGCACACCTTTAATGTGATTCAACCACAAACTGCAGAGTTGAACTGTAGGAAACAACTCGTTACAGTTCAATGTTTGAATAAAGAAAAGACGTTTTAAACCAGAGACAGAGACAGACAAAACAAAATGTAGTAACAGCATCTCCACTGAAGCATGATACAGCTGTGAGTGTTCCTCTAACGCCTCGTGCAGACCACACAACCTCCTTCATCCTCCCGTCCTGGAATCCTCTTCCGTGGGACCACCACTGATGCTGCCATCCGCTGAACTCGCAAAACAAAGAGACACTGACAACTGCAATGGAATGGTTGTTCCAGTCGGATTCACAGTCCCTGAGGAAATCCACCGGGACCGACTCCACAGACGTAAACGAACCGGACGTCACAGCGGCAAGGCGGAGCGCTCAGCGGAATCACGCAGAAGGCTCCAGACCTCCTCCTCTGATTGGCTGACTGCAGATCCTTTCATTTGAATTCTCTTTGCTAATCACGCCATCGCTGTAATCAATGTCGGCCCCTTCAGGCTGGTCTCATACAGCTCCAGTTAGCTATACCTAAGAAAAGTAATATATATAATATATCCTGTGAAATAATTTCCGATGTTATCTACTTAATCTCGAACGGCAGGGAGATGGACGGACCTCTCCTCCAGGAGGCCGATGTTCGTTCTCCGTGTGAAACAAGAAGTCAACCTTCATTTATTACGGTACTCATGTAACTTCAGCTACGGTACTTCTTTAGTTATTTTTAACCCAACGACAATATTTAACTAAATAAGTAGTTTTGTTGAGTTGTTTCCTGTAAAGACGATATTTTATTTTGAAAAGACTGACGAACGTAAATCGACACGTGTTTGCTGACTTTTGTAGGAAGACGCATGAAAAACGAGGCGTAACTTCGTTGTAGGATGTCAAACGTTTGCTGTCGATGCTTGAGAGGCTCAGAGATTGTCGGACAAACATCGCTTTGCTGAGCAGATGCTTTTGGATGAATTTAGATCAAAAGTTAGGAAGTCTGAGTGGATGGAGGTCAAACATGGGACTTTCACCAAGGAGACCGATGTTTGTGTCTCGTGTGAAACCAAAAGTCCTGTAAATATTAGTTTACTTCTTTGATATGAATAAAGACTTTACTATTTGTTTGTCCAGATCACAATGCTGTTCAGCCGCTTTGAGTGAACGAGCTGTTCTGTACATTATGAACCTGGTTCTGGTCACTTGACCCACGCTGCTCTTTGTGGACCAGAGAGACTCAGCTGGGATTGTGTTGATGAGTCATCAGAGGACCTGAATTATTTATCAGGTAACTGGGTCGACATGTAGCAACACAAAGATGACTGCATTTTGATGCAGGTCTGAATCCTTAAGCAGAACATTTGTTATCAAAAAACTATAAAAAAATGAATAAGATTGAGTATGAACTCTCTAAGCTTTCTCTTTGTAGAAGCAGGAAACTGAAGAAAGTCTTATTTTAGGATGAATCCGGTCCATCACGATCAGCATTAACTTACTGACTGTTTTAAGGGAACTAAAAAATTGATTGTAAAAAAACAATCTATGTTTTAATTATTCACTCACTTCATTTTTGATGTTTGAGAAACCAAAGATTGTTGCACACAGATGACCACACACTAAACGTTGGGAGTAGAAGAACTGAACAGAGTGGGAAGACGACGGGTGTTAACATCAGAGTTTTGGCCTCAGGGCCTCCTGGCAGCTTCCTCCAGCCTCTATATCAGTCGTCTTATAGGACTCCGTTTCAGGGATGTCTTGTATCTGCAGCTGCAGCTCTCTGGAAGGTGACAGCGCTGTTTGAAACCTGGTCTCCGATGTGCAACCCCTGCAGGTTGGGTTGCGTTCAAGAGCCCGCCAGGTAACGAAACCAGCGCTCTCTGCAGAGGAGCGTGGGCTTTTGGTGGAATGCAGAATTCAGAAAAGGAATAAATCACCCATCCAGATTTGACAACAAACGTGCAGAGAGGCTTGACAAGCCTGTGAGCTGAAAGTGAAAGCATATGGGACAAACAGGGGGAAGTTAATGAGATTTTGAGCAGGCACTGAATGTTATGGCACCCCTTGAACTTTAACGACGACCTCCAGCGGGCTGGACGTAACAACCCCGAATGACTTTACAGCCTGGGTCGGTTATCAGGACGTGCTTGGGTTACGGTCACGAGGTCTGCAGGGAGACGGCAGGACAGAGCGATAAATATCCGAGTCAGCAGAGTGAGGTGATGGAAAATATGAACGGACAAAAAGTCAAATATGAAGTGGTGGAAGAAAGAGAGAGGGCACAATCCAATACAAATATTTAAAAAGAGTCTGAAATATGCACCAAAATCATTTCCCCTCAAAAAAAGGGCAACATATCCTGATATAACAATTCATATGATATCTTACAAAAATACTCACATTTTTTGTGCGTTTTCCTCCAAAAAGTCCAACAATTTCCGCTCTTTACAGACAGATTATTTTGAAAAGACTGCATATATCCAGTCTTTTCAAAATAAACTCCTGGTATAGGGATCGCTGGTTGTTAAACACATCCAACTCCTCTCCCACGCTGTGTGGACTTTTCGCATCTTTATACTTCCTCATTCATGATTACGTTGACCACATAATTTCGTGGGATGTCTACGAATCATGGCGCATTATGTATCGTAACTATATCTACGAACAGCTGGATGAGACCAGCCTGTCCTGTTATGTGACTAAGAAGTGCTGCACATCAACTTCAGCTGTTTCTGCACAAGAATATGATTCCTCTTCTATCACACACCAGACGTTCACTTTATTCTCTTATACAATCAATACAAATATGTTTAAAAGTACAACAATTACTACAATATATTGCACTTGACTTGCACACAATCCTCTAAAATCAACCTGAGCTTCTGTTCAGAGCTGAAAACAGAACAAACACGCCACCTAGTGGTCGTGAACCTGCAGGACGACCTCAAACAGCTGAGGTCTGTTTCAGCTCGTCTTCCTGCAGGCGAAACCAGCGAGGCTTTATACTTTATAATGACGTTCCTCATGTGTTCAGAACACATTTGTATTTTGTCCTGAAAAGCTCCAAATTGTGGTGGGAAATAGTCACACTTCATCCTTCAGTTTATCACAAAAATTCAACATCAACACATAAAGGAACACTTCAACCTTCAGTTTATCACAAACATTCAACATCAACACATAAAGGAACACTTCATCCTTCAGTTTATCACAAACATTCATCATCAACACATAAAGGAACACTTCATCCTTCAGTTTATCACAAACATTCAACATCAACACATAAAGGAACACTTCATCCTTCAGTTTATCACAAACATTCATCATCAACACATAAAGGAACACTTCATCCTTCAGTTTATCACAAACATTCAACATCAACACATAAAGGAACACTTCATCCTTCAGTTTATCACAAACATTCATCATCAACACATAAAGGAACACTTCATCCTTCAGTTTATCACAAACATTCAACATCAACACATAAAGCAACACTTCATCCTTCAGTTTATCACAAACATTCAACATCAACACATAAAGGAACACTTCATCCTTCAGTTTATCACAAACATTCATCATCATCACATAAAGGAACACTTCATCCTTCAGTTTATCACAAACATTCATCATCATCACATAAAGGAACACTTCATCCTTCAGTTTATCACAAACATTCATCATCATCACATAAAGGAACACTTCATCCTTCAGTTTATCACAAACATTCATCATCATCACATAAAGGAACACTTCATCCTTCAGTTTATCACAAACATTCATCATCATCACATAAAGGAACACTTCATCCTTCAGTTTATCACAAACATTCATCATCATCACATAAAGGAACACTTCATCCTTCAGTTTATCACAAACATTCAACATCAACACATAAAGTAACACTTCATCCTTCAGTTTATCACAAACATTCATCATCAACACATAAAGGAACACTTCATCCTTCAGTTTATCACAAACATTCAACATCAACACATAAAGTAACACTTCATCCTTCAGTTTATCACAAACATTCATCATCAACACATAAAGGAACACTTCATCCTTCAGTTTATCACAAACATTCAACATCAACACATAAAGGAACACTTCATCCTTCAGTTTATCACAAACATTCAACATCAACACATAAAGGAACACTTCATCCTTCAGTTTATCACAAACATTCAACATCAACACATAAAGTAACACTTCATCCTTCAGTTTATCACAAACATTCATCATCAACACATAAAGGAACACTTCATCCTTCAGTGTATCACAAACATTCAACATCAACACATAAAGGAACACTTCATCCTTCAGTTTATCACAAACATTCAACATCAACACATAAAGTAACACTTCATCCTTCAGTTTATCACAAACATTCATCATCAACACATAAAGGAACACTTCATCCTTCAGTGTATCACAAACATTCAACATCAACACATAAAGGAACACTTCATCCTTCAGTTTATCACAAACATTCAACATCAACACATAAAGGAACACTTCATCCTTCAGTTTATCACAAACATTCAACATCAACACATAAAGGACCACTTCATCCATCAGTTTATCACAAACATTCAACATCAACACATAAAGGAACACTTCATCCTTCAGTTTATCACAAACATTCATCATCAACACATAAAGGAACACTTCATCCTTCAGTTTATCACAAACATTCAACATCAACACATAAAGGAACACTTCATCCTTCAGTTTATCACAAACATTCATCATCAACACATATAGGAACACTTCATCCTTCAGTTTATCACAAACATTCATCATCAACACATAAAGAAACACTTCATCCTTCAGTTCATCACAAACATTCATCATCATCACATAAAGGAACACTTCATCCTTCAGTTTATCACAAACATTCATCATCATCACATAAAGGAACACTTCATCCTTCAGTTTATCACAAACATTCAACATCAACACATAAAGGAACACTTCATCCTTCAGTTTATCACAAACATTCAACATCAACACATAAAGGAACACTTCATCCTTCAGTTTATCACAAACATTCAACATCAACACATAAAGGAACACTTCATCATTCAGTTTATCACAAACATTCAACATCAACACATAAAGGAACACTTCATCCTTCAGTTTATCACAAACATTCAACATCAACACATAAAGGAACACTTCATCCTTCAGTTTATCACAAACATTCATCATCATCACATAAAGGAACACTTCATCCTTCAGTTTATCACAAACATTCATCATCAACACATAAAGAAACACTTCATCCTTCAGTTTATCACAAACATTCATCATCAACACATAAAGGAACACTTCATCCTTCAGTTTATCACAAACATTCAACATCAACACATAAAGTAACACTTCATCCTTCAGTTTATCACAAATAAATAGTTGTAAATTATTGTTTTGCTGCATTGTATGTTGTATGGTTTTGTTGACAGCTGTTTTGCATAACTCACTGCTGGTTTCATACATTTACCACACACACACACACACACACACACACACACACACACACACACACACACACACACACACACACACACACGCTGTCACGCGCCTTGTATGGAGCTCTGAGCTCTCCGGCCTCTAAGGTTTCCTCAGTTTCTAACTTTATCCTGTCGTTCTGCAAAGGGGGGGGGGGGGGGGGGGGGGGACGCCTCAGAGTTATATTTGGATCATGTGACTTCACCAAGACGATGCGTTCTCTCTTCATCAGTCTTCAGACTGAGGTTTAAATTTAGTATAAAACGTCTGGAGTTCAGCTGAACTTATCACATCCATAAATATATAAATATAATATTTCAAAGCAGTTTTAATGTTTGAAGCATGATAAGATACAGGGGTAATACATTTTGTCTCTAAAATAGCCTATGGTTTCACAAATAATATATATAACATCGTCCTTTTTTGACTTTTTATTATCCGTGTTTAAAATTATAATTTTACATTTACATAATGTACACATATATATATACATGAATACATATGTACTGTATACTGGTATACACAATCTCATACATAAGAATTAAGTCTGAAGTAACATTTATTTCAATATATTTATATATTATTTGAATTCAAGTTTGATTTTCTCAAAGTATTCCAACAGCGTTCAAATGTTTTTTTATATTTGATATTTTCACCCTACTCCTAAATTTACTATACATACATATATTACATATATTTACTGCTGCACAACAATTTCCATCGGGATGAATTAAGTCATAGCTCATCTTATTTCATGATTATCATCATCATGATCATCATCATCATCATCATGACTAATGAGGAATAAAAGACGCGTTCAGTGTTTGCTGGTAGTTTTCATACCGACACTAAGAAAAACAATGATTTTATAACTGAACTACCATTTTCTTTTCATTTTATTTCTATTTCCGACAGTATGGAAGTCAAACGATGCCGTTGTACAACTTTCGACTCCAAATTAAAAAAAAATATCCATTTATTTTTCACAGATATTTAGACTAAATAAATCACAGAATAAAAATTTAAAATATAGAAAATAACAAAAAATAAAAATGTAGAAAAATATTTTCTAATTAAATCTAATAGTTTGTAGACAAATCACGTTGATTTTAGTAACAAAAAGAAATAAATACATTTTAAAAATCCAATAATTCCTGTTGAAGGCTTTGAACCCGGATTTAGACCTTTGTGTTTGTATAATAAAAGAAGGTAAATTAATACAATATTACTTTACACTCACAAACTACAGAGACTTTATCTTTGGTGCCGGATGAAACATTTCTGTTGCTGAACAATGCAAATAAAGACACCAAAATACTTTTCTTCCACATTTGACTTTATTGTTTCTCTTGAACATGGTTCATGTTGCTGTGAATGTTTCCCTGAATGTGTGGAGTTTAAGACTTGCCGTTGTGTGAACCTCCTCCTCCCCAAAAAACGTCCATCCAGACAAACAAACTAATTAAAAACGAAATCCTCAAACGCAGAGCGACTCCTCTCAGACTTGCTAAGCTGCTGCAGTTCAGCTCCGTCTGGTTCAAACCAACAATAAGACACGTGGAGTTCATACAGACAGAAAGACCAACAGCAGCCGTGTCTTCATTTAGGAAGTCTCGAACATCTTCTTCCTGTCGGCCTTGTCCTCGATGTTCTTACGCCAGTCGCCAGCGGCTTCTTGCGGCTGCAAAGGAGCATTTTTTAACAATATTAAAAGTTATTTCAATCAAAATATACACAGAAAAACAAGTAATTCAAATGCAGAAAAAAAGAAAACATATATATCGAATGTATGTGGACGTAAATGAAAAGATAAATATAATTTTTAGTGATATGTATTCCTATGCACACATGTTTTTATTCTCTTAAGTACTTCGCTTCAGTATATTACTGAGCACGTAGACTCACCTCCTCCTTGACCTCCTTCTTGACCTGCTTCAGGTTGGCCCTCAGGTCCAAGTTGACCGTGTGCTTGGAGCCCAGCAGAGCCTTCAGCATGGTGTCGGCCGACATGCGCACTTTCCTCAGAGCGGGTTTCTTCACTCCTCTCAGGTCCACCACTTTGATGTTCAGGTCTTCAATCTGAGAGAAGAAGGAAAACAACGATGGAAAGGCTCGTTGTTAACACTCACACAACAAATGATCGGTCAGAGACCTACAGACCACCAGTGCACGTGTTATTGTGTAAGATTAGAACTCCTGCTCAGCAGAAACTACAGCTAGAATGAAATCTAATTATTGAGGATACCTGAGAAGATATCTGTATGAGCAGCCACAATGATGTTGAAAGTCATCTGTGGAAAGCTTTGATTTGAAGGTAAACACGTTTGTTTTTAGGACTCCATTGATGGCTTCAATGTTTGATGAAGGTTCAGTATCAGTCGCTTCCTGTTGGAGGAAATGTGCGACGACTGGAGAACATTCAAAGATCTGGGACTGTGCAGCTCTGGAGGGATTCTTGGAAATAAGTTTGAAAAAATAATGAAAATTGCCATCCTAATGTTTCGACTTGGAGAAGCATCCCGACATGTAACGGGAAAAACAGCAACGATATGAACTACCGATACTTTCACTCACTCAGATGGAGCTTATTCTACAAAGGACGCTGTTACGTTGTTACCTTGTTGTATGGAGTCATAGGAGTGCCATAAAATAATGAATCGGGAAAAGAATAGGACAAATAAAAACATATGAAAGAACAATCATACGTATTTTCATTTATTTTCACATTTTGTTTGTTTATTTCTATATATATTTCTGTATATGTTTTTTATTTTATTTAAATGACAGTATATGTTTCGGCCCGCCCCAAAGCCAGTTGATGGAAAGATTGGCCCTTCACGGAATATTAATATCAATAGAGAAAAGCAAAAACAATAGGGAACTAAATAAGGAAAGTAAAGGGCTGAAAAATGTAACATATTGTAATATATAAAAATGAATAAATAAATAGTATATTTTCAAAATATATATAATGAATGTATATGTATAATAACTAAAAATACAATTAAATAAATAAAACGTTTATAATTGCTACTACCTTTAGTTATTTGTATTCCTATTTCCACACGTTTTATTCAGTGAAGTATTTTGCTCGATGTATTCCTACTTTTTTATTTAGCTATCAGTTATTTTATTTATTCCTCTTTAGAAATGTACATTTCCTTTTATGGCACTCCTATGACTCCATAGCCGAGCAGTCAGGAAGAAAGAAAGAAAAGCCTGTTTAACAGCATTCATGTTTTATGTCCCTGACTTTGAAATTTAAATAAAGTTGTGTTTAGTTGTTCGTGATGTCAGAGAGCGGTCACCTCTTTGTCGGCCTTCTGAACTTTGGACAGGATGTCGTACCTCTCCTCGTCGATCCTCTCGATCCTCTCGTTCATCTTCTTGAGGTATTCCTGTTGAAACAAGCAAACACACACAGTTCCCGTGTTACACACATGTACATTCACCTGTACACCGTAGCATGTACAGGTGAATGTACATACAACTGCACATGAAACGACAGGTGAGCTGACATGTGTCCAATATGAATTAATATCTGAAGATAAAGTGACGAGCCCTTTAAATATCAACTACGTTTAAAGTTTATACTATTAGTTTCAGTGGTGGAATGTAACTAAGTACATTTACTCAAGTACTGTGGGTAAGTACAATTTTGAGGTACTTTACTTGAGTATTTCCCTTTTATGCTACTTCCTACTTCTACTGTACTACATCTCAGAGGTACATGTTGTACTTTTTACTGTACTATTAATAATAATAATAATAATATGTATTTAATTTGAATAAAAACCTGTGTTCCTTCTCCAGCAGAAGTACTTTTACTTTCGGTTCTCTGAGTATATTTTGAGGTTTATACTTTAAGTAACAACACAATTCAGGACTTTTTTCCTTATTTTTCCATTGTTGACTGTTCCTCCAAGATGGCGGCTCTGTAACAAGCCGTGGCTCTGTGGCTCTGTAGCTCTGTAGCTCTGTGGTTCTGTAGCTCTGTGGTTCTGTGGCTCTGTGGTTCTGTAGCTCTGTGGCTCTGTGGCTCTGTGGCTCTGTGGCTCTGTGGCTCTGAGGCTCTGTGGTTCTGTAGCTCTGTGGTTCTGTAGCTCTGTGGTTCTGTAGCTCTGTGGTTCTGTGGCTCTGAGGCTCAGTGGCTCTGTGGCTCTGTGGCTCTGTGGCTCTGTGGCTCTGTGGCTCTGTGGCTCTGAGGCTCTGTGGTTCTGTAGCTCTGTAGCTCTGTGGCTCTGTGGCTCTGTGGCTCTGAGGCTCTGTGGTTCTGTAGCTCTGTGGCTCTGTGGCTCTGAGGCTCTGTGGTTCTGTGGCTCTGAGGCTCTGTGGCTCTGAGGCTCTGTGGTTCTGTAGCTCTGTGGTTCTGTGGCTCTGTGGTTCTGTGGCTCTGTGGCTCTGAGGCTCTGAGGCTCTGTGGTTCTGTGGTTCTGTGGCTCTGTGGTTCTGTGGCTCTGTGGCTCTGAGGCTCTGTGGTTCTGTGGCTCTGTGGTTCTGAGGCTCTGTGGTTCTGTGGCTCTGTGGCTCTGTGGCTCTGTGGCTCTGAGGCTCTGTAGCTCTGAGGCTCTGAGGCTCTGTGGCTCTGTAGCTCTGTGGCTCTGTAGCTCTGTGGCTCTGTGGCTCTGTGGCTCTGTGGCTCTGTGGTTCTGTGGCTCTGTGGCTCTGTAGCTCTGTGGCTCTGTGGCTCTGTAGCTCTGTGGCTCTGTAGCTCTGTGGCTCTGTAGCTCTGTGGCTCTGTAGCTCTGTGGCTCTGTAGCTCTGTGGCTCTGTGGCTCTGTAGCTCTGTGGCTCTGTGGCTCTGTAGCTCTGTGGCTCTGTGGCTCTGTAGCTCTGTGGCTCTGGGGCTCTGTGGCTCTGTGGCTCTGGGGCTCTGGGGCTATGTGGCTCTGGGGCTATGTAGCTCTGTGGCTCTGTGGCTCTGGGGCTCTGGGGCTCTGTGGCTCTGTGGCTCTGGGGCTCTGGGGCTATGTGGCTCTGTGGCTCTGTGGCTCTGTGGCTCTGTGGCTCTGTAGCTCTGTAGCTCTGTGGCTCTGGGGCTCTGTAGCTCTGTGGCTCTGTAGCTCTGTGGCTCTGTAGCTCTGTAGCTCTGTGGCTCTGGGGCTATGTGGCTCTGTGGCTCTGTAGCTCTGTAGCTCTGTGGCTCTGTAGCTCTGTAGCTCTGTGGCTCTGGGGCTATGTAGCTCTGTGGCTCTGTAGCTCTGTGGCTCTGTAGCTCTGTAGCTCTGTGGCTCTGGGGCTATGTGGCTCTGTGGCTCTGTGGCTCTGTGGCTCTGTGGCTCTGGGGCTCTGTGGCTCTGTGGCTCTGAGGGGTTTTGATGGATGCTGGTCTCACCATCAGGGCTTGCTGGTCTCCGCTCATCGTGGGGGCGGGGCAGTTATCTTTCATGTAGGTCTCTTTAGCCGCCACGTCGTCCAATTTCTCCTGGTCCAGCCATTTCTGAGCGATCGACAGGATCAAACTCTGCAGGACAAACGACATCATTTCATTATTATTATTATTATTTCACACGCTGAGAACTCAAACCACCACAAAAGCATTAAACTTAAATTAAAAACAGGATCTGAAACTCTTTTTAAAGGATGAACACCAAATGCAGATTAATCTGCTGCTGAAAAGAGATTCACGTGTTCACTAAATGAACTCATTATCTATAAATAATATGATCAGCTTAATATCTGTATTAATGACCAATTAATTGACAATTAATTGCAAGTTGGTGTCATAGAATGCAAACAATGAGCTTTAAACTATTGAATTTAACACAAATTAACAAAAATGTTAACGATTTCAGTGATTTAAATATATAAATATTCATAAAGATGTATTTTTAAACACTTTTTATCAATAATTCAGATCATATAATGAGCTTATATTATTATGAACACCTCGTTTTTTAACCAGGACTGTAATAAAATGCCCCGATATTTACCTTCAGGTGATGCCTGCGGCTGGAATTCATCTTTTTTCTGTTTGAGAGTGAGATCATCATCATCATCATCATCATCATCATCACCAATCATGCTTTTCTTAGAACAAGTGACATGTTATCTTTAAATTATGTAATGGTGATTTTTGGTAGAAATCTACAAACGTAAATAAAGAAAGTCAAATAAAAGTTGTCTTCATTAGTCTGAAAGAAGACGAGTTATGAAGATACACAGACCAACGTCACTACATTTGTGTCTGAAGTGTCACTTTAATGGATTGTGAGCCAGAATCTTGAAGAAGGCAGATTTCTGTCGTGATTTCTGGATTAAATTGTAAAAACAAAACAAAACTTTCCACAACAATGTTTTTTGTCTTTTTACAGTTTCCAGAAAACAGTCTGCGCTTGTAAAAGAGGATGTTTTTGCACTAAACCTGATCTGAACCTGGTGGACCTGATCAGAGAGGCGGATGTTCACACTTACTCAGACATCTTGGCGTTTTGTTCTGCGGTTCACGACCTGCATGAAGACACACGAGAAGACAGTGAGCGGAGGACACATTTGGGTCTTTTTGAACTCTGCTGACCGCCGTACGTCTCAGATCAGGATGCCAGTGTGAGGTTCTCTGAGATCAGCAGGTTCTGCTGCTCCGATGGATGTCGGGAATATTTGAGGCGTAACGGGATCCCAAACCACAGCTGAAGAGCAGCGACGTCAACTGAACTAAACTGGGACGCTCGGGATCCGGTGTCCCATCTGGACGCGTTACGACCGGATAGGGTGAAGAGTTAATTTAGAGAAATTCTCCAGTGGAATATCGTGAACTGAAGTTCATCTTCGGCACCTTCAACTTACTTTGAATGTTAAAATACTGGCTCCAAATCAGGTGGAATGGAAGTTCACATTCAAAATTCAGCTTTTCAAACAATGACTAACCGGTGATTTTACCACCTTTAACAGTTGGACTATTTACATTTTTTCTGAGTTTCTTTAACTCAAATTTTTACACGAAAAAAAGGTGAGCTCCAATAAATGATACGACCAGCCGCTAAATCCTGCAGAGGAATAAGTTAACTTATTAACCATGATTAATAATCTGAATTATCGAGCAATTCATTGAAAATGAATGACCAGTTATCATAAAACACAACCAGTACGCTTTAAACATACATGTTCACGTCCCGTGTAAAAAATAAATTAAAGGCACAGACTTTGAAAATATCCGTGATTCAAACTAATACATTTGCTCTTCTTCAAAAATATGTTTTGTCAAATTCTTTCTGACGATATTTGTCTCACTCCAAACCCTTTTTAAAGAATAACATCTTAACAATCATTCAGGCGACATCCTGACAGGATGGTATTTTAGACTCTGTGGGATCGCAGTGACTTTCTACCAGCGAGCTGCAAACAGCTTCAGGACCATAAAACACCTACTCAGTGCAGCTGAGCGGCTCCCATCAATGTAGGTCTTGTCAGGAAAAGGTCACACGTGGGCAGAAACATGTAGAAAGTGAGTTCAGGATATCAGGGAGGGTCAGAGGTGGACGAACCAACAGCCACCATCTCAACCTCTTCAACGAGGGATTTTAGAAACAGAGTCTGGTTGATGCGTGGCTGCTCGGATGAAATAAAAAAGATGCTGCTCCCAGAGAAGCTCAAACACAAGAGACAAAATTAAAAATGCTCACCTATCGACAGGAGGAAGAAGAAGAGATCCACGACACACTGGATGAAAAGGAGACACTGCCAAAGCCACACAGTGAAACAGGAAATAGGGTTTATATGGCGGGAATGCGATGCCTCAGCAAAACGCTCAGATCCTCTTTATGGAAATGGATCCCGAGCAGACCAATGAGCCGGCGAGCTCCTGAAATACACCAGACCCAGCCCCCCCCCCCCCATCCCCCCCCCCATCCCCATGAGTCGACTTCAAGCTTCAAGATGCTCACAAGGGAGTGTGTGTGTGCGTGGGTGGGGGGGGCCCTATGTAACCCCCCAGGGTTTTTGGAACCAGGACCAGAAAAACAACTTTCTGATTTCAACCTGAAAATATCCCTTAAAGGGCCAGCGTGTAGCGTTTATTCAGAGGACCTTTTAGAAGACATGTAATGAAAACAACAGTGTTTGTGTTGCACCGCCATGTTTCTACAGTAGCCCAGAACAGACAAACATAACACTGGATGTAGAGAGAGAATCTTCACGTTGTTTGATGGCACCTTAAGGCCTCCGTACACTCAATCTGCATATTTTGTTGGTTGCAATCTGCAAACTCAGCACTAGATGACACTAAATCCTTCACACTGGACCTTTAAGTATAACTTTATTGCTGTTTTCTGAAGTTTATACATTGAGATAAATATTAAAAAAATAATGATAGAGATAAAAGAACTAAACTCAAGGTCCACTTACTCCATTTATTTCTGAAGCTTTCAAACCACATCTATCGACTTCTCTCGTGTCACAGACTGACGACTCTCCTGAGTCATATTTACAGAAAGTACAGAAAGTACATTTTATCCAAGTAAAGACTAAAAGTCTAAATATTGCAACGTGTAAATAATTCAGAATCGAAGTGTCTGTTAGGTGTAAACAACAACATAAACGATTCCTCAGCGGATAAATGTAACAGACAAATGAATCATAATTTCCAAACATTTATTGGAATGACTCTATGGAAAGCTGTACATTTTGAAGTGATATTTTCTTGCAGGCGTTTTTAACTGCGTACATGTTGACGTTACTTTATTTCAGCTCAGCCTCTCGGTATCACAAAAACAACAACAACAACAAAGAGTGTCTTAGCTGACGGAGACGTCGACGCCTCAAGAGGGTTTTCAGGAAGTCTGGAACATCTTCTTCCTGTCGGCCTTATCCTCGATGTTCTTACGCCAGTCGCCCGCCTCCGTCGACTGCAGACACAAAAAACATCAACGTTATCAGGAGATCGGCCTTTTTATGTTTTAACCCATTTCTATTAACTGTCGTCCTCTGTCCTGTGATTTTAACTCTTTCCAGGCAGCCGTTGGTTTCCATTCATTCACTAAAGTATAGAAAAGCAGCAAGGACTTTAAACCTGCTTCAGATACAGAAATCGACATTGTTGTCCTGTAATGTACTTTACTTATGTCCATTTTCCGTTACGTTAAACTTCTACTCAGAGGCAAACAGTGTACTTGATATGCAAAGAAAAGGCCAATATTTGGTGAAACAAGAAAGCTAAAAATTAAGAAAAGTTTGAAAACTAAAAACAGATTTGTGGACCAGACCATAGTTTCTTCTTCTTCTGTCCAATTAAACTAAACTATCTGACTGTATAGAAAAGTAGCTCCACCTGGAGCAGCTACAGCAGCAACATGCTGCTGTTTAACTGACTTTGTTTTACAGGGACACTAATATTCAACTTTCTTTCTGAATAAGACAATAGTCTGAATGTGATACGGGTCAGATATGCAACATTTTATATCATATCTCACCAAAAGTAAATATTTCGTGCATTTTCCTCCGAAAGTCCAGCAACACGTGTCAATTTCCAATTATCACACAAATAAAGTATATATATATACTCCACATATATATATATATATATATATATATATATATATATATATATATATATATATATATATATATATATATATATATATATATATATATATATATATATATATGTCAAGACTAATGAAATGTTGACCAACAGACGTCAACATGAAACTTCTCCAGCTGGTTACTGACATTAAGGCTTCATCTCGTTAAACGTGTTCATTTCCAGAACAGAAATGTGAACGCTGGATGAAACCAGGTTCAAAGTCACTCTTCATTGGTGACGAATCCTCTTGATGAACTAAACCTGAGAATCATAAACGTTTGACACACAGATTATTTTCTGTGAATTAATACGTTTTATGTTCAGGAAAAGATGGTTTGCTCCGTAACTTGTGTTAAAGAAACACACACAAAGTTAACAGAAGTCAATGTTTTACACACGACCCAAACACAGGTCTCCTGGGTGAAGGTCCTGTTTGTTTGATCCAGTAAAACCTAGAACAAGTAGAAGTACAAGAAATGGAAATACTTAAGTAAAGTACAGTACCTGGAGTTTGTACTTTCCCCCACTGAGTACTTATGATGAACATGTCTGAAGAAGAGGCTCTATTATTTAATAATGAATAAAGAGATAGACTGTAAAGACGCACCTTCTCTGTTGCTGCTGCAGTTCAGATCCAAACACAACAACTGAAAACACAAAGAGACACAAACAACAGTTCAAACAAAGATCAAAAGCTTTACATTCATACTGAACATTTACTGGAGAAATATCTTTAAAAACAGACAATTACTGAATAAAAAGTGATGACGCTCACCTTGTGTTGGAGACGAGTCCGTCTCTGATCAGTGCGTCAGAAAGTGTTTAACTTCCAAGTCTTTCAAGAACAAACACTGAACACTGAAGTGAGAAGCTAACCGTGTGTTTCCAGGCTCCTTCAGCACGAAAGCTTTTTGTTTTATGATGTGAATTTGTCCAAAGATGTTGTGATTGTAATTATTTGACTGGAGGAATTAAAAGTCTTCCTCTGTGCTGAGATGAAGACAAGGTGTGAAACAGGAAGTCCTCTACTGACACCTGGTGGTCGACGGAGGCAACAACACCTTGACTCAGAGTTTAAACACGACATGATGTACTATAATGTTGTTATAACATAGCTGTAAGCAGATTTAAGTATTTATTCATGTATTTGTAAACAGCTAATACTAAGATAATGAAAATACATGGAAATATAAAAACTTATATCCGCTTACAAATACATAAGTGTGTTATAAAACATGAACTAAATGTTAATATGCTGCTTATTAATGCTACATGAAGGCACTTAAATTACAATGTTGCAGAATATTTTTGCTCCATATTTGTGTGAAAGTCTGGAAAAGTATAAAAAAAATATTACTAATAAATATACAAGTCTGTTGATTTTCAAACAAACTTAGTTATTTATAAAATATATTATTGCATCATATTCATGGTTAACTACTTATTTAAAATAAGTAGTTTGGATTTACTTCATACTAATTAAACTGTACATTACAGATACATTTCTACTCAACATACCTGCTTTTTTCGCATTTTCTGAACTAAAATCTCACCTCCTGTTTTCTGGAGCTTTCAGCAGTCTCTCATGGTCTTCAGCAAACGTTTAGGTTTTTATCACAAACGTGGTAACGAGTAACGGGGTCAGAGACATATTTTTTGTTGAGTTTATTTAAAATGTGAAACTGTTTGAACGTATTTCATTGAATCTGTGAAGTCGAGTCAACGTTCACTCCTCAGCTCCCTGGACGCGTCTGGAGACGTGAAGATGGATATCGTGTCTCGTCAAAGCTCCGACAAAAGATTCTTACAAATAAATTCAGTCCCGTTCACATTAAAGAAGCCAGAGTTTAATCTCAGAGGCCGTTTTTTAAATTCTAATTACATTAAAGAGTTCATTTCAGAGTAGTGAGTGTGTTACAGCCAATGTGACCTTTGACTCACAGCCAATGTGTTCAGGGTCGCTGGGTTTAGAGCTAAATGTTGGTTTGATTGGATGAATGTGTGTTTCGTCTGCAGCGTCACTGAGTCAGAGACAGAATTCCTCACGATGACGAGCAGACGCAAGAAGCAAAACACGTTTATTACCAAAAAACAATATGAAGCAGGAAGTTGTCAAAAGTGAACCTCAGGAGCACAGGAGGAAACAGGAAGTCTCACTTCAGAGTAAAAGACTAATATTAGAGCGCAAAAGCGACGAGAAACTACAATTTCCCGCTTTACAAATGTACAATAACAGGCCGAGCTGAAACTCACAGTTTAATGAAACAAAAAATATATATTTTTCAATTCAATTAAAAATTCCATAAGAAGTGCGAACGGCCGTCTACAGCGGCGGAGGTCAAGTCTCTAGGAAGTCTCGAACATCTTCTTCCTGTCGGCCTTGTCCTCGATGTTCTTACGCCAGTCGCCAGCGGCTTCTAGCGGCTGCAAAGGAGCATTTTTTAACAATATTAAAAGTTATTTTAACAGTCCGAAGTCAACCAGCGCCCACAGGTCAGGGCCCGGCTTTAAGCTTTTCAGGAGCCGACATGTTTCATTTACCAGGTTGATAAACTTTTTTGTCCGAAAATGGGAAATGTAGCAAATTTGTATATAAATAATTGATAGTATTTTTTGCTTCATAAAAACACAATTTAAATAATAAGTAAATAAAAGATATTTGGATTAAAACAAATGCTGTCATCAGTTTTAATGAAGCGTTATAATGTGCTTATAGCTCGTGTTAGGAAGTTAAACATCTCTAATATCTGTTTTATATTCATGTGAAAATCTCCTTCAAACTACCGGATTTATTCAAGTTTTTCACCAAAACTACATTTTACAGATTACATGTGAACACATCATGATCATTTCTACTGTTTGGAGCTTGAATGCACCATAACGTCATTGAATGCAACCTCCGTACATTAGCCGTTAACAGATAACGTTAACTACCGTTAGCCGTTAGCAGCCAGTTAGCGTTACTAAACCAACGTTAGCTCTCCTGTAACATTATCAAAGATCGGTGACTACAAAGCATTAAAGTAAATCTCCTGATGACATCATTTTACTGAATATAGGCCCCAAATAGTGATCACATTTGTTTTTCACTTGTCCGATCAGTGTGTGGCCAAATACACAGATGTCCTGCCTCGGGCGAGCAGGAAAGCGTGAATGTCGATCTGTTGACGAGACTCACCTCCTCCTTGACCTCCTTCTTGACCTGCTTCAGGTTGGCCCTCAGGTCCATGTTGACCGTGTGCTTGGAGCCCAGCAGAGCCTTCAGCATGGCGTCAGCAGACATGCGCACTCTCTTCAGAGCGGGTTTCTTCACTCCGGCCAGATCGACTACTTTGATCTTCAGGTCTTCAATCTGAGAGCGACCAAGGACAAGTCTGATGATGCGTCTGTCTTTGTGTCATCAAATCTGGTGAGAGAAGACTCAACACCAGCAGTGAATGTATCTACAACTAGCATCCTCTGAGAGCTCCATGAAAACACATGAATGAGCTGCTGCTTCATCACCATCAACACAGTTTACTAACAGACGTCGTGGCCGTGACGTCATCTGTTGGTTTGTGGACGTTTTGAAGCCTCGAGTTCAACATTTTGGCCGTCGCCATCTTATTTTTTTTGCAACCAGTAAACAGGAAGTGACCATATCTGGACTGAGGAGGAGTGATGTAGAGACGCCGTATACGTCTCTGGTAGAGACCTGTCAATCAGCGTGTAGCCCCGCCCTAAAGCATCCCCTGCTTTATGGTCTGTGTGACTCTAAATGGACCATAATGTACTAAATGAACATCATGCTGTATTGAAGAAGACTTGAAACTAGAGATTGAGACCATAAACTCATGTTTACAATGTTTACTGAGGTAATAAATCAAGAGAGAAGTAGAGTCATTTTCTCATAGACTTCTATACAACCAGAGGAGTCGCCCCCTGGTGGACACTAGAGAGAATGCAGCTTCAACACATGACGCTTTAATTTTCCACTCAGCAGAACCAGAGGTTGCCGCCTGATTCCTAGTGATGAACGGAGCTCATTTGCATAAAGCTCAGGTAGAGTCATGATTATGCAAATTGAGCTCCGGCGAATGGTCCCATGAATGAAGCAGCAGGAAGTGTACCTCTTTATCAGCTTTGCCCACTTTGGACTCCAGGTCGTATCGCTCTTCATCCACTCTGTCGATGAGGGCGGCCATTTTTTTGCAGGTTTCCTGAAGACACGAACAAGCGCGATGTTTACTTAATGATCACAAACCTTCACTGATGGACGTTCGACTTCAATCTGCTGTTAAATAAGCACTTTTCTTTCAGCCATGGTCTGGAACATTTCATTGGCAAACATATCTCGTCACTGCGCAGTGAAATGCTTTGTTGGCCCCTCCAGTACCATTCATAGCATAATGAATACAGATAATAAAGAAAGTATATAGAACAAAGATAGATATATGTGCAAATATCAAAGCAGGGAAATGGTGGAGGTAATAGGCATGTTGGTCTGTCTGCATCACTTTGCTCTAGACTGAAATATCTCAGTTATTGGATGGACTTCCATGAAAATGTGTGGAGACATTCACGGTCCCCTGAAGATGAACTAATAACTTTGGTGATCCTCGGGCTTCTCTTCCAGAGCCATAATCAGGTCAACATTGTCATGTGTCCAACACTTTGGGTTATAAACAAATACCTGCAGAACTAACGATATGCGTTTACTGCTAATCAGCCCAGGCAGCATGCTAACATGCTACGCTACATGGTTAACATCACACCTTTAACATTAGCATGTTAGCATGTTAGCATGCAGGTACAGCCTGATAGAGCTGCTAACAGGACTGCAGTTTTAAACATCATCAGCATAGAATTAGATCAAAGATAAAAAGTCAGAAGACAAAGGATGTGAAGTATTTGAGCAGCTCGTCTCAACTGCTCAGTGTCTGATAACGACGGGAGCGTCTCCGTCTCGGACCTCGATATTCTCTCCATATGACTTATTAAGGAGACTTTCAAAGGGTTTATGTTTTCAGCGATGTTTTTCCTCCTGGTCAAACATTGAATGCATGTTTCCCAGAGTCAATATGTTAAAATCACCCACAGTTTAACTTTACAGCGTACGGATGGTGAACTCCTGAAAACGCACTTAAACTTGCGGGCAACACAGTTTCCTTGACTTGAGAGATCGATACCTCAACATTGGCTCAACAGATTCTTACTGTTCCAACTGCATTTGAAAGGTCCACCTCCCTCTGTTCCTTTGTAATGTGAACATTGACGATAGCTTTTACCGATCTCTGACAACGTTAGTTCATATCAAGAGACACACATGATGCCTTCATGACCACCTCCACTAGTGTGGAAGTGCTTTGGCTCCCGTTTCTGGATGATTCGGCTCAATAACTAGTTATTTTATTCCAGTACGGTCGAGTAATGGGATCGTGATGAAGGAATGATGAAGCTTTTGGTCTCATAACTCGAAGCATCTCTCACCATGAGGGCGGCCTGGTCTCCGCTCATGTTGGCTTTAGGGCAGCTCTCATCCATGTAGGTCAGCTTGGCGGCTGCGATGTCCTTCTTCTCCTGTTGGATCCAGACCACCGCGATCTGAAGCATCACGCTCTGCACGACACAGCCAGCAAAAGACAACGGAAGAAGAACACGTGATCATGTGATCACTGATGTGATTCTATGTTCAACTTGATTTCACATGCAAGATGTTTTTCACATGTAAACATTGAAAATATCAAAAACATGGTTTGAATTTTCATAAGGTTTTCACATGTGACCTATAAGACAAACAACAACAAATAAAAACGTAAAAAAACAACTAATACATACGACAGCGCTTATTTAGCAAAGCTTAAATTATTAAAAGAGAGAAGTCCTTATTCTATAATTATAAATTAAATTATATTATACTCCATTTAATTCAAGCCACCTTGGACCTTAACACTGAACATGAAGAGGTTAAAACACTATTATTAACAATTAATAAAAACGATTCCATGAGCAGCTGACATGTCCTGAGGATCCCAGTTGAAGCTTCCAGTTTGTGGGTGAAACCAGTTAAACGCTGACGATACTTCAACACAGAAACCAGCTTGAAGGAATCGCTCGTCACACAAACATTCAGGTCCACTTCAATCTTTTCAGTGTTCTTTAAACTTTTGTTGCAAGAGGAAGACTGAGAAAGTCATCAAATCTTCTCCCATATGAAACACTGAGTGTTTAAAAATGACTCTCTCTAATAAAGACTTTATGATAATACTTCATACGTTCTACTGAACGACATGTTAACCAGTCAGCTGTTATCAGTATCTGAACACCCGTCGATCGATGGAGCTGATGGACAGGAAGCATCGGCCTGAAACAGAGCGACGTACCTTCAGATGGTGCCGGCGGCTCGAATTCATCTTCTTACTGTGAAGATCAGAAACAACTTGTGAGCAGAAAACATTCTCTCACCTCTCGATACGTTCAGTCAAACAACGACGACCTCATCAACAGATGAAATACACCAGAGAGAAGCGTCTGATCTAAATGGTTTCATGACTCAACAACAGGTGAATAAAAAGGTTTTATCAGGATGAAGTGTTTGTTGTTGTAATACTGACTTCAGCCACAAGAGGCAGCAGTGCACCTCTACTCTGTCTTCTAAATGCGTGTTTTCTTCCAGGTGAGCTTAAATATATCCAAACACAACGAACATATATTGTATTTTAGAAAGCTTAGTATATTAAAACACACCTGGAAGGAAACATGAACTATTCTAGTCTTATTTAACACATGGACGGTGGTGCACTAAAGCCTCGTGTGGCTGAACTCGGTACTACAACAACAAACACTTTTTTACCGTTTTACACACGATAGGAACTTAGAACAATGATCCTGGATCATTAGATCTCTTTTTTCCTCATTTGCCTCTCAGGGCTTCCGTAGTTAACGTTTAATAAAATATAAGTTAAATCACATTTGTTTCTCCTCTAAATGTAACAATGTGTTTGGTGAAAATGTATAAATGTTGTATAAGTGTTTATTTCAGTTTACTAATCACATCCTTCATCCCTTCTTTCTTTTCCTTCACTCGTCTGTCTGGTCAAGTTTATTCTCACAGTTCACTTTCACAAATAACAAATCTGTCTCTAGGGTTTAATAATCTGTACAGATATACAGTCTGTCCTTAGACCCTCGGTTCACATCAAGAGAAACTCTTTCCTTCCTTCTTTAAGTCCTATTCTCTTTACATGCATCCTTTCTTTGTCTCTTCCCCTTCATTACTTTCCTTCTTCTTTCACCCTTGATTCCTCTGTTCTTCCTTCTGTCCTCTCTTTCCTTCCTTCTTCCTTTCTTTTTACAGCCATCCTTTCTGGCTTATTATTTTCCTTCACCCTTGATTCCTCTGTTCTTCTCTTCTCTCCTTTTCTTTCCTCTTTCAGTCCTTCATTCTCCCGCTTTCCTTCCCTTCTGTCTCTTTTTCTGATCCATCCTAATAATCAGCACGTTTTTTACCCAAAACCAGAAACTCTTCACAACGAGTACTTTCTTTACTCTACTTTGAGTTTACGTTATACTGATACTTCTGAACTTAAATACAACTCTGAATGAAAGAATGTTGCTTGGAATCAAATATGTTAACACTGTGGCTCATTTTTCTATGAAATATACACTGAAAAATATGTTTAACAAAGTTTTCTTTAAATCACTAAATATCAATAATCCAGAAGCGACACTTACTCAGACATGATGGCGGCTTCTTTTCTTCACGACTCCTGACGGAGAGAAAGAAAACAGAAGAAGAAGAAGTGGTTGAGAATAAACAATGTTTTCATCCGGCGCTCTGCTTGAATATCAGAGACGTCTGAATGAAATGTGATCTATTCAAACAGTTGATGAGCAGCTGAGTGCTGACGGGAGCTAAGTTTGGAGTTTGGGTCGAATGTCGGTGCTGACGCCTACGATAAGCTCCTTTACAGGTGTTCAGAACCCAATATCCCCCGGGAGGTAACACTTCAACTCCTTTCATGGAGAAGGAAATGTGCTGCGGCAGCACGTCAGCTGCCAACGACAGTCTGTCCACACACACACACACACACACACACACACACAAAGAATCAGATGTCAAGAGTTATTTTTTAACTATAAATAATATAAAGGTTTTATGTTTCCATCCCATTAAAAGTTAGAATAACGAAGCGCGACAGAAACGAGCTGACATCATCAAAGACTGAATTTAAGAATTCAATAAAGACTTGATTTGGAATTCATTTGAAGTGAACAAACATTTTTAAAACTTCTTCAATCAAAACAATCTCTCAGTTTTCCAGAAATTTTAAAAACCTCCAAACTATTCAAAAAACTAAAAAATCCTCTTTATTCTAACAAATAATTTACATTTTTAATGCTTTTCGTTGCACCTCAGCTCAGAGGTTCTAAACCAGTTAAATGTAAAAATATCATGAAGTCGTTTTGTGAGTAAATCTGAACGATAATTAGTTTCCACGACAAACTCAACTTATTTCTGTTATTTTAAACTATTGAAGCATTCGGCTCTCGTCTCGCTTTCAGGCTCTGACAAACATTTCAGTCTGAAAGTAAAGTCTTGACAATATAACACTCATTATCTTCTCTCAACCAAAAAACATCAAAACATCTTTAAGTTACAGGAATCAGTCAAAAACAGCCGAATGCTTCAGAAACCGAACGATTCAGAATCTAGAAATATTAAAAGTCAGAAACAAGCAAATCAGCTGAAGTCTCGAACCATCCTGAAGTCCTTCACCCTGGACCACAAGTATCCGTTCCTGGACCACACATGTCCCTGGACCACATATGACCCTGGACCACATATGTCCGTTCCTGGACCACACATGCCCCTGGACCACACATGTCCATCCCTGGACCACACATGTCCATCCCTGGACCACACATGTCCGTTTATGGGCCACACACGTCCCGTTTATGGGCCACACATGTCCCGTTTCTGGACCACACATGTCCCGTTTCTGGACCACACATGTCCCGTTTCTGGACCACACACGTCCCGTTTATGGGCCACACATGTCCCGTTTCTGGACCACACATGTCCCGTTTCTGGACCACACATGTCCCGTTTCTGGACCACACATGTCCCGTTTATGGGCCACACAAGTCCCGTTTCTGGACCACACATGTCCGTTTCTGACCACATATGTCCGTTTCTGGACCACATACGTCCGTCCCTGGACCACATATGTCCGTTCTTGGGCCACATATGTCCGTTCCTGGACCACATATGTCCCTTCACTAACAAACCTCAGAGATCAGGACTTCATCAACAGCAGGACCCCCCCCCCCCCCCCCCCAAAAAAAACACTCCGTCTCCACTCAGCTGCTTTGCATCCGTTCACAGGCTTCGTTGGTGAGGAAGAGGAGGAGGAGGAAGGAAGAGAAACTGGTCTCACCTAAGACGAGACCGAGGGTGGAGGAGGAGGGCGGCAGTGGGAGGAACTCGTCCCCCCGAGTTCTTTATATACACGAGGGCTCCGACATGGATATGGACCTCCTGCTTATGGAAATGCAGGATCCTCAGACCAATCGGCCGGTGAGCTCCTGAAATATCATCATCTTCTCTTCGCCAACGTCGAAGCAACGAGGCATCGCCGAGGAGGAGCCTCGGATCCTCTTAGGCCGCCCCTCGGGCCATCGGGTCGCTGTAAACAGGGAGGAAAAGGGCAATAAAACCGCCCGTCCAAGACCTCCAACCAGATTAAGTCCTGGAGTCACTTCTGTGGGTCTTGTGGGTCTTTGGAAGTGCTTCAGTGATGAAGAGCGAATAAAAGAGTCGCTTGTAAAATCATCTTTTTTCCGTCTAAACACAAAGTCAGGATCCCTTAAATCGCTTCACTTCTCCCCTTTTGTCCCAAATGAAAGTCGTTCTTTTGCTGAACAGATGGTAAAGCACTCGAAAGGCTCATTCATGATTTGGGAAATTGGGCTCTACAAATACAATTTTTTATTGAAATCTAAATGCGGAGCAAAAGCTCCTTTGGTGAAACTTGAGAGCCGAAAAAAAACCTTAAAGAATTTTTTTTAAAGATCCACAAGCAAGACGATCGTTACTATTAATCTGCATCGTAACTATTAATCTGCATCGTAACTATTAATCTGCATCGATACTATTAATCTGCATCGATACTATTAATCTGCATCGATACTATTAATCTGCATCGTAACTATTAATCTGCATCGTAACTATTAATCTGCATCGTAACTATTAATCTGCATCGTAACTATTAATCTGCATCGATACTATTAATCTGCATCGTTACTATTAATCTGCAGCATTACTATTAATCTGCATCGATACTTCTGCATCGTTACTATTAATCTGCATCGTTACTATTAATCTGCATCGTTACTATTAATCTGCATCGTTACTATTAATCTGCAGCATTACTATTAATCTGCATCGATACTTCTGCATCGTTACTATTAATCTGCATCGTTACTATTAATCTGCAGCATTACTATTAATCTGCATCGATACTTCTGCATCGTTACTATTAATCTGCATCGTTACTATTAATCTGCAGCATTACTATTAATCTGCATCGATACTTCTGCATCGTTACTATTAATCTGCATCGTAACTATTAATCTGCATCATAACTATTAATCTGCATCGATACTTCTGCATTGTAACTATTAATCTGCATCGTAACTATTAATCTGCATCGATACTTCTGCATCGTTACTATTAATCTGAATCGTTACTATTAATCTGCATCGATACTTCTGCATCGTTACTATTAATCTACATCGATACTATTAATCTGCATCGTAACTATTAATCTGCATGGTAACTATTAATCTGCATCGTAACTATTAATCTGCATCGATACTTCTGCATTGTAACTATTAATCTGCATCGTAACTATTAATCTGCATCGATACGTCTGCATCGTTACTATTAATATGCATCGTTACTATTAATCTGCAGCATTACTATTAATCTGCATCGATACTTCTGCATTGTTACTATTAATCTGCATCGTAACTATTAATCTGCATCATAACTATTAATCTGCATCGATACTTCTGCATTGTAACTATTAATCTGCATCGTAACTATTAATCTGCATCGATACTTCTGCATCGTTACTATTAATCTGCATCGATACTTCTGCATCGTTACTATTAATCTGCATCGTAACTATTAATCTACATCGATACTTCTGCATCGTTATTAATCTGCATCGTAACTATTAATCTGCATCGATACTATTAATCTGCATCGTAACTATTAATCTGCATCGTAACTATTAATCTGCATCGATACTATTAATCTGCATCGATACTATTAATCTGCATCGATACTATTAATCTGCATCGTAACTATTAATCTGCATCGATACTATTAATCTGCATCGATACTATTAATCTGCATCGTAACTATTAATCTGCATCGTAACTATTAATCTGCATCGATACTATTAATCTGCATCGATACTATTAATCTGCATCGATACTATTAATCTGCATCGTAACTATTAATCTGCATCGTAACTATTAATCTGCATCGATACTATTAATCTGCATCGATACTATTAATCTGCATCGTAACTATTAATCTGCATCGTAACTATTAATCTGCATCGATACTATTAATCTGCATCGATACTATTAATCTGCATCGATACTATTAATCTGCATCGTAACTATTAATCTGCATCGTAACTATTAATCTGCATCGATACTATTAATCTGCATCGATACTATTAATCTGCATCGTAACTATTAATCTGCATCATAACTATTAATCTGCATCGATACTATTAATCTGCATCGATACTATTAATCTGCATCGATACTATTAATCTGCATCGTAACTATTAATCTGCATCGTAACTATTAATCTGCATCGATACTATTAATCTGCATCGATACTATTAATCTGCATCGATAACTATTAATCTGCATCAGTAACTATTAATCTGCATCGATACTATTAATCTGCATCGATACTATTAATCTGCATCGTAACTATTAATCTGCATCGATACTATTAATCTGCATCGATACTATTAATCTGCATCGTAACTATTAATCTGCATCGATACTATTAATCTGCATCGATACTATTAATCTGCATCGTAACTATTAATCTGCATCGTAACTATTAATCTGCATCGATACTATTAATCTGCATCGTGACTATTAATCTGCATCGATACTATTAATCTGCATCGATACTTCTGCATCGTAACTATTAATCTGCATCGATACTATTAATCTGCATCGATACTATTAATCTGCATCGATACTATTAATCTGCATCGTAACTATTAATCTGCATCGTAACTATTAATCTGCATCGATACTATTAATCTGCATCGATACTATTAATCTGCATCGTAACTATTAATCTGCATCATAACTATTAATCTGCATCGATACTATTAATCTGCATCGATACTATTAATCTGCATCGTAACTATTAATCTGCATCGATACTATTAATCTGCATCGTAACTATTAATCTGCATCGTAACTATTAATCTGCATCGATACTATTAATCTGCATCGTAACTATTAATCTACATCGTAACTATTAATCTGCATCGATACTATTAATCTGCATCGTAACTATTAATCTGCATCGATACTATTAATCTGCATCGATACTTCTGCATCATTAATCTGCATCGATACTTCTGCATCGTTACTATTAATCTGCATCGTAACTATTAATCTGCATCATAACTATTAATCTGCATCGATACTTCTGCATTGTAACTATTAATCTGCATCGTAACTATTAATCTGCATCGATACTTCTGCATCGTTACTATTAATCTGAATCGTTACTATTAATCTGCATCGATACTTCTGCATCGTTACTATTAATCTACATCGATACTATTAATCTGCATCGTAACTATTAATCTGCATCGTAACTATTAATCTGCATCGTAACTATTAATCTGCATCGATACTTCTGCATTGTAACTATTAATCTGCATCGTAACTATTAATCTGCATCGATACTTCTGCATCGTTACTATTAATCTGCATCGTTACTATTAATCTGCAGCATTACTATTAATCTGCATCGATACTTCTGCATCGTTACTATTAATCTGCATCGTAACTATTAATCTGCATCGTAACTATTAATCTGCATCGTAACTATTAATCTGCATCGATACTATTAATCTGCATCGATACTATTAATCTGCATCGATACTATTAATCTGCATCGTAACTATTAATCTGCATCGTAACTATTAATCTGCATCGTAACTATTAATCTGCATCGTAACTATTAATCTGCATCGATACTATTAATCTGCATCGTTACTATTAATCTGCAGCATTACTATTAATCTGCATCGATACTTCTGCATCGTTACTATTAATCTGCATCGTTACTATTAATCTGCATCGTTACTATTAATCTGCAGCATTACTATTAATCTGCATCGATACTTCTGCATCGTTACTATTAATCTGCATCGTTACTATTAATCTGCAGCATTACTATTAATCTGCATCGATACTTCTGCATCGTTACTATTAATCTGCATCGTTACTATTAATCTGCAGCATTACTATTAATCTGCATCGATACTTCTGCATCGTTACTATTAATCTGCATCGTAACTATTAATCTGCATCATAACTATTAATCTGCATCAATACTTCTGCATTGTAACTATTAATCTGCACCGTAACTATTAATCTGCATCGATACTTCTGCATCGTTACTATTAATCTGAATCGTTACTATTAATCTGCATCGATACTTCTGCATCGTTACTATTAATCTACATCGATACTATTAATCTGCATCGTAACTATTAATCTGCATGGTAACTATTAATCTGCATCGTAACTATTAATCTGCATCGATACTTCTGCATTGTAACTATTAATCTGCATCGTAACTATTAATCTGCATCGATACTTCTGCATCGTTACTATTAATCTGCATCGTTACTATTAATCTGCAGCATTACTATTAATCTGCATCGATACTTCTGCATTGTTACTATTAATCTGCATCGTAACTATTAATCTGCATCATAACTATTAATCTGCATCGATACTTCTGCATTGTAACTATTAATCTGCATCGTAACTATTAATCTGCATCGATACTTCTGCATCGTTACTATTAATCTGCATCGATACTTCTGCATCGTTACTATTAATCTGCATCGTAACTATTAATCTACATCGATACTTCTGCATCGTTATTAATCTGCATCGTAACTATTAATCTGCATTGATACTATTAATCTGCATCGTAACTATTAATCTGCATCGTAACTATTAATCTGCATCGATACTATTAATCTGCATCGATACTATTAATCTGCATCGATACTATTAATCTGCATCGTAACTATTAATCTGCATCGATACTATTAATCTGCATCGATACTATTAATCTGCATCGTAACTATTAATCTGCATCGTAACTATTAATCTGCATCGATACTATTAATCTGCATCGATACTATTAATCTGCATCGATACTATTAATCTGCATCGTAACTATTAATCTGCATCGTAACTATTAATCTGCATCGATACTATTAATCTGCATCGATACTATTAATCTGCATCGTAACTATTAATCTGCATCGTAACTATTAATCTGCATCGATACTATTAATCTGCATCGATACTATTAATCTGCATCGATACTATTAATCTGCATCGTAACTATTAATCTGCATCGTAACTATTAATCTGCATCGATACTATTAATCTGCATCGATACTATTAATCTGCATCGTAACTATTAATCTGCATCATAACTATTAATCTGCATCGATACTATTAATCTGCATCGATACTATTAATCTGCATCGTAACTATTAATCTGCATCGTAACTATTAATCTGCATCGTAACTATTAATCTGCATCGTAACTATTAATCTGCATCGATACTATTAATCTGCATCGTTACTATTAATCTGCAGCATTACTATTAATCTGCATCGATACTTCTGCATCGTTACTATTAATCTGCATCGTTACTATTAATCTGCATCGTTACTATTAATCTGCATCGTTACTATTAATCTGCAGCATTACTATTAATCTGCATCGATACTTCTGCATCGTTACTATTAATCTGCATCGTTACTATTAATCTGCAGCATTACTATTAATCTGCATCGATACTTCTGCATCGTTACTATTAATCTGCATCGTTACTATTAATCTGCAGCATTACTATTAATCTGCATCGATACTTCTGCATCGTTACTATTAATCTGCATCGTAACTATTAATCTGCATCATAACTATTAATCTGCATCGATACTTCTGCATTGTAACTATTAATCTGCATCGTAACTATTAATCTGCATCGATACTTCTGCATCGTTACTATTAATCTGAATCGTTACTATTAATCTGCATCGATACTTCTGCATCGTTACTATTAATCTACATCGATACTATTAATCTGCATCGTAACTATTAATCTGCATGGTAACTATTAATCTGCATCGTAACTATTAATCTGCATCGATACTTCTGCATTGTAACTATTAATCTGCATCGTAACTATTAATCTGCATCGATACTTCTGCATCGTTACTATTAATCTGCATCGTTACTATTAATCTGCAGCATTACTATTAATCTGCATCGATACTTCTGCATTGTTACTATTAATCTGCATCGTAACTATTAATCTGCATCATAACTATTAATCTGCATCGATACTTCTGCATTGTAACTATTAATCTGCATCGTAACTATTAATCTGCATCGATACTTCTGCATCGTTACTATTAATCTGCATCGATACTTCTGCATCGTTACTATTAATCTGCATCGTAACTATTAATCTACATCGATACTTCTGCATCGTTATTAATCTGCATCGTAACTATTAATCTGCATCGATACTATTAATCTGCATCGTAACTATTAATCTGCATCGTAACTATTAATCTGCATCGATACTATTAATCTGCATCGATACTATTAATCTGCATCGATACTATTAATCTGCATCGTAACTATTAATCTGCATCGATACTATTAATCTGCATCGATACTATTAATCTGCATCGTAACTATTAATCTGCATCGTAACTATTAATCTGCATCGATACTATTAATCTGCATCGATACTATTGATCTGCATCGATACTATTAATCTGCATCGTAACTATTAATCTGCATCGTAACTATTAATCTGCATCGATACTATTAATCTGCATCGATACTATTAATCTGCATCGTAACTATTAATCTGCATCGTAACTATTAATCTGCATCGATACTATTAATCTGCATCGATACTATTAATCTGCATCGATACTATTAATCTGCATCGTAACTATTAATCTGCATCGTAACTATTAATCTGCATCGATACTATTAATCTGCATCGATACTATTAATCTGCATCGTAACTATTAATCTGCATCGATACTATTAATCTGCATCGTAACTATTAATCTGCATCGTAACTATTAATCTGCATCGATACTATTAATCTGCATCGATACTATTAATCTGCATCGTAACTATTAATCTGCATCGAAACTATTAATCTGCATCGTAACTATTAATCTGCATCGTAACTATTAATCTGCATCGATACTATTAATCTGCATCGTAACTATTAATCTGCATCGTAACTATTAATCTGCATCGATACTATTAATCTGCATCGTAACTATTAATCTGCATCGATACTATTAATCTGCATCGATACTTCTGCATCATTAATCTGCATCGATACTTCTGCATCGTTACTATTAATCTGCATCGTAACTATTAATCTGCATCATAACTATTAATCTGCATCGATACTTCTGCATTGTAACTATTAATCTGCATCGTAACTATTAATCTGCATCGATACTTCTGCATCGTTACTATTAATCTGAATCGTTACTATTAATCTGCATCGATACTTCTGCATCGTTACTATTAATCTACATCGATACTATTAATCTGCATCGTAACTATTAATCTGCATCGTAACTATTAATCTGCATCGTAACTATTAATCTGCATCGATACTTCTGCATTGTAACTATTAATCTGCATCGTAACTATTAATCTGCATCGATACTTCTGCATCGTTACTATTAATCTGCATCGTTACTATTAATCTGCAGCATTACTATTAATCTGCATCGATACTTCTGCATCGTTACTATTAATCTGCATCGTAACTATTAATCTGCATCATAACTATTAATCTGCATCGATTACTTCTGCATTGTAACTATTAATCTGCATCGTAACTATTAATCTGCATCGATACTTCTGCATCGTTACTATTAATCTGCATCGATACTTCTGCATCGTTACTATTAATCTGCATCGTAACTATTAATCTACATCGATACTTCTGCATCGTTATTAATCTGCATCGTAACTATTAATCTGCATCGATACTATTAATCTGCATCGTAACTATTAATCTGCATCGTAACTATTAATCTGCATCGATACTATTAATCTGCATCGATACTATTCATCTGCATCGATACTATTAATCTGCATCGTAACTATTAATCTGCATCGTAACTATTAATCTGCATCGTAACTATTAATCTGCATCGATACTATTAATCTGCATCGATACTATTAATCTGCATCGTAACTATTAATCTGCATCGTAACTATTAATCTGCATCGATACTATTAATCTGCATCGATACTATTAATCTGCATCGATACTATTAATCTGCATCGTAACTATTAATCTGCATCGTAACTATTAATCTGCATCGATACTATTAATCTGCATCGATACTATTAATCTGCATCGTAACTATTAATCTGCATCGTAACTATTAATCTGCATCGATACTATTAATCTGCATCGATACTATTAATCTGCATCGTAACTATTAATCTGCATCGTAACTATTAATCTGCATCGATACTATTAATCTGCATCGATACTTCTGCATCGTAACTATTAATCTGCATCGATACTATTAATCTGCATCGATACTTCTGCATCGTAACTATTAATCTGCATCGATACTATTAATCTGCATCGATACTTCTGCATCATTACTATTAATCTGCATCGTAACTATTAATCTGCATCGTTACTATTAATCTGCATCGTTACTATTAATCTGCATCGATACTATTAATCTCATCACGAGCTTTAATGTTTCTAATGCTTTCAGGAACGAGTGGATTTAACTCAAATGATGTTTATTAACCGAGTCAACCTCCTGCAGGACGCGATTACGTCACAAACACCAACGTTTCATTACTAATTTGATTTTCTCGTCCTTTAAAAGTTGGCGAGGTCGAGTCCCGTCTCAGCCGTCTCAGCTGTGCTGGTTTGATCCTCCGTCTCCACAGCTGCCGGCGAGCTAACGAGGAGCTTTAAACGCTGTCGAGTTTAAATTGTTTGACGTATAAACACACAAATAAAACCTCTTCAAACCCCTTTCAATGTGCACGCAACTGTTCGAGCAGTTTGACTAAAATGACGTCCTAGATGTTAACGTGTGCTGTTCGCATTATATTTAAGCTGCCTGACTTCACCCTTTAGATAGATTAACAACGATTTAAGTGCTTTAAAGGGACGTTTGGTCCCTGGAGAGCAAAATAACAATAAAGAGAAACAAAGACATCTTTAGATGCACACACATTTCATCCGAACGTGAAAGCAAAGTTCCAGGAGTCCTTCACCTCTCCCTCGACAGCGTTTTTACATTATTGACATTTTTTTTAAGAAAGCATGCAGCAGGAAATATTCCCCAAATATTAAAATGAACTGAGTTCAGAAACAGGTTAAAAATAAAGAAATTTTAATATCAACTTTAACTATTGCTCTAAATAAAGAGTGCTGAGCAAGCTCACATTTCTGCCCCCTATAAATACAAATGGCTCCCGGCTGACCTGGTTAGCGTTTCATCTGGGATCGTGGCTCCGGGCCCTTCAGAAAGGCTTCCAGACCTTCCTCTGGCTGCAGGACGTCCTCTCGTATTAACACTTGTGCTAGTAGAAATATGTGGGCATGAATTCAGGGAGGAAGAGTTTCCATGTGGGTAACGTTACATCGCGACTCGCTCATAAAAAGAATTCTTACTTAATTGCTAAAGATTCCTGTCGGGGGGGGGGGTTATGTGAAAGTACATATAGAGTGTTTATAGATGGACCTTTATGAAAACAAGTGTCTGTTTCAGGGTTAGGTACAGATTGTTGTGATGGTTTCACAACCAGAGCTTTTTATTTTAGCCATATCAATAAGGCTCAATGGACGGAGATGTCGGTTCTCCAGACTGAAATAAACCGATTGGCTGGATTTCCATGACTTTTTATTCATGTTCCCCAGAGGATAATTCCTGCTGACTTTGGTGATCCACTGATTTGTCCTCTTGCTCCACCAGCTGGTCAACATTTTAATTTAAAATACTTTGTGTTTAGTACCAATTAGCAATTGCTAGCATGCTACAACACACCTGCTAAACATCCAACAACGGGTGCGTTCCAATGGTCGTACTACCAGACTTATATTAAGTATGCCAGAAAAATATGTAGTATGTCCCAATTCATATAGTCACCAGTATGTATAATAAAAAAGTATGCAACTTGGAACACAGGAGTGATGTAGAGACGGCGTATACGTCTCTGGTAGAGACCTGTCAATCACCGTGTAGCCCCGCCCTAAAGCATCCCCTGCTTTATGGTCTGTTTGACTCTAAATGGACCATAATGTACTAAATGAACATCATGCTGTATTGAAGACTTGAAACTAGAGATTGAGACATAAACTCATGTTTACAATGTTTACTGAGGTAATAAATCAAGAGAGAAGTAGAGTCATTTTCTCATAGACTTCTATACAACAATGTGTCTCAGTGATAGAGCTTCCTTGAACGTCCTTCAATCAAAGAATCGGTGGTTCGATCCTCGGCTCGTCCATGTCGATGGCAAGACATTGAACTCTCCCCATCTATCCCGCAGGCTGGACTGATTACATTTAGTTTATAAAACAAATCATCAACAAATAAAACACCATATTTTATTATAGATTAAACACCCCAGAAGTATATAAAGCAACTGAAACTGGAGACGAATTACGACCCGAAATCGTGCCAGAGGCATCGGACAAAACCCATCTTTGAACTCGGCCAGGCCAGAGGTGTAATTGGGGGACCAATGGCCCCTTTGCCCCACTTCCACGGACCCCTCACATCTTTGTTCTTAACTACTATATTAATGGGTAAATTATTATAATCCAATAAGTACGATTCTAAAATGGGCCGTTCTGCATAATTATTTACTTTGGTACTTTAAGTATATTTTGAGGCTAATAGTTTTGTACTGATACTTAAGTAAACATTTGAATGTTTGCAGTATTTCTACACTGTGGCATTACTACTTTTGCTCAAGTTAAAGATCTGAGTTCAACTTCCACCTCTGACTTCTGGTGAGGGCAGCAGGAGACCGGTCCACCGTGGACAGACCCAGATCCTCCATCAGAGACCGGTCCACCGCGGACAGACCCAGATCCTCCATCAGAGACCGGTCCACCGTGGACAGACCCAGATCCTCCAGCAGAGACCGGTCCACCGTGGACAGACCCAGATCCTCCAGCAGAGACCGGTCCACCGTGGACAGACCCAGATCCTCCAGCAGAGACCGGTCCACCGTGGACAGACCCAGATCCTCCAGCAGAGACCGGTCCACCGTGGACAGACCCAGATCCTCCAGCAGAGACCGGTCCACCGTGGACAGACCCAGATCCTCCAGCAGAGACCGGTCCACCGTGGACAGACCCAGATCCTCCAGCAGAGACCGGTCCACCGTGGACAGACCCAGATCCTCCAGCAGAGACCGGTCCACCGTGGACAGACCCAGATCCTCCAGTAGAGACCGGTCCACCGTGGACAGACCCAGATCCTCCAGCAGAGACCGGTCCACCGTGGACAGACCCAGATCCTCCAGCAGAGACCGGTCCACCGTGGACAGACCCAGATCCTCCAGCAGAGACCGGTCCACCGTGGACAGACCCAGATCCTCCAGCAGAGACCGGTCCACCGTGGACAGACCCAGATCCTCCAGTAGAGACCGGAGACCCAGGACATATTGCTGGACCCGCTGGAGGGAAGGGAGAACCAGAACCAGGACTGAGAGGGGCAGACTGTCAGACCTGCTGCAGTAACATGAGGTTTTCTAAAGAGACTCTGGTGCTCAGAGACACTACCACTTTAGTCCACAGGGGGCGACAGAACCAACACTACATGAAAGTTCCTTGTAGTAACGCCCCCATAGTTATTTTAACCCAAATCAGGATTTTTCCTAAACCTAACTAAGTATTAGTTTGTTGCCTCAACCTAAATAAGTTGTTTCCCGTGAAGACGGAAGTTTATTTTGAAAAGATGTAAAACATGTAACGTGAGGAAATTGACGTGTTGCTGGACGTTTGTAGGAAAAAGCACGAAAATGAGAAGGAAGGAATCCGTTAAGTTCCTGATTTTGAGCCAATGACAGAGAAGTTAGACATCAAAAGGTTTGATATAAAACTGCATTCACAGGAGAATCTGAGTAATTGATCTCTGGTGATCTTCAGCAAATATAAACCGCACTGCATTCAGCAGGTCAGACTATAGGAGTGAGAGCTGAGGAGGTGGTGACAGATCTGAGGGCGGTGCAGACAGCGGGGATGATGGAGGTGGAGCCATGCTGGGAATGTAGCTGTGGAGAGTGGGGGGGGGGGGGGGGGGGGGTGTTTCCTACTTGAGCCTCTGGAATGTTCTGAACAGAAGGTCTGAGGAGCGTGTGGCCTTTCCTCACTATGCGGCAGCGTTTAGAACTATATGTTTATGTTTACATGGGGTTTGATCATAATACTGATGGTAGTAGTATAGTGTGTTTAATGCATCCACCATCTGGTTGTGTTTGTATCGTGGACCAAGTGTTCGTGTATATATATATATATATATATATATAAATCTCATCACTCACTTCATGACTGATGCCTTTACTCAGCACATCTTATAGAGTTATGAGAAATACTGTCACATTCATGACTTCTGTCCAGTTACTCGACAATCACCTGCAGAGCAGCTGCCAGTGGAGGAAAGTAACTAGTAGAGCAAGGCAAGGCAAGTTTATTTGTATAGCACATTTCAACAACAAGGTAATTCAAAGTGCTTCACATGAAACCATTAAAAGCATCAAAACATAAGGCAAAAGAAAAGGAGATTTAAAAACAATTAAAGTACAAAGTACAAAGTACTCTGAGATGTAGCAGAGTACAAAGTACTCTGAGATGTAGTGGAGTACAAAGTACTCTGAGATGTAGTACAGTACAAAGTACTCTGAGATGTAGTACAGTACAAAGTACTCTGAGATGTAGTACAGTACAAAGTACTCTGAGATGTAGTACAGTACAAAGTACTCTGAGATGTAGTGCAGTACAAAGTACTCTGAGATGTAGTACAGTACAAAGTACTCTGAGATGTAGTACAGTACAAAGTACTCTGAGATGTAGTGCAGTACAAAGTACTCTGAGATGTAGTACAGTACAAAGTACTCTGAGATGTAGTACAGTACAAAGTACTCTGAGATGTAGTACAGTACAAAGTACTCTGAGATGTAGTACAGTACAAAGTACTCTGAGATGTAGTGCAGTACAAAGTACTCTGAGATGTAGTACAGTACAAAGTACTCTGAGATGTAGTACAGTACAAAGTACTCTGAGATGTAGTGCAGTACAAAGTACTCTGAGATGTAGTACAGTACAAAGTACTCTGAGATGTAGTACAGTACAAAGTACTCTGAGATGTAGTACAGTACAAAGTACTCTGAGATGTAGTACAGTACAAAGTACTCTGAGATGTAGTACAGTACAAAGTACTCTGAGATGTAGTGCAGTAACTTAACTTCCACTGAAACAGATTTTGGTCGAAACATAGTTTGAAATGCTCGACTGGTTCTCCTCTTCGCCGTGTTCCTATAATAAAAACAGATATAAATGAACTGAGTTGTTATTTATTGGCATCTGATAACAGATCAGCTATTTGAGTCCGTATCAGCTCACGCACGGTCTTGACTATAAAGGTTCTGCAGTCGGTGACTGACCACCAGCAGTTATGTGAATGCATTCAGCCTATTCATTCATGTTTCAGACAATTATCAGTAGAATATTAATGCATCATTTCAAAAGAACATATCCTAGTGGCCCCTTCAGACCACCACTGGCAGAAGCATAGCCGTGCTGTCGACCCTCCTTCATGTCTAAGTTGGCATATTACCGGCTGAAACACCAGAACACAGAGAGTCCAGTGAACTCACAGGACCGGGTGAACAGCCTCACAGCTCTCCTCCAGCCTGTGAGGGATCATCACCTGCAACTATTCTGGGTGTTTGGACTGTGATCTGTTTATGTTACAGTCAACAGGATCATATGTTCATTTCACCGTCAGGTCAGCTGAGACAAACAAACCCAAACAGTAAACTACCAAGATCTTATGAATGCAAATATTCATTTCAGAAATATTAAGACACAAAGTTTAAACTGTCTGTTGAGAGCCAGGAGTGTTGAGGGCTCAGTCACGTGTTGTGGCGCTCGCAGCAGCATCTAGTGGCCACTGGAGGCGCTGCAGCTGAACACAGTCACTTCTGACTGCGACTGCTTTTAGGTTCATACTTCAGCTTCAACTCATTAAATAATGCAAAGCACCATTGTTTTCATTCTAAGGATTGAACAGTCGGGAGACAATGAAGCCGGTTGATGTAATGATATGAGCTGCAACACTAACGGACACAGTGTCCTCATGTCAGCCTCACTAACATGACACCTCGTCTCAACTGGAACGTTCTCCCAGCAGGTGTCTGGTGTCAGTTTCCTCCTTCACAAGAAGAGACTCACCTCTTGTTTGACCTCCCTCTTCCTCCTCCTCTTCTTCCTCAGGTTGGTCTTCATAATGTCAGTGCTGTCTGAAACGTAAACACAGTTGTTGCTCTCCATCATGAACTGCTGATGTGGCCTAAACTGAGGTGGAAACCACCAACACAAAGTATGTCTCACATTGGACTGTCGTTAAAAGTGTCATCCAGTAACCGTAATGCAATGCTTTGATGCCGAACCTGTTGCAACACGTTGTTTCATCGAGCAGCGCTAAGAGGATGTGCCATTGAGAGCAGCTGACTTCACTGATTAACAGCCTTGGTCTGCAGAGGAAGAATAATCAGTGACATCAGCTGCTGCACAGCAACCGAAAGCTCGGGCTGAGCTGCAGGCTGAAAGGCTCAATAATGTTCAATAAAAGTGAACTCATCTCAAGTACTGAATATTATGCTGGAGTCTTATCAAGCTCAGAAGGTCTGGAGACATTTTGAAGAAGTCAAACAGTAAAAAGGACATTTTGCTGACCTCTCAACCAACCTTTGCTGCTACCTGGTGCACGTATTCATACTGAGCGAAACATTTGACATTTACAAAATAAACTGGTCAGTGCTCTCTGTTCAAGCTCAAGTTATTTATTATTATAGACAATATAATACACAATAGAGCCCAGTGGAGGCCCACTAAGCCCTTACTTTGGGCTGGGTGTGGCCCCTCTTGGGCCCAAATGAGCCGCTGTTCACACGCTGCAGACGATTTGCAGGACCGTAGAGCCCTGAAGCTCCGCCCCCACCGCGACACAGAGGGCTGTTTGCTTATTTATTCAAAGTTTATTCATATTGAACTATCCCAAATTGCACCAAATTCGACACTGCGATCCCTCGGCTCCCCATCTAAACTACCACCAAGTGTGAAGTGGATCAGATGAGCGGTTTTGGAGATATGCAAAGAGCACACAGACAGACGGACAGCTATTCCTTTGCTTTATAGTTCGATTAGATTGGACAAACTGTCGGCTGTTCCTTTTACCTGTTTGTCCGAATCACAGTTTTCATGAGATACCAGGTCACCTCCTGCCTGCAAGGAGAAGATGTTGTATCACTAAGTCAGAGGGTCTTCCACAGTTTTACTGTATTCTCAGCTTATTAACACAGCGGCCATCATAAGAATGCCATCAGTCGTGGCTCCCCTCTCTCCAGATGGCTCTCGTACTCGGTCACTCGTTTTCTAATTCTGTCTGATGCCCGTCTGAGAGCCGGCAGCTGTTATCTGAGGATATGATACAGCTGTCAGCACAGGTCAAATATAACCGGCATTAAGGAATGACATGCCATACCCGAGACATTGTTCAGGCTGTAAAGTGTTTCCTGATATGAGACCAGTGAAACAAACCCATACAGATTATTTACCACCCAGTGTACAAAGTATAAACTGTGTAACTTAACTTTGGATAAAACACTTTACTTTTTACAGCCTAAATTAAAAGGTAAAATGTTTGAAAGTAATGATTTGTTTGCACAGTCATCACTTTTAAAATCCTGCAAACCAACTGAGCAGATTATCGTTCATCACTTACTGGACCACACGAGAAGCTTAGAAACACCATCAACACCATGTCTTCAGATGTGAACCTTCAGTTGACAAATTGTCCAAGATATTCACACATAACCGCCACATCTCGTCTGTTTAATAAAGTAAATGGTAGGTTTACAGTGGATATGCAGCATGTTGGAATAAAACTCTTCTGTTACAAAGACGTTCGACCTGAATTCTGTCCTGAAAAGCATTCGTTTAAGCCCAACAATCCACGACGGAGCACATTTTAACTATCAAACATCTTCTTCCTGTCGGACTTGTCTTCAATGTTCTTACGCCAGTCGCCCACATCGCGCAGCTGCTTGTCCTGTGAACACACATGATGTTTCATCAAAGACAAAATGCAGAAAAAGAGGGAAATAATCAGTGTAAAAAGATGTTTAACAACACATTGCCCAGTAAATGGTGGCAAGTTGTATTTTCATGTTCACTGCTTTCTCAGAAAATACTAATTTAATTATTCCGTTTTTATTTTGCGTAGCCCTCAAACTTTGTCCTCAACCTCTGTCAAACAAACGTTTATGATTCTTCCAGGTTTTGTTCATCAGGATAATCTTCACTAATGAACTGCACCTTTATGGTGTTTGAAGTGTCGAGTAAGAAGCTAACGTTAGGCTATAAAGTAACTCCACCACGGTCACATGACTTCACGTCTCCTCCAATAAGATAAAGGAGGACTAGTGTTCTAGTGCGGACAAAACCAAGACAGCGATGGCCAAGATGCCAAACTCGAGGCATCCAAACAGGCGACGTCACGGTGGCTACGTCCATTTGTTTAGACAGTCTATCGTTCGAATGCTATGCTATGTAAAGAGGGTAAGGATACTAAACTGGGAAATGTTTTAATATATTTTATTAACCTTTAATTTAATGTCTTATTCTTATTTATTTATTTTTATGTGTATTCATGAAATAAATAACTCCAACTATTTAGGCAATGTTTGCAAAGATTTAACATTTGGGAACTAGTAGTTACTGGATGTAACTGCAGGTCTATGAGTCTATTGGAGGAGCCTCGATGGGGTTAACCACTAACGACGCCCGATAGAGTTCACAGCACAAAATACAACTACAAAAACAAGGAATTGAAAAAAAGGTTTAGTACTAACAGTACTAAAACAAGGCGTTATTGGCAATAATATAGACATTTTAAGAATTCAGATTCCAGTACCAAACTTGGTGAGTACTGTCGTGTTTATCGGCCAAACGTACAAAAATACAAGTTGTAATAAACCAGATTAATCTTGAAACCATTGCTGCAAGTCAAAGGAGATAGCCTGTAACCAAGGCAACAAACTAAACCACGGTTCAAGGAACCGAGTCGGTAGAATATTGATGGTCATTGTTTTCAGACTGAAGTTCCGATGAAGCAGGCAGCAGCTCACCTCCTCCTTGACCTCCTTCTTGACCTGCTTCAGGTTGGCCCTCAGGTCCATGTTGACCGTGTGCTTGGAGCCCAGCAGAGCCTTCAGCATGGCGTCAGCAGACATGCGCACTTTCTTCAGACGGGGTCTCTTGAACTTTCCCCTCATGTCCACGATCTTTATGTTGAGGTCTCTCACCTTCAGGAGGATTCAGGACACAAGAATAGACTTCATCATGGGTCAAATCATCTGATATTATCGTGGTCATCACAGTTGTCAGTTTTGAACATGCATGCATACACTGTCTTTTTAAATTAAACTTCTGTGATCACAGGAAACTATTGTGGAGAGTTGTGGTTTGGGTTAAAATAAGTCTCTTACGTAAATAAGTACGTTATGTACGCAATGTAAGTTACGTTAGGCATGTAGCAGCCTGTGGGTCACATGTTACTGTACGTAACAAAGGCACGTATTTAATATGTGCCTTTGTTATGGCTCGACCTTTTATTTTGAAAGGTAAGAACGGAGGGCGTGTATCTGGTCTGCGCTGCCTTCGTCAAGCTTGAAATAAGTAATAAAGTTTTGCTGTTTTTCACTGCAGTGTACATTTGAATATGTCCGTTCCTTAAGATGTGATTGGTTGATGCTTTTATTCGTGGTGCAAAAGCTCCGAAAAATCAACCTTGTCACGTGTGAAAGTATTCATAACAAAAACAATACTTAAAAAATAAAATATATTTAGACGCGAATCAATCGCTTGAAAAAAACAACATCCCGGGGGTTCAAGACCTTTCCTCCAAAACTACCAATAGTGCTGTTTATTTTGTTTTCTTCAGCTTCTGTTGTCCTCGTGTTCAGCTCTATGTCGACCACATCTTCCTGTAGATGTTCTATGTGTAGGTACAGTAAGAGAAACTTCAAACTGGAGTCCTACTAGCTCCTGTTATGTGTACAATAAATGTAATTCTGATAACTTAAAAAAACAACAGCACATCGTGTGTTTCCTCCTTCATTCTACGAATGTATTATGTTGAATTGAGTTAATGTAAAAAGTAAATCAAGGTGAACGCCTCAGAGCTGCTTGCTAGCGTCACAAACAGACGTGAATAAGAAGCGCCTCACCTCATTGAGGACCAGGTTGAGTTTGAACTCGATGCTGTATCGCTCCTCCTCACTGATGTCGATCTGGCCGTGGAGTTTCTTGCAAAGCTCCTGAAGAGAAAACAGGATTTTAGTCATTTTTATGGCTGATTGCAAACTTTTAGCGAATTGATTTAACCAAATTTGGGCTCAAATATTCTAACCGACAGAACAGAGACAAAAGAAATCGGCGAAAGTGTGTGGCGGGAATTATGCTATTTGACAAAGAATATGAATATAATATACGTCATATGTGTGAGAGGACGACTCTACTGTCTGAATGATGCTTTTATTTTGTGGAAAGTCTCTTCACTAATAGATGTTATTTAGTTCAGTAGATGGAGAACAAAACTCTGTTCAATGCTTCAACTGAAAGAGACAAAGATCCTCTGATCAACAGCTGAATAAGAAGAAGAAATCAGCCGGTAAAAGAAACAGGAAGCTGAGATTTAAATAAAACATCTGGTGTCTGAATTATAATGTTTATATCTGTTATTACTGAAGTAAATACACTTTTCATAGTGCATCACATAAAGCTGACAGCAGTTTGTCCCGGTCCTGGTTCTGGTTCTGGTCCTGGTTCTGGTTCTGTCTCACCTCGAGCTCTTCTTTGGAGTACGGCAGCTCCAGAGCAGGACATTTATCAGACAGGAACTTCTCCCTCTCCCCGACCTTCACCCCGGCTTCAGCCTCCAGCATGTTGGTGGCCACCAGCAGCATGCATCCCTGTGGACGGCACCGCCGTTCAACTGTTAAACATTCTAAGATACAACTTCTAAACAGCGCCTCTGCTCTTCTTCCTCAATAATGAAATCATGTCTTACCTTCAGAGTGTGCTTACGCCTCGCAGACAGTCTTTTCCTGCAGGTGAAAACACAAGATGTGAATCAGACATTCAGGCCATTATCACATCAATAAATCCATGAATCTGTTGTTATGAATCTGTTATCACAAAATAGAAATCTTCAATCAAAAACACGTCAGGTGATCAGAAACATGTGTTTTCTTGTTCAGATGAGTTTTGCAGTTAACGAGAAAATAGTCCATAAAATGTACAAAAGCGTATTTTATTGTTTAAAAAGTTCCTCACTTGTTCCTAAATCTGTTAACGAGTATAAGAACCCGAACAATAAACGTATTAATACATATCAAACTGCTAACTCACTCGCAGGCCATCTTGGCAGCAGGAACCGGAATTTATCTGATGAAAAAAAAAAAAACACATAAAAGACAGCATTAAAATTTCATTTGTACCTTTTAATTTACAATCACACTTCGGATAAACTTCTTAAAATGTAGATGCAAACTTCCTCCTATTTGTTTTGTATGAAACACGATCTGAAACACTTTCCTGATGGCAGCAGCTTAAAGTCACACAGCATGCCCACAGTATGTCCACAGTATGCCCACAGTATGTCCACAGCATGCCCACAGTATGTCCACAGTATGTCCACAGTATGTCCACAGTATGTCCACAGTATGCCCACAGTATGTCCACAGTATGTCCACAGTATGTCCACAGTATGTCCACAGTATGCCCACAGTATGCCCACAGTATGCCCACAGTATGTCCACAGTATGCCCACAGTATGTCCACAGTATGCCCACAGTATGTCCACAGTATGTCCACAGTATGTCCACAGTATGTCCACAGTATGCCACAGTATGTCCACAGTATGCCCACAGTATGTCCACAGTATGTCCACAGTATGCCCACAGTATGTCCACAGTATGTCCACAGTATGTCCCACAGTATGTCCACAGTATGTCCCACAGTATGCCCACAGTATGTCCACAGTATGCCCACAGTATGTCCACAGTATGTCCACAGTATGTCCACAGTATGCCCACAGTATGTCCACAGTATGCCCACAGTATGTCCACAGTATGCCCACAGTATGTCCACAGTATGCCCACAGTATGTCCCACAGTATGCCCACAGTATGTCCACAGTATGTCCCACAGTATGTCCACAGTATGCCCACAGTATGTCCACAGTATGTCCACAGTATGTCCACAGTATGTCCACAGTATGCCCACAGTATGTCCACAGTATGTCCACAGTATGTCCACAGTATGTCCACAGTATGCCCACAGTATGTCCACAGTATGTCCCACAGTATGCCCACAGTATGTCCACAGTATGTCCACAGTATGCCCACAGTATGCCCACAGTATGTCCACAGTATGCCCACAGTATGCCCACAGTATGTCCACAGTATGTCCACAGTATGCCCACAGTATGCCCACAGTATGTCCACAGTATGTCCACAGTATGCCCACAGTATGTCCACAGTATGCCCACAGTATGTCCACAGTATGTCCACAGTATGTCCACAGTATGCCCACAGTATGTCCACAGTATGCCCACAGTATGTCCACAGTATGTCCACAGTATGCCCACAGTATGCCCACAGTATGCCCACAGTATGTCCACAGTATGCCCACAGTATGCCCACAGTATGCCCACAGTATGCCCACAGTATGTCCACAGTATGCCCACAGTATGTCCACAGTATGCCCACAGTATGCCCACAGTATGCCCACAGTATGTCCACAGTATGTCCACAGTATGCCCACAGTATGTCCACAGTATGTCCCACAGTATGTCCACAGTATGCCCACAGTATGCCCACAGTATGTCCACAGTATGTCCACAGTATGCCCACAGTATGTCCACAGTATGTCCACAGTATGCCCACAGTATGCCCACAGTATGTCCACAGTATGTCCACAGTATGCCCACAGTATGTCCACAGTATGTCCACAGTATGTCCACAGTATGTCCACAGTATGCCCAACAGTATGTCCACAGTATGTCCACAGTATGTCCACAGTATGTCCACAGTATGCCCACAGTATGTCCACAGTATGCCCACAGTATGCCCACAGTATGTCCACAGTATGCCCACAGTATGCCCACAGTATGCCCACAGTATGCCCACAGTATGTCCACAGTATGCCCACAGTATGTCCACAGTATGCCCACAGTATGCCCACAGTATGCCCACAGTATGCCCACAGTATGTCCACAGTATGCCCACAGTATGCCCACAGTATGTCCACAGTATGCCCACAGTATGTCCCACAGTATGTCCACAGTATGTCCACAGTATGTCCCACAGTATGCCCACAGTATGCCCACAGTATGTCCACAGTATGCCCACAGTATGTCCCACAGTATGCCCACAGTATGCCCACAGTATGTCCACAGTATGCCACAGTATGTCCACAGTATGCCACAGTATGCCCACAGTATGTCCACAGTATGTCCACAGTATGTCCACAGTATGCCCACAGTATGCCCACAGTATGCCCACAGTATGTCCACAGTATGTCCACAGTATGCCCCACAGTATGTCCACAGTATGTCCACAGTATGCCCACAGTATGTCCACAGTATGTCCACAGTATGTCCACAGTATGCCCACAGTATGTCCACAGTATGCCCACAGTATGCCCACAGTATGTCCACAGTATGCCCACAGTATGCCCACAGTATGCCCACAGTATGTCCACAGTATGTCCACAGTATGCCCACAGTATGCCCACAGTATGTCCACAGTATGCCCACAGTATGTCCACAGTATGTCCACAGTATGCCCACAGTATGTCCACAGTATGCCCACAGTATTCCCACAGTATGTCCACAGTATGCCCACAGTATGCCCACAGTATGTCCACAGTATGCCCACAGTATTCCCACAGTATGCCCACAGTATGACTGCAGTATGCCCACTACATGCCCACAGTGTGACTCAGCCCTTACTTTGGGCTGGGTGTGGCCCCTCTTGGCCTCCTTCATAATCTTATGGGCGTTTTTCTGAGGAGTTGTTCAGTATTAAGAAACACGAGGGATCTTTGTGTCGGTTTGTCGCCCTTCAGACCATTTGCAACATTGACAAAAGCTACAATTTCAAGGATACACACATTTAACAACATTACAATCACCTCAGAGAATATATGGAAGAGCCTTGTTAAATCATGGAACCCTGTAAGCTGCATTCTCTCTAGTGTCCACCAGGGGGCGACTCCTCTGGTTGTATAGAAGTCTATGAGAAAATGACTCTACTTCTCTCTTGATTTATTACCTCAGTAAACATGAGTTTATGGTCTCAATCTCTAGTTTCAAGTGTTCTTCAATACAGCATGATGTTCATTTAGTACATTATGGTCCATTTAGAGTCAAACAGACCATAAAGCAGGGGATGCTTTAGGGCGGGGCTACACGCTGATTGACAGGTCTCTACCACGGCGTTGTCCGGTCTGGGAGTTGTCCGTGTTTTTACTTCCTTAAAAGTTAATTCGAACATTTTGGTCGCCTTAAACATATCTTAATCAGCATTCCGTTGTACCCCACCCTCAGGTGTCACATCTGGTTGCAAAAAACAAGATGGCGACGACCAAAAACCAAGATGGTGGCGACCAAAATCCCGAACTCCAGGCTTCAGAACGGCAGTCCACCAACCAATGGGTGACGTCACGGTGACAACGTCTACTTCTTATATACAGTCTATGTGAGCGACAGCCTATCAGCTGACAGAGTCCTGCGACATATTGGCCTGTGTTACATAGAATGTCTTCCCACCTGAAACAGCCGAACGCGTCTCCCGGCAGCAGAAATAATTATTGTGTCAAACTGAAGCTTGCTTTGTTTGCTGGTTTTATATATTGGTGTCCTTGTTTTAAAGTATTTCACGTGTTCTTATGAAATGTACTGTAAATATAATAACTGTATAAAATGAATAAATAAAAGTACTTTACGTCTGAAGTGTCGTCTGCTCCATCCTGCTGGATGTTCATGTTCATTCTATCTTAAGACTTCAAAGTGAACTGCAGGACATTGAGTGGAAGTGAACTTTGTAACCGAGGCCGCGTTAAAGCCTTGAGGACCCGACCGCTGTATTTTTAGCAGCACGGCTCTGAGGGATCTCGGTCCAGACACCTGTGGCACGCTGCAGAAATGCCTCCACAGCTATTGGACGGATTAGCATTAACATTTAGCTTTCGGACATTTACGATCCAGAGAGGGTGACTCATGAGGACTTTGGTGATCCTCTCTGGCTTTTCTTCTTGCGCCACCAACGGGTTGTAATGTATTTTAAAGTCTCACCTCATGGTGGGAAAGCTCTAAAAATGGATTATTGTAGTTTTAATGTATTTGGGGCTGAACCAAAAACCCATTTACTGTCTCCAGCTCGTCCAAAACTCAGAGACAAAGACATATCACGACCATCCTTCCAACGCTTTTCAAGATTTTTAAACTTTTCCTTTTCCTTTTTAAGTCTTGTTTTTGTTTGTTTCCCAGGTCGTCCTGGCTCACGAATAAGATATTATATAGAAATTACAGTGCATTACTTTTAGTAAGTTTAAGTACAAGCAGTCTGCACAACAAGTCCTCCAACCCAGACACAACTAATCAGGTCTCAAACCTCCCAAAACGCAGATACAACTGGTTTCAGACCCCATCACGGATGATTTATGTGCTTTTTTATTGCTTTGAGCACTTCAGAGTCCAACATGTTATTGAGAGAAACATCAGAGAGCCGAGCAGAACATTTAAAAATAAATACAGTTAAACACAACCAAGACAATCTAAGTACTCTGATCTTTTACATAGAAGTACCAAAACAACGATGTACAAATACTCAGCAACAAGTCAAAGTCCTGCATTCAAACTACATCGCAGTAAAATGTTCACAGTGATATGAGATGATTAATACTGAAGCAGCATGTTACTGTCGTGGAGTTACTTTTAAATACTCATACAGTTTAGTTTAGTCCAGTGGGTCCCAACCTAAGGGGTCAGGTCCCTCCGAAGGGTCACCAGATGAATCTGAGGGGTCCTGAGACGATTAAAGGGAGAGAAATTATTTTTTTGCGTGAAATATTTTATACTTTTTCTTCTCTGAGCTTTAAACTGTTGCCGCCGTTACACGTGTCTTGTCTTTTTAATGTGTCTTTTGTGATTGGATGAGTCGGATCAGAACGTTTTACTTTGAATGGTTTTTATTTTAGTAGTCAACGTAAATTCTCAACAATAAAAGTAACTTCTTATTCTTACGGCTTACTCTTCCTCTCTGCAGTATTTTTAGACTTGTTTTGTTGAAGAATAGCTGCTTACTCAGTGTGAACTAGACCACCTCGGGATGTGGTCTGGCTGATCGAAATGGATTTTATTTAAAAAATGTGTCGTATGATTCTTTAATTTAAAACTCTAAGTCTGATTGTCAGAAAATGTAGTGAAGTAAAAGTGAGATAAAATGGAAATACTCATGTTCTATCTGCATTCACATCTACCTCCCCTCTGAGGAAGCCGACCCCCTTTCAGGACCAGGTTTTTCGAGGACCGCGAGGCCACTTCTCGAGGTACTCGGAGGCCACACAGTGTTTGGCTGAGCTGCTTGTGACGGAGCGGTGGATTAAGACGACTATTCCTGGAGCCTCAGCTGTCCCGAACATCTTCAGTATGGAGAAGAGAACATAAATGACAGCCGGCTCGTCTTAGAAACACGTCAGACGTGTGTGTGTGTGTGTGTGTGTGTGTGTGTGTGTGCGTGCGTGCGTGCGTGCGTGCGTGCGTGCGTGCGTGCGTGCGTGCGTGCGTGCGTGTGTGTGTGATTGTCTCTGGAGGGTTTAGCTGGACGGGTTGGCGGTAACCCAACACCGAGGAACATCCCTCGGACGAACAAGACGTTAGAGCGTACCGCAAATAATCCCTGTTGTTGGGCGGAACAGTTGATCTTCACACAGACAGAAATACAGACGCGAGGCCACGATGGCATTTAACGCCCGACGACACAAAAACAGATGTCTGGTTGTTGAGGGACAGGAAACTACGGAAACCAAAATAAAAGCTCGTCTATTGTAGGAATCTTAAAAGACATGAAAATAAAATGTTACTGTTGCGTAAACATATTTAAATATAACTTTAATGTTGTTACGGTAGGGATAACTTTAACAACTTAAAATACTGTCATGTAGTTTAAATGTATATTTGTATTGTGTTTGAATCTTGTTTTTAAAAGACAATAAATAAAACGTAAATCATATATATATATATATATAAATAAATATATATATATATATATATATAATGTCTTGGGATGGCTAATTTAAACAACTCAAGTAGTTTAAATTTAACATTTTTTTATTGTTTTAATCTTGTTTTTAAAAGATATTAAATAAACTTTACTGTTGCGTTGTTTTCAAGAATGTATTATATTTCTAAAAGGATGTTATGATGTCAGATTTATTAAGTGCAGTAAAAAGTAAAATACTCTGAGATGTAGTGAAAGTAGAATAGAACGGAAAAACTCAAGTGAGGTACAAGTACCTCGAAACTGTATTCGGTTACATCAATAGATGAGGTTTAAACTTTAGATACAGCAAAGACAAATGAATGTGTAATTTATATTAAATGACATAAAGCTCCGTCTTTGTTATTCAGAAGAAGAATGAAACTAAATCTATCGAACTTCCATTCGATCAGCGAGAATATCCTCTACACGAGATTGTAAAATACCATTTCGCCGCAATACTTTTGGTCAACCTGCCTTCTCTGTAACAGCAACACAGCAGTGGAGCAGCAGCCTGAAGGCGTGAGGAGCTGCAGCTCTATCAGCACTTTCAAATCCAACTTAAAAAGTCTTTTAAAAGCTGCACACACTGAACTCCATTCTTGTGGTCTTTTCTGACTTCATGTTATTGACAAACACCAATTTTTGATGTGCTATTTGTGTGTAGCGTTGTATTGGGTGTCTTGTATGTTCTTTATGGTATATCTTTGTATTATTTATTTTCCTTTTACTGTGTTACCGTCTTGTCCTTGTTGACCTGCCAAGGGACAGATGCAAAGTAGCTTAAGCTACAATCTGGTACAGAGCATCGAATGGAGACATTCATGTTTAAACTGTACATGGTTAAAAAGATTAAAAAGAAGATTTGTCCGGTGCTGACAGGAGGATAAACACTGACGGGTCCACTTTCAGGTTCGAGCCTTGTAGTGGTGTCGCCTTTCAGAGAGAGCCGTCACCGGGCTGAACCCACACTAAACAAACTCAAGAAGAAGAAGGCTCGGACCAACAAAGGAAACCTAAAACTTTCCACTTTTTAAAATTGTGTCAATGTAAAAAAGTAGGTTAAAGTCAGCGAATGCCAATTAAACGTCAACTATTGATGCAAATTGCTAAAACACTCCGAAAGAATTCCCCAAAACATCAAACATCTGCATTGCCCGTTGCTATGGAACACCTTGATCAAAGAACAGCCAAACGTCACATTGATGATGTTTCTTTCACGGACATAATGAGATTTTGGACAAACAAAAGATAAATTCCGAACAAGCGTAGCGACCAGATGAAGCATCTGTTCGCCTGCTGTCCTGCAGAAGAATGTGCAAAGAAAGAAGAGAGAAAGAGTCCTTACGTTAGACCAGGCGGAGGGTTCAGCTCTCAGACCGAGTCCCGACCGGACCCAGAGCTAAGAAGCTATATATTGCAATCTGTGATAGTCCTCTAAATCCTCCACTTTCTCTTTATGGAAGCGGATTACCGGTCACACCAATGGGCTGGCAAGGTCATGAAATACAGTACTGTGTCATCTGCCCTCATTATAAATAACCCTTTGAGGTCCTTATCTGTATCATCTCGCTCCATCCGGCTTCTGACGGAGACAACGCAGGAACGTGATCAAACCACAGAGGCATTTTCTAATCAACGGCTAATAATATGAAGTGTAAATTAAAGTTGCTGCCACAGAGCTCGACTGTGTCCAGTCACACGTGTGAGAGGACGACTCTACTGTCTGAAGGATGCTTTTATTTTGTGGAAAGTCTCTTCACTAATAGATGTTATTTAGTTCAGTAGAAGGAGAACAAAACTCTGATCAACGGTTCAACTGAAAGAGACAAAGATCCTCTGATCAACAGCTGAATAAGAAGAAATCAGCCGGTAAAAGAAACAGGAAGCTGAGATTTAAACATGAACAGCTTCCTGTTTCAGTGTCAAGAGTTTCACAATAAAAGCAACGTAGAACAAGCTGGAATCAACAATTAACTTCAGACTTCACAACAGAAACAGAAGGTTGGTCTGAGTTACTGGTGGAACATCAGCTGATCTAATCACAGTTTAAACCTCTTTAATCTGTATTTACTGATCAATAATGAAACCAGTTCATTATTCTGTCATGTGACTCTGAGAGGGAGTTTAGATCGTTTCATTCAAACTAGTTCACATGGAAATAAAACATCTGGTGTCTGAATTATTCAGTAACATCGGTTAGAATAATAATTATTCCACCGATTCCATCAATTTGTTTGAATTTCAAACTGTTTTAAAGACGTTGAAGTGTGAAAGCCGATAATAACGCTTGAGTCTCATTACTTTCTATACTGACACAAAACAAGAAATGAAATCAATGTTTGTCCCGGTATTTAAATCAAACAGCTTCCACACTTCAAGGTGTTCGGTCTTGAAGCAAACCCTTTTCATTATATGTGGATTATGGATTATGTCTTTAATATAAAGTTGAACTCACAGTGTTGCTGTTGTCGCAGCGCGGCGGCTCTGAAAGAGGAAAACTTAAAGTAATCATTGAGTTAAAGTTGTTCACAAACATTAATAAACGTTTATATGTCCTGATATCTATATTATTATTATGTTAGATAATAATATAATGTATAAATATACATGTTTATACTTCTTATGAATGGTAAAACAAAGGGGTTAAAATAAACTGTTGAGACAAAAGGTGAAAATCAACCAAAACGACATATAAATACAATTATTAAAAAAGACTTACTGACCTCAGATCTGTTCTCTTTGTGATCCGATCAGTTTGGTGTTTTAAAGTCAGCATGAGGAAGATGAATCTACTTCACAGAGTTCCTTTCAGGGTACAAATGTTTTCATACGACATTATTTGGAGTCATATTTCTCACGTCAACGACGTGTTGAAGATGACACCGTGAGAGGATTTACACGTCATAAATCAGCAACAACCGAGGAACTTTAACTCGGAGTTGATTATGTTCACGGCTTTTTAACGCTCTCACGACTCATTAACTCACATCCAGCTGTTCTATCCATCATGAGCGCTACAATTCAATACATACTAATTAAATTCAACATATACATACTTGTATAATTGTTTTTATATAACAATTATTACATTTGTAGTGCATGTATATTGAATATCAATTTAAATTCACAAAGTTGAGTTTAAATTAGTGCCATCGAAGGGCGGCGAACTATTACCCATGAAACCTCCACACATTCATTGATATTATGTCTAATATTATTGAATAATTGTTCTTACATGGCACTTAAAACGCTATCGTGTAGTTATGGTTCAACAAAACAACTTCTAAGGGCGACTACTTTCCCTCAACGATACCGTTGTCAGAGGAGCCTCCGCCTCAGATTTAGCTGCTAGCTAACGTTAGCTAACGTTCATTTTAAATACTTATATAATATGCTTAAGATTTAACTTAGAGATTCAAAGTACTCTTAATGTGGGATGTAATATAATAATGATTTAATTATTATTAATTGTACGAACACCTAAGTGACTATTTCATGTGTTAGCGTATCAAGGTCCAGCTAGCTAGTTTCCTGAAAGGTGCTAAATACGAAATTCAGAGCACATCTCATTGACTCCATAAGGCTCTCAACATGGCGACAGCTCAGCCGGCGGCTCATAGCTAACAGTGCTAATTTCTGATTTCTGCCTTAATATTGTGATTCCAGTTGTCAAATCTTGGGTTTTTACGACAAATAAGCACGACTAAAAAGGGCTCCTTCAGTTTGTTTATTCAGTCAAACAGTTTATTAATAATTCATATATTTGTGCTATCTAAACGGTCAATGCAAAAACAGAGACTTAAGATTCTGCAGCTTTGTTACGAGCTGATTTAAGCCTCGGACTCAAACATCTTCTTCCTCCCGTCCATGCCGGCTTTGTCTTCAATGTTTTTACGCCAGTCACCGACGTCTCGCAGATCTTTATCCTGAAACACCGAAGACCCAAAATCAGAGCTGGACCACGAGGGTTCATCAACGTTTCAGATAATGGTCTGGAAAAAAACCTGGTTCAGTAGACTTTACTTTAGACTGAAGGACTAGTTAGGTTTAGCTTGACTCCATCTTTTTAACGATAATTGTTTAAATCTGCCATATCATATCTATATAGTCACTGTTAGGGAAGGTTGGTGGAACAAATAAATATTGATTTCATGGGTGACAACAAAAGGCCACTGGTGAGGACTTTCTCAGAAATATATTTCATTCAGAAAAGTTAAACTCGTGTTCAAGGCATTAAAACAGGTCTCCCACTCGACAGTGTGTGGAACCTTCTCTTGAGACGTTTCTGAGATTGAAGGTATAATAAATGTGATTTTATTCCCACAATGTCTAAAAAAGATCAAATCCAGAGTGTAAGAAGTTACAAAGATCGATCACATCATTGGAGGAAGAATTCATCTAATCCGGACGGTTCAAACTTTCGATTAAAATAAGACGATGGAACGAACTCTGCAGGTTTCTGTAGAAAACTGTTTCCATCCAAATCTACGCGTTTCCATCCGCTGCTGTGTTGCTGCTCATCCTCCAGCAGAAGCTCAAACTATGTAAAACCAAGTGGACAAGATGGAAATATGACATTTCTGTTTCCGGTATTAATGTGAGGACGGCTTCGGTCTCCTCAGCGCTCTACACACATCTCACGTTTTCAGCTCTACGTCTCAGTAATTACGATATTTGTATGAAAGGAGGCCACTTCCTCACCTCCTCCTTGACCTCCTTCTTGACCTGCTTCAGGTTGGCCCTCAGCTCCATGTTGACCGTGTGCTTGGAGCCCAGCAGAGCCTTCAGCATGGCGTCGGCCGACATGCGGACTTTCCTCAGGACGGGCTTCTTGAACTTACCCATCAGGTCCTGAACTTTGATTTTCAGGTCGTCGATCTGGAAGGTGGAAACAGAGAGGCCACGAGCAATGAAGAGTTGAGTCTGCATTTACTACAAAAGCCTTAAACACGCTACAAAATGACATTTACAGCCTAGAACAGCCGAGAAAAAACGATAAACTCTCAATACTTTCAACCTTCTTTGGGCCGTGAAGTTTTATTAGATTCCATTTACTACAATGTAAGCACTTCTCGAAACACAGATGATGGTCCTTTCTGCCTTTGTTTCATGCCAGTGGCAACAAAGGGTTTAATTACAATACAAAATGAACAGTTCTGAAAGCCTCACCAGTTGTAAATGGAGATAAAGATGTCAAATGTGGAGACTCTTGACCCTCCACACTGTGTACAAATAAAGTTACGACAATGTTTGGGAGCCAAGCAGCAGTTTGAAGGTTCTGCAGGGGTTAAAAGTTGAATATTCTACCTCCGTGTTGGCTTTAATAACTTTCATATCCAGGTCGTATCGCTCCTCGTCCATCACGTCGATCTTGTGGTGGAACTCCCGGCAAAGCTCCTGAACACAAACGGCAGCAAGACAGTGACGATGAGAGAAGGACGCACCGTGGACCCGTGTTCAGCCCGTGTTCATCCCGTGTTCATCCCGTGTTCATCCCGTGTTCCCCCATTCTACTGTCAACGTCTTCAACACCACATACAACATGTCTGCATTAACACATGGATCTACTGCAGCTAAGGACTCTGTAGCTGCATGTGCTATGGAGGAATAAATACTGCAGAGAATCTTCTGCCGATATAAACCGATCACTAATGACACTGAGCTCAGAACTGGCTGCATGAGTCCAGTACCACGGTGGACTAGTCACCAAGGTTTAGTGTACAGGGAAACGGAAATGTCTGTTTTTAAAACCTGACTTCCTGGTTTTGTTGACTTAACGACGTAATATCGTCCCAAAAACAAGTTGTAATCGATGCCAATAGACTGCATGTCTTTCTTCAGGACGCACCTGCAGCTCCTGCATGCTCCTCGGCATGGACACAGGAGGACAGGTGTCTGCCATGTACCGGCCCCTCTCCTCCTCTCGCTCCTTCTCCTCCTCCTCCAGTAAACCTTTGGCGGTGGACAGCATCAGACTCTGCCCGAAAACAGCAACAGAAGTGAATGTAAAGACATTTTTGCCAGTTGCTGTAAACCAAAAAAGTGACTTTTCCATGTTTTGTTATTATGAATTTGTTTTGTACAACACTGTATAAAATGTCAAATTGAGATATTTTACCTTCAGATGATGTTTGCGACTCGATGACATCTTTTTCCTAAAGGTTTGAGAAAACGTTTCATATTACGGATTTCTACAGCAGCGTATTACGGCCACTGCAGGTAAAAACACATGAATATATAAAAAGATATATACAATTTCTAAAGGTTAAAATTTTTAATTTACAAGAAAAACTTTCTCTGAGATTAAAGTCACATATTTACATATTAAATAAATAAATATAAATAAATATATTTACGGCGCCTGTGGTTGTGTGTTGTTCCTGCAGTGGATGACTTCATCAAATTATACTTTGCAATCAGATTTATCAATAAGGAAATGCTCTTGATTTGATCCCAAAATCACCAAATCATCAGAAACATCTGGACTTTGAAGAGACATTGTTGTGTATCGGGCGTCTTCAGAAGAAACAACTTGATTTGAATTTTTGTTCTCATAGAATTTGTGAATTCTTTCTCATGAATTTACCATTTTAATCTCAGAAATTCTAATTGTTTTCTCTGAATATTACCCGCTCCCCCCCCCCACCCTGTTTATTTTTTACCTACAATGTCCCTGATATAAAATTATATTAATTTTAAATTCATTATAAACACGGTATGCAAAAAAAAAAGGTGACTTGATTTTAGAAATAAGCTGAAATGAACTAATTTTGACTGGAAACGACTCTTTTTAAATATTTTCCAATAAAATGCAGTAATGCTTCTGTTACATTTCTATAATCCTGTTTCAAATACAATATATGGTTCTTCTGATTAGACGATATAGATTACTTAATAAGTTTGACTTTGGTGTTATTGGTCCAAATTAAAATATATACATGAACATAGAGATGAACGAGACCCAGAATTACTCACTCCGACATCTTTGCGTCTTTGGCTTCAAAGCCTGCAGAGAAACACAAGTTTCCATTTGAAATGGTTTGTTAGTATTCAAGAAAAGTATTTGAAGATCACAGAAAAGTCATTAAGTATGAGGTGGACAGGTGACACAAGAGATGTGAATAGGAAACAGGGTGAAGGGTCAGACTCAGACATACTGACTCTACTCAGAGGAAACGGGACACCAACAGGCAGCTTCAGCCGAGGGAAAGACCTCGAGTCTAAATCAGGACAAGGATCTGGGGTCCAGTTGTCCCCTCCTGGGCATCCAGTCCTGAAAGGTCTGTCTTCTGGAAGACTATCAGGAAACACTCAACACCTCCTCCGTCGGTGCAAACGTCTCCGCAAATAGAGACCGTGCAGAACGATCCAGATCGACAACAACTGCATCCAAACGGAAAGCTAAAGAAACGTCTGAAATACATCACAACAGTGATTTATCCACTAATGCTGCATTCACACGGCAACCTCCGGTCCTGCTGAAGTCAGAGCTTCACGTGTTAAAGCTGCGTTCTCTCTAGTGTCCACCAGGGGGCGACTCCTCTGGTTGTATAGAAGTCTGTGAGAAGATGACTCTACTTCTCTGAGCTACAGACACAAGACGTTCTGTACGGACCTCTGAGAGTTCAGTGACATCACCAGACAAACCAGAATACACGTTTCAGCCTCCTGTGATGATCCGACTGTTCTTCAGCAGCAACACAATCAATGCTGGAATATTATGACCTGAAATGACTGAAGATTTAAATCATTTGTTGGCGTCAATCCTCAACCTGTGACACATTTAGCTGTCACTCAAACGATGACGTCACTAAAGTCTTGATGCTTCTACAAATACAAAATGATGAGATGACTTTTATCCAAGTTCTGCAAAACACATTCATTCATTCGTTGTGTTGAGACCAGGAGCTCGTGTGTAGATACTACGTTACATTATTAACCACGTGTGCATGTATTTGTAAGTTTGTTCGATTTTTGATCAGTGAATGAGCAGAACTGGATCAAACATGAAGCCAAAATGAAAGGAAGCTGTCAGATGAATAACCGAGTCATTCTGAGCTCTGACATATTAAAATGTATTCAAACATTAATAAACACTCAGACTATCGCTTCACAACTCCAGAGCCCATTTACACAAACACACCTCATCACACCTGCAGCATCGACGCCTCAACCAAAGTATCAACCCCACCAACAAGCAACACCTCCTCAGTGGACGTCTCCACCTCCACCTCCTCAGTGGACGTCTCCACCTCCACCTCCTCAGTGGACGTCTCCACCTCCTCAGTGGACTTCTCCACCTCCACCTCCTCAGTGGACTTCTCCACCTCCTCAGTGGACGTCTCCACCTCCTCAGTGGACTTCTCCACCTCCACCTCCTCAGTGGACGTCTCCACCTCCTCAGTGGACTTCTCCACCTCCACCTCCTCAGTGGACTTCTCCACCTCCTCAGTGGACGTCTCCACCTCCACCTCCTCAGTGGATGTCTCCACCTCCTCAGTGGACGTCTCCACCTCCTCAGTGGATGTCTCCACCTCCACCTCCTCAGTGGATGTCTCCACCTCCTCAGTGGACGTCTCCACCTCCTCAGTGGACGTCTCCACCTCCTCAGTGGATGTCTCCACCTCCACCTCCTCAGTGGACGTCTCCACCTCCACCTCCTCAGTGGACGTCTCCACCTCCACCTCCTCAGTGGACTTCTCCACCTCCACCTCCTCAGTGGACTTCTCCACCTCCTCAGTGGACGTCTCCACCTCCACCTCCTCAGTGGATGTCTCCACCTCCTCAGTGGACGTCTCCACCTCCTCAGTGGACGGCTCCACCTCCTCAGTGGACGGCTCCACCTCCACCTCCTCAGTGGACGTCTCCACCTCCACCTCCTCAGTGGACATCTCCACCTCCTCAGTGGACTTCTCCACCTCCACCTCCATCACCTGACAGCAACAGTTGCTAACCAGCTGCTTTGCGTGTACATTCTAGAACGTTAGTTTCAACAGGAGCTCAAAGACAACAACCAAACACACGTTTACAGAACTGCGTGATGACAGAGACACAAAGCTCGTCTATGAAGCATCTTTTGTGCAAAAAAACAATCAGCAGGATCAGAAAAAGGATTTCTCACCTTTTTGGTCGGTAGAGGAAGCAGAAGGTTGAAGAAGCAGCTCGGTGTCGGCCACTAGGAGTTGGTATATATTGCATTCCCCGAAGGAAAAGGAAACCCCATCTTTCTCTTTATGGAAGTGGATTTCCTCTCAGACCAATGGGCTCACCACAGCCTGACATCTTATACCCCCCCCCCCCCCCCCCCCCCACATCTCCTCCATATCTCACCATTATAAATAACCCTTTCTTAGATTGTTCCACTGATTGCATTATTCCTCCCGACCCCCCAAAAGGAAGCTGCTCATGAGCCAAAGGAAACAAAGAGAAGTGGGAGGAGGAGATCAACACGATACGACTAGATGAAGAGATTATGATTATCATATCAGGGGGCGACCGTGGCTGGGCTGAGGGTTGTCTGGTAACCGCAGGGTCAACGGTTCGATCCTTGACCGGGACGTGTCCCTGAGCACTGAACCCCTACCGGCTGCCCGGGCGCCCGTCATGGCAGCCCTGCTCCCTGGATACAGGGACGGGGCAAATGCAGAGACACATTTCTCCTTCCGGGATCAATATAGTATAATAAATGAAATCATCGGGCTCCCTTAACAGAAAGAAGGCTGTGGAAGTTGAGGGGACGCAGGTGGAAGTCGTTATGAACATTATCATAATGTTGTCCTGACAGACAGCATCTGCTCTGGTGCTTCTCTCTGAGAGGGCGAGTCGAACAGATGGAGGGTTCAGTCATGGCGGCTGGTGACAGACAAACTCCAGCATGTGAAGCCACCAATACACCAATGAGACCACGACTGTTACGGTTCACCGTGAAGTCAAAGTAGTTTTATTAAAGTGGATCATCTGATGTTGGCTCTGTGCTTTTACCAGAAGTCTGATGTTGTTGCACTTTTAAAGTGGTAGCTAACATCTCAAGCTAATTTGTTGAGGTCTAGAAGATGAATGAGCGTCTCTCCAATGCAGAGGCTGTGAGTTGTTGCTCATTAGGTGTTTGCAATGCGTTTCTTTATTGCGTCTCCTGATTGACAGTCCTGCTTCTAACCCGCCCACCATGAGTAGTCTTCCTCAGTGTTTATACGACATCACAAGCCCCGAGCATTGCATATCCACGTGGACGATATACTGAGTGTGTCCGCCACGACAAAGGATCCTGATAGACTTTCCATTGACCTTGTTTACTGAGGTAATAAATCAAGAGAGAAGTAGAGTCATGTTCTCATAGACTTCTATACAACCAGAGGAGTCGCCCCCTGCTGGACACTAGAGAGAATGCAGCTTTAACACATAAAGCATCGGCTTCACTCGGCAGAACCCAAGGATGCGCTGTTGAGTTGCCAATCAGCTTGATGCTTTTCACTAGACTTGTTAACCAAGGCAGCAACACGACAGCATAGCGTACGGTGGTGAGTTCAGGCCCATTTGGAGGCTCTGGCGCGGGCCAGAGAGGGTGCCTGGCTCCCTCCATCCTCCTGGTAGTCATAATGAATACCAGGGGCACGAGAAAACACTTCTCCGTTTCTGGTGATGTAGGCCGCTTAGGAGGCTCTATTTCGGGCCAGGCACGTAGCCTGACTCCCTCTACATCTCTGGTACTCAGGAATACCAGAGGCACGAGAAAACACTTAGAAAAAATAAAAAATATAAATTCCTCCAGGGCCAGTGTGGTGTGAATTCAGTCCGCTTTTGAGGCTCTTACAGGTGGACAGGTTTGCAGCAAGGACCCGCTGTCTCCCCTCTGGAGCTCGATAGTGGTCCCCTGGCGCCCTCCTGTGGAGAAAGTTAGGTTTGCAGGTTCAAGAGACACTTAGGAAAAAATAAGAAAGTCATTGCTGGGGAAGTGGGGTTAAGAGGGAATAAAGGAGGGATAGTACTAAAATAAAAATAACTAGAAAAAGCATTTCCTGCTGAAAATGCGTTGGAATGCTGAAAACTGAAATTAATCGCAAAAACATTGCTGAAAATAGATATCCAATTCAAAAACAAATTGCAAAAAGCTTAATAATTCAAAAAGTTTAAAGATTACAAATATGAAGTCATATCACACCTCTCCTGAAGGAGCTGAACATTTTGATTTTTGAACAGTTTCTGTGGCTTAAAAAAATTCATCAGTGGTGATTTTGTGGTAGTAGAAGTTGTAGTAGAAGTATTATTAGTAGAAGTATTAGTAGCATTAGAATAAGTACTAATAGTAGTAGTAGTAGTAGTGATATTTGTAGTAGTAGTAGAAGTTGTAGTTGTAGTAGAAGTATTATTAGTAGTAGAAGTATTAGTAATTAGAAGAAGTAGTAGAAGACGTAGTATCAGTAGTCATAGTAATAGCTGTAGTATTGGTCGTAGTATTTACTATCACAGTAGTAGTAGTAGTAATAGTAATGGCAGTAGAAGTAGCAGTAGTAGTACTAGTAGCAGTCGTACTAATAGCTGTAGTAGTATTACTACTTTTAGTAGCATGAATAGCAGTAGTAGTAGTAGCAGTTGTAGTATAAGTAATAGTAGTAGTGGTAGTAATAGCAGTAGTGGTAGTAATAATATTGATGGTAGCAGTAATAGCACTAGTAATAGTAGCAACAGCAAAAGTTGTAGTAGAAGTAGTAGCAGCAGTAGTAGTAGTAATACTAGAAATATTAGCAGCAGTAGTAGTAGTTGTCGCAGTATTAGTAAGAGCAGTCATTATTTCAACAAAAAAGCCTAATTTTGAGCTTAATGTTTACATACAGTTAATCCATGGGGCTTTTATTTTGAAAGGGTGGGGCTGGGTGGGGGAGGGAGGGGGAGAGGAGACATTATCATAATGTTTGACACACATAAACAGAGGTTATTAAATGACAGGCTTCATCACAAGCAGTTCAGTTAGAATTCACTCTCTGGGGCTTTTATTTTGAAATGGGGTGTGGGGGGAGAAGGGGAGAGGAGACAGAATCATAATGTTAGATAAACACAAACCGGTTATTAAATGACAGGCTCATCACAAGCATTTCAGTTAGGATTCATTCTGTGGGGATTTTATTTAAAAATGGTGTTGTGTGTGTGTGTGGAGGGGGGGGTGGAGGAGGGGGGAAAGACCTCTAAAGATCCCTAAGACCTGAATGACTGTATGAGAGAGAGACACAGAGAGAGAGAGGGAGAGGAGTGTATGTGCGCGTGTGTCTGTGAGTCTGTGTGTTTATCAACATCACTAATTGGCTCAATCGCGAACACCTGTGTGCCTGAAGCCATTTGAAAATATTCTCCATAGAGATCCCATTGAAAATAAAAAGCTTGATAATTCAAAAAGTTTAAAGGTTAGAAATATGAAAAGTCATAGCACCCCTCTGGTGAAAGAGCTGAACATTTTGATAGTTGAATGGTTTCTGTAGCTTAAAAAATGAAGGAGAAGAGGTGCGACGGAAGAAATAGAAGTTGAATAAAGATTCGAAGAACAATAGTTGGAACAGCATTCCAACAATAACTAAAAAGAATGAATGAAACATAAATCTGTAAAACTGTATCTGAGCAAAAAAAAATATTTAAAAAAAAATAAAATATAGAAATAATAGCAAAGTACTGCAAAGGTCATGTACTGCAAAATGTACAAACAAAATACTATAAAATATAATTATGTAGTCCTGAAATAAATCCTTCCTTCATGTTGATTCAACGGTATCATCATTTCTATTGACAGGCGTTTCTATTATTTTGTCCACCACATTTATATCAATCAGGGTATCCAAAATAACAGAAACGCCTCTCGCCATAATGCAAAACAGCTACACAGCACCTCACATTACATTCTCCAAAGATGATCATGAAGTTGAATCACATGTAGGTATTTAATGTTTCTTATTTTACAGTTTCCAGAATCAGAATCAGGTTTATCTCCAAATAGGTTTTCACAAACGGAGAACTTAGGTTGACATGTTGATTTTGCGTGTTACACCGGTGGCCCCCCTTTTTTCTGTTTTTAGTTGTACAATTATTCTTTCATGTCATTTTTATCATATGCATTGAATGTGTTGTAATTCTTTTATGTTGTTCATTGACACATGACATCAGTGGTGGGCCCTCAGTGCCAGCAAGGCCTTCTCTGCTTGCCAGACAGAATCACAAAGTTATAGCTATTTTATAATTTAATCATTTTTCATAAATACACGACATGTATTCTAAATATTTTTCCCATTATCTTATGTTCTCATTGCACAGCTCCTGTCTTCCTCAGTTGCTCTGCTTCCAGTGCAGCTTGTTTTAAGTAGAGCTTTTATCCAATCAGATCTCACCTCTGTGTCTCTAGGTATTGCATTGTGTATTGCATATTGGTAGTGCATTGAACAAATCAACAACTGGATGTGCCAGAATTTTCTTCAATTAAACAAAGATAAAACAGAAGTAATTGTTTTTGGTACCAAGGACGAACAATTGAAAATCACCGCTCAGCTTCAGTCACTGATGTTAAAACCCACAAACCAAGCCAGAAATCTAGGTGTAGTTATGGATTCAGACCTCAACCTGAACAGCCATATCAAGACAATTACAAAATCAGCCTACTATCACCTGAAGAATATATCAAGGATTAGAGGACTTATGTCTCAACAGGATTTGGAAAAACTTGTCCATGCATTTATCTTCAGCAGACTGGACTACTGTAACGGTGTGTTTACAGGTCTCTGTAAAAAATCCGTCAGAAAGCTGCAGCTGATTCAGAACGCTGCAGCTCGAGTCCTCACTAAGACCAGGAGGGTCTTAACCCTAACCCTAACCACATCACTCCAGTTCTGAGGTCTTTGCACTGGCTTCCTGTCCAACAAAGAATTGACTTTAAAATCCTGCTGTTGGTTTACAAAGCACTGAATGGTTTGGGGCCAAAATACATCTCTGATCTGCTGCTACCTTATGAACCATCCCGACCCCTCAGGTCATCTGGGACCGGTCTACTTTCTGTTCCCAGAGTCAGAACTAAACATGGAGAAGCAGCGTTCAGTTTTTCTGCTCCACATATCTGGAACAAAGTCCCAGAAAGCTGCAGGTCTGCTGAGACCCTCAGCTCATTTAAATCAAGATTGAAGACCTTTCTGTTTGCTGCTGCCTTTAATTGAACCACATTCAATTAATATATTAATCAATTTCCTGCATTTCTGCATTTTACTACTGCATTTTATTTCTTACTGTTTTTAAATTGTTTTTGAAATCTCCTTTTCTTTCGCCTTATGTTTTGATGCTTTTAATGGTTTTATGTGAAGCACTTTGAATTACCTTGTTGTTGAAATGTGCTATACAAATAAACTTGCCTTGCCTTGCCTAGGTAGAATAATCTGCCCGAGGCCTGCAGACTTACAAGTGAATCCATGTGCACTTTAAGTGAATGGGGACGATGTTGTTGATTGTCATAGTGTTCAACCAATCAGATGTTTAGTTTGACATGTTGGGCGTATTCTTTGACGTGTCAGAGCTTCTAACTGAACTACAAGTACGTCGGCATTAACGTGCGGCTTGATTGGTCAGTGGGCTAGCGTCACTGTTGTGAAGCTAGCTAGCAGAACTTTGTAGTAGTAAGAGGTTTTTTTTACCTAGCTTTGTTTTTTTAACACTCAATAGCTGAAGGAGGAGAAACGGATTTGGGAGTTACTGACAACGCCTTTCTCAAGTAGCATGCTAGCTCTGGGCTGCCATGATAGCATACCTAGCTGCTTTGCTATCGAGCAGTTAAAAATACGCTCTGGGTTACTTATAAGGCGAGCGGAAAGCAAACCATTCTGCAGACAACCAAAAGAATTCAACCCGGCTGAAGTTTTACATCCTCTCCCGTCTTATGACTGACTGCAAACCATAATACTTTTTGTGGAAGTTTGTACTCTGGCAGAGCAAAGTTTTCAGCTAATATAACATAATATAAACCCTCAGAAGGTCAGCCCTGTCCAGATGTTTTGCAGTTCATCAATAGCGCAAATTCACAGGTCATGGTTCACCAGAGTTGAACTTTATGCCTCAACTCTTCAGACACATTTCACAAACACGTCCATCGGGTTTGAACACCTTTAAAACCAGCTTTAGTTTCGGTCGTAGTGGCTTTTTGTTGAAGTCGAGGCAGTGTTCTTCTTCTTCTACTTTTGCTGCGCGGTTCACTTGATAAGTCAGCACCAAAACAAGCCTTAAATACATACTTTTCTTTAATATTTCAACAGTACAAATTATATTTGACTTTAGAAACATGACATGAGAAACACATCGCTTCACATTTGTGAATATCATATTCATTGAGAACATTCTGAGCCACTGAGAAATCACCTGAGAGAACGAGTTAGAAAACCTACTCAGACTGATATGATGGGACGTTACATCGAGGGATGAACCAACATCTGCGGATACTTTGTCTACTACGATGCCACCTTATGAACTATACATACATCTCTTCTTCGGTCTCATCGCCTGCATTAGTTAAACACTGGTACAAATATATTACAGCAAGGACCTTCTTTACACAATTGTCAAGTTCGTACTTTTTTCACTCAAAAAATAAAAACATCCAAAAAAATATTCAACAATTTCACGACATATCGAGAGGAGTTCAAAGTCATACAAAGTGTGCAAATGTCACCAAACGGTCACAAGACGACTCCAGATGAAGGTAGCGTACGTTGAGCCTCCACGTCTCCAACGTGCTGCTCCGTTAACGCGCCGCTAACGCGCCGCTAACGCGCCGCTAACGCGCCGCTAACGCTCCGCTAACGCGCCGTTAACGCTCCGCTAACGCGCCGTTAACGCTCCGCTAACGCGCCGTTAACGCGCCGTTAACGCTCCGCTAACGCGCCGCTAACGCTCCGCTAACGCTCCGCTAACGCGCCGCTAACGCGCCGCTAACGCTCCGCTAACGCTCCGCTAACGCGCCGTTAACGCGCCGTTAACGCTCCGCTAACGCGCCGACGCTCCGCTAACGCGCTGACGCGCCGCTAACGCGCTGACGCGCCGCTAACGCGCTGACGCGCCGCTAACGCGCTAACGCGCCGACGCTCCGCTAACGCGCCGACGCTCCGCTAACGCGCCGACACTCCGCTAACGCGCCGACGCTCAGGCTGACGCGCCGCTAACGTCCACTGAGGCTGCCCATGAAATAAAATGATCACAACTAAAATAAAACTAAATGTAGCTTTAAATAAAAACCATTGCAATGTTACTGTTGTCCTTTTTACACAAAACATATTTGCATGATCTTTGCAGGCAGAAGTTTTCATCCACGAGCAGAACTGTTGTACAGGGAAACGTTTTATGCTCCATGAATGAGCGATTATCCAACTATAGGTAGACGTAGCTGCTTCACCGAACCATCACAACGAGGCTTCACTCGCTAACTAACTCTGAGCAAAACAAAGTTCCACACGGAGCTAAAGTTCAGATCAAACTCACAGCGGCATCAGTGAACGAACGTTTCGTCGAACATCCGTCTCAATGACGGGTCGTACCGACACACGGCCTCTTGCTGTTTACTGCTCAGTGTGTTGATGTGACCCGGCGTACTCAAACGACTGTAACTCAGTCCTCCAGGGGGTTAGGGTTCGGGGGTTAGGGTTCAGGAAGTTAGTGGGTTGGGGTTAGGGTTCAGGGGTAGGGGGTTAGGGAGTTAGGGTTAGGGGGGTTCGGGTTGTTCACCCCGACTAGTTCTCTCAGTACCTGCTGGGTTGTATGTCGAGTATGAAAACCCGTCATCTACTGAACGTTGGACCTGAAACTATGAAGTGACTCAGTCGTTATTCATCAGACAGAAAAACAAGTCTGCAAATAATAATCAATTCATCTTCAGTCATGTATGGAAGCATGACCACCAAACCTGCTGTGATGTGTTCACTGATTTCCTGTTTTATATCAGTTAAGTTGAATATTTTGGACTTTGTGGTCAAAACGAGACCTTTGAATAATCAACACTAATAATAATTGTACTGTTATGATTTAATATGTTGTCCTGGGTAGAGCTGTGATATGGATTGTGTGATGTTTGTGTTGTGATGTAAACGTCTCCCTCGTGTGTGACATGGAATGCTCCCAAAAAACAATAATTCAAACTAAATAAAAAGGCAATCGTTTGCATGTTGGACAACCCGGTGAGTAGTGCAAAATCATCTCTTGCAGTGTAAACCTGCAGATCGCAGTTTAGTGGCACCGACACAGTAATACTGATAATCCACAGAGACGTACGTCCACCCGGCTTCATAGTCACAAAGTCAGCCTGAGCACCACCGGAGAGACCCAACCAAAGGACCGGGGTCAGCCTGAGTACCACCGGAGAGACTCAACCAAAGGACCGGGGTCAGCCTGAGCACCACCGAAGAGACTCAACCAAAGGACCGGGGTCAGCCTGAGCACCACCGGAGAGACTCAACCAAAGGACCGGGGTCAGTCTGAGCACCACCAGAGAGACTCAACCAAAGGACCGGGGTCAGCCTGAGTACCACCGGAGAGACCCAACCAAAGGACCGGGGTCAGCCTGAGCACCACCGAAGAGACTCAACCAAAGGACCGGGGTCAGCCTGAACACCACCGAAGAGACTCAACCAAAGGACCGGGGTCAGCCTGAACACCACCGAAGAGACTCAACCAAAGGACCGGGGTCAGCCTGAGCACCACCGGAGAGACTCAACCAAAGGACCGGGGTCAGCCTGAGCACCACCAGAGAGACTCAACAAAAGGACCGGGGTCAGCCTGAGTACCACCGAAGAGACTCAACCAAAGGACCGGGGTCAGTCTGAACACCACCGAAGAGACTCAACCAAAGGACCGGGGTCAGTCTGAACACCACCGAAGAGACTCAACCAAAGGACCGGGGTCAGCCTGAGCACCACCGAAGAGACTCAACCAAAGGACCGGGGTCAGCCTGAACACCACCGAAGAGACTCAACCAAAGGACCGGGGTCAGCCTGAACACCACCGAAGAGACTCAACCAAAGGACCGGGCTACAGGGGTCCTCACAGAGGACGAGGTCGGGCCGCTCCTCCTCCATCGAGGACGACTCAGAGGGACCAATAACAAGAGAAACGGCGTGAAGCGGTCGAAGCAGTCACATTTGAAACGTGCGTCCTGTTGAGACAGAATCAGATTAACCGTAGAGTAATCCAGTCAGTGGTGATCGATGTACGTCCTCAAAGGTACAGAGTCTCTGTTTGCCCACCGACTACAACATCCAAACAAACAGCAAAATATATCGTTAGAAAGAAAACTGACTGCAAGTTCACACCTGGCATCAGAAATACTTGTAGAGATGCATCTCCTGTGACTCCAGTGTTTCTGCTTCACTCTAACTTTAGCTCTTATCCGAGAGGAAAGAGTTCAGGCTCCAGAGGAACAAACAGCACCATGAGAACGGTTCGGCTCTCTGAAAACTCTGTTGTTCCAGCCGACAGGTCCCAACTGTGTTTGAAGAAGAGATAATAATCCACCTGTGAGTGATTCTGTCGAGGTCATAACGGTTAATCAATAGGATGAATACGCTGTATAGCAGCGACTTTTCCTAATTCTTCATCCATAAAGGTGCTGAGCATATCTATCTATATATATATAGATAGATATATCTCTATCTATATAACTATAACGGTAGGATTGACTCCATGTGGCTCTCAACATGGCGTCGGAGAAACTACCACACACTTAATAAAACAACTCAAAAGCAGTCCTGCTTGGCTCTGACTGAGCTAACGGCTAACGGCTAACGGTGTTCAAGTGTGTTCTTGTAGAATTTAGTTTTTGGCAAGAAACTTGACCAACTATATTAGTTTGAAGGAGATTTTAAGAGGAAGTTCTGACTCGTTTAACTTGCTAACACGAGCTCTGAGCAGCTTATAACACATCATTGAAACCACTAATAACTGGATCTTGGAGGTAAAGAACAGCTGACCAAGATGCATTTCAGTGCCAGGTGTGAACACGGCCTCACACTAACCTAGTGAGTAATGTCCCACGCTGTACTGCAATGACATCAATAATCTCCTGAGATCCCCTGATTACAAACACACCACCACCACGAATGAAGCCGGACTACATCAACTACACAGCCAACACGACGACACCGTTATACCACGAAGCTGTGCATGTTACAGTGAAGTCTATTGCGTCTCCTGTTTCTGAGAATAGGGAGGGGGGGGGGGACGTCACAGCTGGTCACATTCACAGGTATTTGAAGAGGAAATACATCAAAATTCATAACTTTTACAACCACTGAACTCAAGTGGGGACAATGATATCAGCGGACCAGTGGACAGGGGACGTACAGCTGCCCCTTGGTTGTCTTTAGGAAGATCTCTAGTCACCACAAGAGGGTGAGGGTTTACAGAGAGTCTCAGAGTATCAGAGTCAGAGTCTCAGAGTCAGAGTCTCCGAGTCAGAGTCTCAGAGTCAGAGTCTCAGAGTCAGAGTCTCAGAGTCAGAGTCTCAGAGTCAGAGTCTCAGAGTCAGAGTCTCAGAGTCAGAGTCTCAGAGTCAGAGTCTCAGAGTCTCCGAGTCAGAGTCTCCGAGTCTCAAAGTCAGAGTCTCAGAGTCTCAGAGTCAGAGTCTCAAAGTCAGAGTCTCAGAGTCAGAGTCTCAGAGTCAGAGTCTCAGAGTCAGAGTCTCAGAGTCTCCGAGTCAGAGTCTCAGAGTCTCCGAGTCTCAAAGTCAGAGTCTCAGAGTCTCCGAGTCAGAGTCTCAAAGTCAGAGTCTCAGAGTCAGAGTCTCAGAGTCAGAGTCTCAGAGTCTCAGAGTCAGAGTCTCCAAGTCAGAGTCTCAGAGTCTCCGAGTCAGAGTCTCAAAGTCAGAGTCTCAGAGTCTCAGAGTCTCCGAGTCAGAGTCTCAGAGTCTCCGAGTCAGAGTCTCAGAGTCTCCGAGTCAGAGTCTCCGAGTCAGAGTCTCAGAGTCTCAGAGTCTCCGAGTCAGAGTCTCAGAGTCTCCGAGTCAGAGTCTCCGAGTCAGAGTCTCAGAGTCTCCGAGTCAGAGTCTCAGAGTCAGGTCCACGCCACCTTGCGTGAAATAGCCTGTTTGAAGCACTCGGGGTCGGTGTTGCCTCCGGGCCGCAGCGCCCTCTCCAGGCTCACCAGCACGTTCTGGTGGCACTCCCTGATGTTCACCGGGTACTTGGCCCTCAGCAGCTCGTAGGCGGCGATCAGCCTCATGTTCTGTTTCACCATCAGGTACTGGATGATGCACGTCGGCGCCAGAGAGAAGCCGTCTCGACAGTGCACCAGGACGCGCTTCCTCTTCTCGGTGGAGGCGTCGATGCACTCGTTGATGTCCTCGAAGCAGCGCTGCTTCAGCTCCGGCACGTCTCCGATGTCCACCTTGAGGCGGGACCAGCTGTGGCGGGCGCCGCGCGAGCAGGTGCACGGCACGAGGTTGAGGCTGGGGCCCGGCTCTCCCGGCACGCTGCTCATGTCGATGATGCCGTCGATGTTGTTGCGGCACAGGGTGCGCCCGTTGTACGCCGCGTTTAGGTTCCCGACGTAGATGTAGTCCGTCACCTTGGAGATGACGGGTTCGGAGTACTGGAAGTGTTCGGGGCCGCCCGGTTTGGGCTCCGGCGTGTCGGGGCCCCTGGCGCCTGCCGGCCCCGTGGCGGCTCTCCGGCTGTAGTTGCGCAGCTTCTTGGAGCCCGAGCGGGACGGGGGGTTGGAGTCCGACTCGGAGCTGCTGTTCCACGGCGGAGAGAAGAGAGAGAAGCGGCTGGAGGACTTGCTCTTGTTGAGGATCTCCACCGGGCTGGACGCCGTGCTGGAGGCCGAGGCGCAGAACAGAGACGCTCGCTCCAGAGATCCGGTGCTGCTGGCTGCTCCTGCACTGTGGGCCTGCTCCATCTGCAACACACACACACACACACACACACACACACACGGTGCACTGAGTTTGTCGTTTTCACCGCCTGAGATCTGGTCCTGACATGTCAAAGACCCGGATGTCCACATGTCAAGATGTCACGTATATTTGAACATGGCAGTTTGGCGTTCTACTTGTGAGAGCATGGAGTGATCTCTACAGTAATCACCACTGGTACAGAAGATGAGGAATCACACACACACACTGTGTTTGTGTGGGATTAAAGTGTACCAGCGCATTTATTATCCATAGAACTCCACCAGAGCTCCACGCTAGAAGCTTCTGGATGCAGAGCGGCACAACAAGCCAAACATTTTAAAGCTTTTATTAAGATTTTCAAATTAAATGTTGAATGACCCTTAAAGAGACGTTATTGTGATGATATAAATGAAACATATAGTGCCGTAGCGCGCATGTAGTTGATAATCTGACGCTGGTGTCGTCACTGTGGATGGAGCTCCAGAGCGATATGGACACTCCGCCTCAGAGTCTGAGTGTCGGTGTTATGAAGCTTTGAACCGTTGGGTGCAGGCCTGTCTCGAGGGTCTTAGACCTCTGTGAGCAGGAGAGCTCCGTGTCCGTCTGGACCTACCTGAGCTTTGAGGTTGTTCTTCCACTCCTGCGTCTCCAGAGCTCTGAAGCGTCCGCTGCTGTCGGAGGAGACCGACATGCAGAGGGGCCGGTGAGCTCGGGGGGGCAGCTGGGGGGTGAGGGCCACGGGGAGGGGCCGAACATCGGCGTGATCGCTCCTACTCATCATCAGGTTTGGACAGGAGCCTGGGGGAGGAAGCAGCTGGAACTTAGCTCGATTGTTTGGGGGAGAAGTTTAGCCAACGTCAGGACCGAGCTGTAGAGATGTGCACATTAAAGCTGCTAGTGTCATTTACAGCAGCTCTCACTGCGTCACTCATTCTATAATGTAACAATAATAATGTTGACGTTACACCAGCCAGTCACTTCTCTGCAAGTCTGATGAAGTCGACACTGAAGAACATTTTCCATCATTTCAGCAGATGATGAAACAGTAACGTTCACATCACAACAACACGCTGTTAGACGAGTAGAACCAGAACACACGACAGGTAAAGACATTTATTCCTCCACTACAACCAAGTATTAAGAAGAACACAAAATATACTTTTATACGCCGACTTTATGTTGTTTTAAATATAGGTATTCAACACTAAAATGTAACTCAAGGTCTCAACACGAGCAGAAGAAATATGTCTTCATCAAATGGAGAGAAGAGGATTTGAGGACTTTGGAAACATGTTTAAAGATTGTCTCCTTCATAAAAACTGACACTCTGCTCTGTTACTTGAATGCAACACGTGAGAGGCACAAACACACATGTTCACTCAGGACTAAGTGTTGTTTAGAGGCTGATACACATCACACTAATGGAGGACCAACGTCACCGACCAGCACATTGTGAGCGGGCGATGCACTGAATCTGCAGAGTGTTCTGGGAGGTTTTCAACAGGCTGTGGAGAGTTCTCACTACACCTGCACAGAGAGAGAGAGAGAGAGAGAGAGAGAGAGAGAGAGAGAGAGAGAGAGAGAGAGAGAGAGAGAGAGAGAGAGAGAGAGAGAGAGAGAGAGAGAGAACAGCAACGCTGAGCTTCATCTAGTGAGGAGAGGACGTGATGACACAACATGTTTATCAAAACATATGACAAACATGATAAACACAACATGTTTATCATGCAAACATATGATGAACATATGATGAACATGATAAACACAAATGACGATTATTAAAAAAGCTTGATATTACAGTAACATATAAAGCAACACAGGTGGAACCACAGATGTAGTTTTATGGTATTTTTTCATATATTATATTGTAATTTTTCTATTTTATTTTATGTTTCTTAACTTTTGCTTTTATTTTTTTTTATTTCCTCTTAATATTGGTATTGAATGCACCAAGACACTAATACACTAAAGGGACATTTCTATATATATTATACTGTTTAACTGCATTATATTCACACATAGAACGTTTGTTAATAGTAATATTTAAGGTAAGAAATAAAAGTAAAATAAAACAAAAATACGAGAATCTTCTGACATAGAAAATATTGCTTATCATATATATAAATATTTTTAATATAAATAACAGTTTTGAGGCCTAAATAAACAAGTCTCACCGATCCGTCCATTCTGCCTGCAGAGCACCTTTTTATCCAGCGGCTCGTGTACATCCGGGTCTTTGTTGTTCCACTCTTCTTCTTCGGCTTCCATGTTCCTCCTCCTGCAGACAGAGGCACAAAAACACCCGGCTCTTCATCTTTGGCATGCCGCGCGACACCTCAGCTCCATCGGACGGACACATCCCATCGGCAGCTAGCTAGCTGAGCTAACTAACTAGCCGTCGCTCGTTAGCATGGCTAGCCGCCGTCCGCTGCTACCTCTGCGGGTAACCGCGTCTTACTGCGCCTGCGCGTGAAAGACCAACTACCAACGCAAATACCACATGTTTTATTACCCTGGAGTTTGCCTTCCAGGTTGTGATAAAACCTCATTACAGACGCTAACAATCAAATATCCCAGGTTTAGAGTTATTACAATGAGGCGAGATATTGTTGGAGTTCAGCTCTTGTGAATAAAAGCTGAAGTTATTCGCATCTTGAGATGAAAAACAACCTGTAAGGCTTCGCACGGTACTATACTAACACCGACTACAGGTTGCTCGATGTAGATACGGACATCTGTCAGAGAGGCGGAGTTAGTCAGCTTCTCAATGAATTAAACTTCAACTGAGTCGGTTGTGTTCACCTAACGTCTGATACAGTACACTAAAACTAACGCCTCTAACAATTCAACGTCTCAAGGATATCAACACATTTAATAATGATTAGAAATCTAATATTTAGCAAATTAAAAAACACAATTTGATATAATTACAGTAATAATATTAAGGTGAAACCACGGATATAGTTTTATAGTATTCTTTCAAATATATTTTATTGTAATTATTTTATTCTATGTTTATGTTTCTTGACTTTCGCAGATCTTTCCTTTTATTTTTTTATTTCCTCTTAATATTTTTATGATATAATATTTTGTATATTATATATTATATATATATTACATTTCTATACTTCTACTCACGTCATTTCAGCGGGAAATATTACTGCACTATAAGTTTTTCACACATATATTAATATTTTAGATAAACAATTAAAATTAAAAAGCATACTATGTTTCCTCCTCTAAATATTTTAATTTAAACTGTTTGAACAAATAAAAACATAAGAGAAAAGTTAGAAAAATAAAATAACAGTTAATATATCAGAGCTTAGTTTCTTCTTCCCTTAATCATCTCACGACCCCTCAGATTTATCTGGTGACCCTTTGGAGGGGCCCGACCCCTATGTTTGGACCCACAATACTAAACTATCTGATGTGTGTAAAGTAGATAAAAGATCTAACATTGATCAACTTTTATTTCAGACTCATGAGTCCATATAGTATAAAAAAACAACAACAACAAACAAATACAACAACAATATATAAAATACAATATGAGACACCAAGACACAAGTGTGATCATTGCAGTTAAAAAAAAATCACTCGTTGTTAAAAACATACAGACATTTGTTCCAATGTTTCCAGAAACAAGAAGTACATCTTGTGTCACTTAGTGTTGGATCAGTTAAGGCTTTTATAATTACATGTTCTGAGTCATTTAACCGACATTTAAATTTGTAAATAAAATTCCTCACCACAGCATGGAAGGTGGAACATTACGACTCACAAACATATGACTTGCACTTGTCCATCTTGGAAGCTTGAGCAAGATTCAAAAAGCATCATTAAATGGACCTGAGTCTTCTTCATGTTGGCTTTACTACAGCTGCACCACAGCTGGGCTGTATACAGTGAGTACAGTCGGCTCTGCAGAGAGCTGTTTTAACATCATCTGTACACATATGAATTTACATGCCAGCATATTAGCGTGAGCATACAATATGCAACACTGCCGCTGCACATCGTCATCATCACTGAGGTCATTCCTGATGATGTCACCCAAATATTTCATTTTGTGCACCACATTTAGCTCTTGACCTCCCATACAAATGAGGGAAAATGTATCTTCTGCTCCTCCTTGGTTTTAGCAGTCACGATAACACTCTTTTTAGAGTTGAATTTGATGTCATACTGCACGCCACACCGTGAGCAGACTCTGAGCAACTGCTGTGAACCAGACAATGTGCAGTACAAGTTCTGCACATCATTGCTTCAGTATTAATAATTGACTTTATTAGACATCAGTCACAGAGGAAGACGTCCTGCAGAATGATACTTTTACTTTGGATACTTAGAGTACGCTCACAGTACTTCTACTTGTAACGGAGTATTTTTACATTGTTGTATTAGTTCTTTCACTTAAGTAATTAAAAAAACTTTCACATTGAGTCTCAGCCAGGAAAAATTGACTTAATCTGATCCCATAAAATAAATATGAATAAAAGCAGCAACTCCTCACATATGAGGAAATATTTGACATTTTTTACTTTGATAAATTACTTCAAAATGTTTATCTATTTCCAAAAAACATCATTGACAGTTGATCAAAAACGTAACTGACAGAAGACAGCAGAACAATGTTCTTAAGATCAAAGGTTAAACTGTCTATAGTATTATAATAATTATACATTCATGTGAACTTAAATCTGTACAAAAACAAACCTGCAGTCTGGTTTAAATAAACAGCTGTAACATACATTACACATACATTTAGCTTTAAGTTGTTCAATAAGCTGCCAAATAAAGAAATGTTTTAAAGAATAACGCTAAAGAAAGCTGAGATAATCCTCAGTAAAGGACTCACCGTGAGTGTGTGTGAGTGTGTGAGTGTGAGTGTGTGTGTGTGTGTGTGTGTTGCTGTTCCTCGCTGTGTCAGCCGACCGACTGAAGGTCTGAAGAACAATTATCTGGGAGCTGATCTGGAGCCTGTTTCTTCTTCTTGTGTTTAATTGGATGTCCGGGGTTCTCTCTCCAAGTATCCTTAGTAACCCACGAGGTGCTGATGTCACGGCTCATAATGAAGTGTGTGTGTGTGTGTGTGTGTGTGTGTGTGTGTGTGTGTGTGTGTGTGTGTGTGTGTGTCTCTGCCTTTTGTCAATAACCAGGCCGGGAAATTCACAGGAGATAAGAGCGACAATGAGCCACGTCTGCACCGACACATACAGCACAATTATATTTATATTTACCACATTATTATTTATACTCACTAAAACTGTTTAGCCTTTGCTTTCCATTCACTTACCTCGATATGAAACAAAATATCTTATTTCTTTCATCTTAAACATCCACAAATGTATCAATTAAAACGATGTAGTTGATGTATTTAAAGTGCATAATGTTACTTGAATAATTACATGAATTGTAACACTTTAAAGAAGTCAAATGTATTAGGATGATCAGGATGAATTAATGGATTATAGTAAATAAAGGGTTATTAATGGACTACTTTCACATTTAAGAGCTTTTTAAGGAAGAAAAGCCCATTAAAACTGTGAAAACAGCTTGGCTAGCTAGCTAGCTAGCTAACTTAGCTACGTTTGTAGAGAAAGAAGCAGTGAGACCTCGTACCAAACACACAGACATCATAGCTTGTGTCGTCTTTATAATTACGTATTTTCACAGTTTAATACTTCAAGAATTTTCTGACAAAATGCTACTTTGTTGACGTAGAAACGTATCTTTTAATTTGACAAAGATCATTTGTGTAATTCATGACACAATACAAACAGGATCAAAATGTATTCGTCTCTTCCATTGACTACCTCACATATTATTTCCGATATACGGTCCAACTGGAAGGGGCGGGACTTAGCCTCTCTACAGTTCTTAAAGTTTAAACCACGTGATAATGTAATGAGGCATGTTTGATCCTCCTTAAACTACAGCTCCCAGCATTATATAAGAAGCCTAAAATAAATGATGTGATGTGTTGAATAGCTGGATGGGTGGGTGGGACATTTCCTCGGCTCATTTCTGTTGGACCTTAACTGTGATGCTGACAAACACCTGCCTGAGTAATATAGAATAAATACTATATATATATATATATAGAATAAATACTATATATATATATATATATATATATATATATATATATATATATATATATAGTATATATATAGAATAAATACTATATATATATATATATATATATATATATATATATAGTATTTATTCTATATATATATATATAGTATTTATTCTATATATATACTATATATATATATATATATATATAGAATAAATACTATATATATATATATATATATATATATATAGAATAAATACGATATATATATATATATACATATATATATATAGTATATATATAGAATAAATACTATATATATATATATATATATATAGAATAAATACGATATATATATATATATATACATATATATATATATATAGTATATAGAAATATACGGACTAAATGCATGGAACTCAATATTGATATTGATATCCATAAAGTGTATGGAGTACTAATTATTTAAAAAAAATACCACGTATGGTGGGCGGGGCAGGAAGTGAACGGGTCCCACAAACAAATCAAAAAATGAAATGAAAGTTAAATACAAGAAAAGACACCTTTTCTCTTCTCTTTGATCTTCATAAATAGTTTTTCCTGAAGGTGGCGCCAGAGAGAAGATGATGTCGTTACTTGAATCGGCAGCAGTGATGGAAAGTAATATAGTACATCTACTCAAGTACTGCACTTAAGTACTATTTTGAGGTACTTTATTCAATGTTCTGCTACATTCTACTTCTAATTCATTACATCTCAGTGGTACATGTTGTACTTTATACTGTACTACATCTCAGAATATTGTACTTTATACTGTACTACATCTCAGAGGTACATATTGTACTTTATACTGTACTACATCTCAGAATATTGTACTTTATACTGTACTACATCTCAGAGGTACATATTGTACTTTATACTGTACTACATCTCAGAATATTGTACTTTATACTGTACTACATCTCCGAATATTGTACTTTATACTGTACTACATCTCAGAGGTACATACTGTACTTTATACTGTACTACATCTCAGAGGTACATACTGTACTTTATACTGTACTACATCTCAGAGGTACATATTGTACTTTATACTGTACTACATTTGTCAGATTTTTGTTACTTTCCAGATTCTGACTCTGAATATGAAGATATAATCAATAATTAAATGATCTTGTAACTTTAATGATCGTAGGAGGAAATTCACAAACGTTGTAATATATAAAGTGTATTAGATGAGCTGCAACATGAACATTATGAATACATTAATGAATCAATAATCAAACTATTTATGTATCGTAGAATATTTCAGACATACGGTTATGTATATATATTAACAATGTTTCTTGGTTGGTTTTATGAATGTTGCGCCTGTATTTAAGTGTTCTAGGTGTGTCTCCTGTCTCCTTGTGTATTTCCTCCTCCAGGTGAAAGGAGATCAGGTGTCAGCATCAGCTGCAGAGAGAAAGTCAAAGCTCAGGGACGTTTAACGAGTCTGATCTCTGGAGGCCTGAAGCAGCAGGAACACTCGCCTGCTGAACTCAGCTTGATTGGTCTCCAGTCCGGGTTTAAGTCCTTCGTGTATTTGGGGAAAGACGAGCGAGCACAGAGCTCCAACCTCACAACCTCTCAACTTCACAACCTCTCAACTTCACAACCTCACAACTTCACAACATCACAACTTCACAACTTCACAACATCACAACCTCTCAACTTCACAACCTCTCAACTTCACAACTTCACAACCTCACAACTTCACAACATCACAACTTCACAACCTCTCAACTTCACAACCTCACAACCTCACAACTTCACAACATCACAACTTCACAACATCACAACATCACAACCTCACAACCTCACAACCTCACAACTTCACAACTTCACAACATCACAACCTATCAACTTCACAACCTCTCAACCTCTCAACCTCACAACTTCACAACATCACAACTTCACAACTTCACAACTTCACAACCTCACAACTTCACAAGATCACAACCTCACAACTTCACAACCTCACAACCTCACAACCTCTCAACTTCACAACCTCACAACTTCACAACCTCACAACCTCTCAACTTCACAACCTCACAACCTCTCAACCTCACAACTTCACAACCTCACAACCTCACAACCTCACAACTTCACAACCTCTCAACTTCACAACCTCACAACTTCCAAACATCACAACTTCACAACTTCACAACATCACAACCTCTCAACTTCACAACCTCTCAACCTCACAACTTCACAACATCACAACTTCACAACTTCACAACCTCTCAACATCACAACATCACAACATCACAACTTCACAACTTCACAACCTCACAACATCACAACCTCTCAACCTCACAACTTCACAACTTCACAACATCACAACCTATCAACTTCACAACCTCTCAACCTCTCAACCTCACAACTTCACAACATCACAACTTCACAACTTCACAACCTCACAACTTCACAAGATCACAACCTCACAACTTCACAACCTCACAACCTCACAACCTCTCAACTTCACAACCTCACAACTTCACAACCTCACAACCTCTCAACCTCACAACCTCACAACCTCTCAACCTCACAACTTCACAACCTCACAACCTCACAACCTCTCAACCTCACAACTTCACAACTTCACAACCTCTCAACTTCACAACCTCACAACTTCCAAACATCACAACTTCACAACTTCACAACATCACAACCTCTCAACTTCACAACCTCTCAACCTCACAACTTCACAACATCACAACTTCACAACTTCACAACCTCTCAACATCACAACATCACAACATCACAACTTCACAACTTCACAACCTCACAACATCACAACCTCTCAACTTCACAACATCACAACTTCACAACCTCACAACATCACAACCTCTCAACCTCACAACATCACAACTTCACAACTTCACAACCTCTCAACTTCACAACCTCACAACATCACAACCTCACAACATCACAACCTCTCAACTTCACAACATCACAACTTCACAACCTCACAACCTCACAACATCACAACCTCTCAACCTCACAACTTCACAACATCACAACTTCACAACTTCACAACCTCACAACATCACAACTTCACAACCTCACAACATCACAACTTCACAACCTCTCAACCTCACAACATCACAACTTCACAACCTCTCAACATCACAACTTCACAACTTCACAACCTCTCAACCTCACAGCTTCACAACCTCACAACTTCACACCCTCACAACCTCACAACCTCACAACCTCTCAACCTCACAACTTCACAACTTCACAACATCACAACTTCACAACTTCACAACATCACAACTTCACAACTTCACAACCTCTCAACTTCACAACTTCACAACCTCTCAACTTCACAACCTCACAACTTCACAACCTCACAACCTCACAACCTCACAACTTCACAACATCACAACTTCACAACATCACAACTTCTCAACTTCACAACATCACAACTTCACAACATCACAACTTCACAACATCACAACTTCACAACATCACAACCTCACAACCTCTCAACTTCACAACCTCACAACTTCACAACATCACAACTTCACCACCTCACAACCTCACAACCTCTAAACTTCACAACATCACAACTTCACAACCTCTCAACCTCTCAACTTCACAACATCACAACTTCACAACATCACAACTTCACAACATCACAACCTCACAACCTCTCAACTTCACAACCTCACAACTTCACAACATCACAACATCACAACTTCACCACCTCACAACTTCACAACCTCACAACCTCTCAACTTCACAACCTCTCAACTTCACAACCTCACAACCTCTCAACCTCTCAACTTCACAACATCACAACTTCACAACCTCACAACCTCACAACCTCTCAACTTCACAACATCACAACTTCACAACCTCACAACCTCTCAACTTCACAACCTCTCAACTTCACAACCTCACAACCTCTCAACCTCTCAACTTCACAACATCACAACTTCACAACATCACAACCTCTCAACTTCACAACATCACAACTTCACAACATCACAACCTCACAACCTCTCAACTTCACAACCTCACAACTTCACAACATCACAACTTCACCACCTCACAACCTCACAACCTCTCAACTTCACAACATCACAACTTCACAACCTCTCAACCTCTCAACTTCACAACATCACAACTTCACAACATCACAACTTCACAACATCACAACCTCACAACCTCTCAACTTCACAACCTCACAACTTCACAACATCACAACTTCACCACCTCACAACTCCACAACCTCTCAACTTCACAACCTCTCAACTTCACAACCTCACAACCTCTCAACCTCTCAACTTCACAACATCACAACATCACAACCTCACAACCTCACAACCTCACAACTTCACAACTTCACAACCTCACAACCTCTCAACTTCACAACCTCTCAACTTCACAACCTCACAACCTCTCAACCTCTCAACTTCACAACATCACAACTTCACAACCTCACAACTTCACAACCTCTCAACTTCACAACCTCGCAACTTTGCAACCTCACAACTTCGCAACCTCTCAACCTCACAACTTCACAACCTCACAACCTCTCAACCACATAACTTCACAACTTCACAACTTCACAACCTCACAACTTCACAATCTCACAACCTCTCAACCTGAAAAAATATGTTATGGAGTAAAAAAAAGAGTAAATCTGTAGAAGAAGAAAATAAATGTGCAAATGTCATTTTTTCACATTTATTTGTTAATTTTTTAATGTGAATATTTATTTATATATTTTTCAAATAATCATTCTTTGCAAACAAATGACTCAGAAAGCCCACCCAACGTCAGTTGATTGACAGCTTGGCCCTTCAAGGACTAGCAAAAGGAAGTTAAAAATAAAGTATCAAATTAAATAAATACTTGTACAAAAATATACATACAGAAACATTTAAGTAATTTAAAGCAAATTGTTTTAAATATTGTAAATGTCGTAAATATTATATGTATATATACTATTTATAATATTATATATATATATATCAATGAACAATTAAATGTGAAAATAAATGACAAATGTGTATATTATCATTTTATACTTTATATTTCCAAATTAATTAAAATCTTTTCTTTTCATGCTACTATATATTTATACGCATCTATTGTATTGAACTATTGCACTTTTTATTGCACATTTATCTGATAACTTTCGTCACTTTACTTTGATTAAAGTTATGTTTTGTTATGTTGTTCATATTCTTAGTTTATAAACTTAATCTTTGGTTTTTACATTATTTTTAATCCCTGTTGTTAATTTTACTCTATTGACTTTTATTTATTGATTTTCACCATTTTATTTGTTGATATTGATTTTCTCTATTTCCATGTTAAACGGATCCAATTCTTTCCTTTGTCCACACGAGGGCACTTCATCACTTGATCTCTTCATCACTTGATCTCTTCATCATTTCATCACTTGATCTCTTCATCACTTCATCTCTTCATCATTTCATCACTTCATCACTTCATCTCTTCATCTCTTCATCACTTCAGGGTTCTTTCCTTTCAGGTGAGCTGTATTTTCTTTATAATGGGAATAATAAATACACTTAAAAAGACAGAAGTGATTTCATTTGATTTTAAGGCTGAAAGCAAGAAATGAATTATCATCAACATATTCATTCATATTCAAGTGATATAAAATTCCCCACAAACATTCGTCACTTCAAAATAAAATAACTTTCCAGAAAGTTTTCAAAGTTTAAACATTTGAAATAAGGTGAACCGGTGCATAAAATACGTTCTGATTTTAATGAACACATAGATGTGAGATAATACTCATATCACAGCAAACTTTAGAATATCATCAGAAGTTTGAGGGATGAAATTTGTTTTGTATCATACAATTCATACAGGAAGTGCTCAAAATTAAAATATGATGAATCTGAATTACTCTCGAGTGTAAATAGATTGAAGAAAAGCAGCGGAATGATCTTTAAAGAGTTTTAAATCTCCGTTCTCTGAAGCGTTTGAAGTGTTTTCATGCCATCAGAGGCGCCGTTTATTTTGGAGGGGGGTCTTCCTCTTCAGGGTCAGGGTGGAGTTGACCTGCTCGGCCGACAGCAGGCTGTGCCACTGAGCGACCGGCCGCCGCGGGTTGGACAACATGTCGGCCCAGTGCCTCAGCTGGTTCCCCGAGGCGTCGCAGCCCAGGAAGATCTTCCCCATGGCGTCGTTTCGGGACACGGCGTCGTGGTCCCACACGGAGATCACCAGGTGCACCCTCTGGGGAGCAGGAGAGGTCGTCTCTTTAGGTTACGTCTGGGGTTGTTTCTCATTAATACATTCATTTTAATATTCTTCCTTTCCTCCAGACAGACGTTGGATCTTAGTAACTTAGCTCACTTTAAAGCAGAATTTTTTAAAGTTAAAATTAACAATAAACTAAAAATAAAATGTAATTACGGGATTTCTTAAAAGGTATTTTAAGGAGGTAATGTTTAATGGATGACAAATTATTTTTTTATGTGATATCTATGTGAATAAAGTTTTTTTAAAGAGTAAAATAAAGATGCAAATTCATGGTATTAGGAAGAATTCATGGAGAGATAAATTCCATGTTTTTAAGGAGGTAAAACTTATTCAAATTGTAAAAAACAATCAATATATGAAAAGGGTGATATTTGTTAAATTCCTTAAACATGGAGATAATTCCTTACAGATACCTGAAGATATTAAAGAATATTAATTATTCTATGGGGCGAACCTTCAAACATTATTCATCTGACCAAACTTAAACAAAAAACACTTCCTGCTGCTGCTGCTTCACAATAAAAGCATTTAACTGGAGAAACACTGGGAGGCTTTTAATGTGAAGAAGTTAAAATGTCCAACAAATGTCTGGTTCTCTTCACTAAACAGATCCTTATTAAAAACGTTGGACTGCGTAATGTGTATCAAAACACATATTAAATCTGTCAGCTTGTATTTCTAAACTCTCACCTGGATTTGGTCAAAGGACACGTTGAAGGTGAAGGACTCGTTGTAATACGGGTTCAGCGTCTTCTTCTTAATCGACGTCTTCTTTTTCTTCCACTTCCTCTTGTCCAGAGCGAGGTGCACCTTCACATACGGATCTACAAACAACAAGAGCTCCGTAAAGTCACGCAGAGACGATGGAAATGAATAAATGACTGTTCAAAAAGATGAAATGTCTCTTTACTTGTCTGAGGAGTAATAGAGCCTGTAACTCAAATAAAAAACAAGAAAATACATGTTTTAATAAAATATGTAAATTTTTAAAAATCTCACAATGTTTAGAAATACTTTGAAATATTTTGGGATTTACACCAAAAACATTTGAGTCGATTAGTTTTCGTTTCACATTAATGCGAACGAAACAAAGAATTCTACATGACACCAACTGGGTCATGCCTTCGTCTCGTTGTCATCGTCATCATCGCCATCATCGCCTACGTCCCAGCATCATCACCTACGACCTGTCGCCGTCAGCGCCTGATTCTCGTTGTTGCCTCCAACCTGTTGCCGTTCCCTATGTCCCGTCGTTCCCTACGTCCCGTCGTTCCCCACGTCCCGTCGTTCCCCACGTCCCTTCGTCATCGCCTACGTCCCGTCGTCGTTACCTACGTCCCTTCATCACCGCCCACGTCCCGTCGCCGTTCCCTACGTCCCTTCGTCACCGCCTACGTCCCGTCGTCGTTACCTACGTCCCTTCATCACCGCCCACGTCCCGTCGCCGTTCCCTACGTCCCTTCGTCACCGCCTACGTCCCGTCGTCGTTACCTACGTCCCTTCATCACCGCCTACGTCCCGTCGTCGTTACCTACGTCCCTTCATCACCGCCTACGTCCCGTCGCCGTTCCCTACGTCCCTTCGTCACCGCCTACGTCCCGTCGTCGTTACCTACGTCCCTTCATCACCGCCCACGTCCCGTCGCCGTTCCCTACGTCCCTTCGTCACCGCCTACGTCCCGTCGTCGTTACCTACGTCCCTTCATCACCGCCTACGTCCCGTCATCGTTACCTACGTCCCTTCATCACCGCCCACGTCCCGTCGCCGTTCCCTACGTCCCTTCGTCACCGCCTACGTCCCGTCGTCGTTACCTACGTCCCTTCGTCACCGCCTACGTCCCGTCGTCGTTACCTATGTCCCTTCGTCATCGCCTACGTCCCAGCGTCATCACCTACGACCTGTCGCCATCAGCGCCTGATTCTCGTTGTTGCCTCCAACCTGTTGCCGTTCCCTATGTCCCGTCGTTCCCTACGTCCCGTCGTTCCCTACATCCCGTCGTTCCCCACGTCCCTTCGTCATCGCCTACGTCCCGTCGTCGTTACCTACGTCCCTTCGTCATCGTCTATGTCCAGTCGTCATTACCTACATCCCTTCGTCATCGTCTACGTCCCTTCGTCACCGCCTACGTCCCGTCGTCATTACCTACGTCCCTTCGTCATTGTCTACGTCCAGTCGTCATTACCTACGTCCCTTCGTCATTGTCTACGTCCAGTCGTCATTACCTAAGTCCCTTCGTCATCGTCTACGTCCACGTCCAGTCGTCATTACCTACGTCCCTTCGTCATCGTCTACGTCCAGTCGTCATTACCTACATCCCTTCGTCATCGTCTACGTCCAGTCGTCATTACCTACGTCCCTTCGTCACCGCCTACGTCCCGTCGTCATTACCTACGTCCCTTCATCATTGTCTACGTCCAGTCGTCATTACCTACGTCCCTTCGTCATCGTCTACGTCCAGTCGTCATTACCTAAGTCCCTTTGTCATCGTCTACGTCCAGTCGTCATTACCTACGTCCAGTCGTAACCCTAACGTGTCTTTTGGAGGACTGAATGATTTCGATGTGAGAACTTCTCTCAGTCTGACCTGAAGATCCTCCGGTGTCCATGGGCTTCAGGCCTTTGGCCTCCAGCACCACCAAGGTCAGTTTGGAGGCGGTGGGAACGTAACGCAGAGAGAAGCAGATATCGCCCAGGTTCTCCTCCTGCAGCACACAGAAGTCTTTACAGCAAAGATCACCAGACAACTCAATGAGAAGGAAATGTGTAAGTCCAGGTGCTATGTGGATAAAATGAATATCATCATTATTAATATCAATAATATTAATATTAATATCATTCTTGTTTTAAATTGTTATTACTATTATTTTTATTTGTACCCAATTTGTGTGGCGTTTTTTTTCTAACAGTATTATGTAAACAAAATTAAGTTCATAGGATTAAAATAGTGAAAACGAATACATATTTGGTCGTTATGATCAGGACTGAAGATGATGAAAAGATTGAGCTCTATTAATCTCTATTTAATATCATTTTATGGTCGTTTTTGAAGCGGACATCAGAGCAACTTTTTTAAAGTGAGGCAAAAAATGTTATCGATACAAAAACAGCAACGAGGTTGTAAAAAAACAAAACAACGTCCAGAGTGAAAAACGGGAACAAGGACAAAGAAAACCTCAAACTTGGCGGGCTCGGCGAGGTCCTGCCACTCCTCCATGACGTGGTTCCAGTCCACGTTGCAGAGCTCAACTCTGAGCTCACCGATGATGTTGTGTTTGGAGAACCTGTGGAACTCAAAGATCTGCATCACCACCGTCGACTTCAGCAGCGACGACTTTGATATCTGAGAAAACAATAATCACAGAGGAGAAAGCAATATGTTCTCAGGTCACATATTATCCCAGTGTTGGGGGGAGATCACCACCATCTAGTTATGTGCCTTAAACTGCTTAGATTGCAGAAGTTAATTGTTGATATTGTTCAATATCCCAAAAAAAACAGAGTTCCAAAAATAGAACTTAAAGAATTTCCAAGATTCAAGTCGTTAAATTTATGAACAAGAACTTGGATAATCTCTGAGATTTTAGTGGTAAATGTACAATAAAGAACAATAAAAGATGTTCTCTCCTCTGAATGATACCCCTCTTCTCTCAGCTGCAATGGCCCCAACACGTCAAAGACGACGTCCTGGTGCGTAACAAACAGATTCTGATTCCAGACCTGCCGATACTTTCCTCGACCGCCTCGTACCTGGAAGCTAAACCGTTCGTTGAAGGCGGGCTTCAGCGTGTTTCTGAACACTTTGGTCTCAAAGGTTTTGGACTTGTCGGGGCAGGTGTAGACTTTGACGTACGGGTCCGAGCTTCCTCCCAGCTGCATGGACTTCAGGCCGTCGGCTTGTTTAATTCCGACCGTGAGCTGTGACAGACGGACAGGAAACAGACCTTTAGTGACACCATGAGTTAAAGGGCAACTCTTAAGCTAACTGTGATTAGACAGAAAGTCAAGGCAAAGACGCAAATGGACGTAAATAGACGCGAAATTTCGCTGGGTGGCGTGAATGACACTGTGTCATATCTGTACAGTCGAAACTATGTGTACAGATGTACCTGTATAAACCAGAGTCGACTCTGCCGTATTTACGCCTATATGACGATATTCTGAGTGTTGATGGAGCAGCTACAATGTTAGCGTAGCCTAGCACCGATCGATCCGGACTCCATTCAGAAAACAAGCATTTTAAAAATTGTTTGCTTGTCGTCTTGCGGAGAAAACTAACAAAACATGAATTCTGACTTTTTACAAATTGGTATTATTATGTTGTTATTTCGGCATCATTTTTATCTGTTTAATGCATTTAAATGATTGCAAAACCTTCTTACTTTGGGTTCATACAGCTGTAGTAAACAGCCGAGATGTAGCTCACTAGATTCAGTGAATACGGCTCGGTGAAATTCACGGATGATGTTATGAACCAAACAAGACGGTGTTTAGTAACGTCAAATGATGTCACTTGAGTCAGCATCGCTTAAAGACTACAAGTCTTTTCAAAGTAAAATAATGAAGGTTATGAAGGTTTGGATTTAGAAAGAAGTGAGCCCTCTGTAGCCGCTGATCATCTCTGCTCCAGGCTCCAGGCTACATTAGCCGCTAACGAACACAACACACCTGCACTTACAAGTTGTGCATTGTGGGTAAAGTAGGCGCCATGTTTTGAAAAGTGAAGATATCTTTGATTCTGCTGCATCAATTTCGACTCTTTTTTGTTTAAACCCGTCCGTGTCGAGTCTGTCAGCGTTGCGGGAGTGAAATGATTAAATCAGTGGAGTCCTGTGGTGACGCAGAGGGACACGTGGAGGCTCAGAGGTGGGATGTGCTGGTTTAATCACCTCAGACTGAGCGGCGTTGTAGTCCAGAGAGTAGAGCAGCTTCCCTCTGTGCTGTTTGGTCGATCCGTAGCCGACATCCGCCACATCGGGCTGAACCTGTCGGAGCAGAGGAAACACATCAGCACACCTGTTTCATTTAACAGAGAATATGTCACGAGATGTACCCCAAACGCAGACATACGTTGTGGCCACACAGTTAAACAATAAACTCAGCCTGCCTATAAAACCCTCATTCATTGATTCTCAACAGACCAATCTGATCACCGACTCTCAAACTGTTTTCACGTTGTCGTTTGTCAGCGATAGTGAATCATGTCATCAACATAGAATCGGATTCCCCCTTCAGACAGCGCTCACCAGAGATGTGGTGGTTTTTCCGTTCACTTTGCTCAGGTTGATCTTCTCGTTCTTCTTCTGACGCCTCTTCTTGTTGCCTTTGCAGCAGCACTTACAGCAGATACACAGGCAGCAGATCAGAATCAGCAGAACGCCGACCGCAAAGATGGTGTAGATCGCCCATCGAGGCACTGAGGGAGACGAGGAGGTGAAGCAGAACATGCTGATTAAACAGCATCATTGTTACACAGGTGAGCTTTGGTCTGAGGGAGTGCCTTAAAGCTGCATTCTCTCTAGTGTCCACCAGGGGGCGACTCCTCTGGTTGTATAGAAGTCTATGAGAAAATTACTCTACTTCTCTCTTGATTTATTACCTCAGTAAACATTGTAAACATGAGTTTATGGTCTCAACCTCTAGTTTCAAGTCTTCTTCAATACAGCATGATGTTCATTTAGTACATTATGGTCCATTTAGAGTCACACAGACCATAAAGCAGGGGATGCTTTAGGGCGGGGCTACACGCTGATTGACAGGTCTCTACCACGGCGTTGTCCGGTCTGAGAGTCGTCCGTGTTTTCGTCTTACAACTTTAACTCTTTCACAGTGTTTTAACTGCAAGAAAGTTAATTGTAACATTCTGGTTGACTAAACATATCTTTTTCAGTGTTTAGTTGGAGCTCCACCCTCTGGTGTCACTTCTGGTTGCATAAAAACCAAGATGGCGACAACGAAAATGCCGAATTTGAGGCTTTAAAACTTCAGTCCACAAACCGATGGGTGACGTCGATGTGACTACGTCCACTGCTGGTCACAATAAGAGGCTGCTCTAAAAGGTCCACATTTTAATACACAACTACTTCCTTACTTTTGATACTTTAAGTACATTTTGCTTATAATATTCCTGTACTTTTGCTCGAATAGAATCTTAAATGGATGTTTACTTGTACTGGAGTATTGTAAGACACTGAGTACTTCCTCCTCGTCAGATTTTTGTCTCTAAACTTTGGGTTTCGTTGAAGCTGCAGAGACTCACGGGGGATCTTGTTGAGAAGGTCGTTGACGAGGTTGGCGGCGGCTTGGTTGCGGGTGGAGTTGGTGTGTGTGGTGGTGGAGTAGTCGGTCACTGGCAGGGTGGTGGTGAAGGGATGAGATGAGTTTGGTGACGAGTGGAGGGCCAGCATGATGAGGAGGATGGAGAGAAGATCTGTGGAGGAAAGAGAAGAGGAAAGAGAGTCAGTCTGATGCAGCGGCGTCAACACAAATAAATAAGAAGGAACTAAACATGTGACGTATAAACCAGTGGTGGAACGAAGTACATTTACACAAGTAATGTACTTAAGTACTTGAGTATTTCCATTTTGCGGCACTACATTTATTTAAAACTTATAGGTAGTTACTTTTTTATATATATATATATATATATATATATATATATATATATATATATACAGTATAACAAACATACGCTATGCTGTTGTTGCTTCCTATTTGGTTTTGAGTATTTTCAATTTTATCAACACATAAAAGAACCTTAAGTTCCATCATCTTTCAGTTCATCACCAACAACTATACACTATAATGAGAAATACAAAGGGAGGCGTCTGTGTTAACGGGAAGTTCTAGCAGCAATCTGACACCTCGATTTATATACTTATATATATATATTTATATATATATATATATGTATATACTTTGAAAAACATGTCTCCATTTGTTATGCTGATGGCTCCATAAATTAAGATATTTGATATTTAATACAACCGGAAACAAACTAAACTGTGTACAGCCCTACAGTCTGCAAACACCAGATCACAGATCAGATCACACCAGAACAAATGAAAATGGAAAATTAAAGTAATAATAAAAAAGAAAAATTGAAAAGAGCCCTCCTGAAAACTGTCAGGAACATAATGTGAACACTTCTAATATTCTTGTATTATACTTTAATATTTACATTTTACTGCATTACATTCATTTAAACTTTTAATTTATTGTTTTATATGTAAAATGTTGATGTTGCTCCTGCAGCTGCTGCTTACTTTTCATTTTGGGTATTTTTAAATGTGCCTTAAACATAAAGGAACCTTTAGTTCTCTCATCCTTCAGTTTATTGCAAACATTCAACATCAACACACTAGAAGTATCAAGTATAAAGTATCAAGTATAAAGTATCAAGTATAAAGTATAAAGTATCAAGTATCAAGTATAAAGTACAAAGTATCAAGTATAAAGTATAAAGTATCAAGTATAAAGTATAAAGTATCAAGTATAAAGTATAAAGTAGAATATATTGGAAAGTAAAGGTACCTCAAATGTGTACTTAAGTACAGTACTTGAGTAAATGTACTTAGTTACTGCCTGACAACGGTGACGTATACAATCAAACAAACATGAAGAAACCCTGACATTCCGACATGACTGTGAAACTCCACCTTCAGGCCTCCACCATGAACAAACAGCAGCACATGAACCTCCGTCTGATTCTCACCGATAACAGCAACAAAGCCTCAACGCGGCCACAAGCCGGACGAACCATGTGATGAAGTCAACAGGCCTGCAAGCAACACCTCCACCGCAGGAATACCTGAACTACTGACAGTCACCTGAACTACTGACACTCACCTGAAATACTGACACTCACCTGAACTACTGACAGTCACCTGAACTACTGACACTCACCTGAAATACTGACACTCACCTGAACTACTGACACTCACCTGAACTACTGACACTCACCTGAAATACTGACACTCACCTGAAATACTGACACTCACCTGAACTACTGACACTCACCTGAACTACTGACACTCACCTGAAATACTGACAGTCAGCTGAAATACTGACACTCACCTGAACTACTGACACTCACCTGAACTACTGACAGTCACCTGAAATACTGACACTCACCTGAACTACTGACACTCACCTGAACTACTGACACTCACCTGAACTACTGACACTCACCTGAACTACTGACAGTCACCTGAACTACTGACACTCACCTGAACTACTGTCAGTCACCTGAACTACTGACACTCACCTGAAATACTGACACTCACCTGAACTACTGACACTCACCTGAACTACTGTCAGTCACCTGAACTACTGACACTCACCTGAAATACTGACACTCACCTGAACTACTGACACTCACCTGAAATACTGACAGTCACCTGAAATACTGACAGTCACCTGAACTACTGACACTCACCTGAACTACTGACACTCACCTGAAATACTGACACTCACCTGAACTACTGACAGTCACCTGAAATACTGACACTCACCTGAACTACTGACACTCACCTGAACTACTGACACTCACCTGAAATACTGACACTCACCTGAACTACTGACACTCACCTGAACTACTGTCAGTCACCTGAAATACTGACACTCACCTGAACTACTGACACTCACCTGAACTACTGACAGTCACCTGAACTACTGACACTCACCTGAACTACTGACACTCACCTGAACTACTGTCAGTCACCTGAACTACTGACACTCACCTGAACTACTGATACTCACCTGAACTACTGACACTCACCTGAACTACTGACACTCACCTGACCTACTGACACTCACCTGACCTACTGACAGTCACCTGAACTACTGACACTCACCTGACCTACTGACACTCACCTGAACTACTGACACTCACCTGAACTACTGACACTCACCTGAACTACTGACACTCACCTGACCTACTGACAGTCACCTGAACTACTGACACTCACCTGACCTACTGACACTCACCTGACCTACTGACAGTCACCTGCACTACTGACACTCACCTGACCTACTGACACTCACCTGAACTACTGACACTCACCTGACCTACTGACACTCACCTGACCTACTGACACTCACCTGAACTACTGACACTCACCTGAATTACTGACAGTCACCTGAACTACTGACACTCACCTGAACTACTGACACTCACCTGAACTACTGACACTCACCTGAACTACTGACACTCACCTGAACTACTGACACTCACCTGACCTACTGACACTCACCTGAACTACTGACACTCACCTGACCTACTGACACTCACCTGAACTACTGACACTCACCTGAACTACTGACACTCACCTGAAATACTGACACTCACCTGAACTACTGACACTCACCTGAACTACTGACAGTCACCTGAACTACTGACACTCACCTGAACTACTGACACTCACCTGAACTACTGTCAGTCACCTGAACTACTGACACTCACCTGAACTACTGATACTCACCTGAACTACTGACACTCACCTGAACTACTGACACTCACCTGACCTACTGACACTCACCTGACCTACTGACAGTCACCTGAACTACTGACACTCACCTGACCTACTGACACTCACCTGAACTACTGACACTCACCTGAATTACTGACACTCACCTGAACTACTGACACTCACCTGACCTACTGACAGTCACCTGAACTACTGACACTCACCTGACCTACTGACACTCACCTGACCTACTGACAGTCACCTGAACTACTGACACTCACCTGACCTACTGACACTCACCTGAACTACTGACACTCACCTGACCTACTGACACTCACCTGACCTACTGACACTCACCTGAACTACTGACAGTCACCTGAACTACTGACACTCACCTGAAATACTGACACTCACCTGAACTACTGACACTCACCTGAACTACTGACACTCACCTGAAATACTGACACTCACCTGAAATACTGACACTCACCTGAACTACTGACACTCACCTGAACTACTGACACTCACCTGAACTACTGATACTCACCTGAACTACTGACACTCACCTGAACTACTGACACTCACCTGACCTACTGACACTCACCTGACCTACTGACAGTCACCTGAACTACTGACACTCACCTGACCTACTGACACTCACCTGAACTACTGACACTCACCTGAATTACTGACACTCACCTGAACTACTGACACTCACCTGAGCTACTGACACTCACCTGAACCCTCAAACCAAGTCTGTACACTCAAAGCAACACTTTCAAACTGTCTTTAACTTACAAAATACACATACTTTCCAACAGAAATGCTCACTCTTGCACACAACTGGCAGTAAATGTTAGAAGTACTGGCAGTTAGGGGTGTAACAGTACGCGTATTCGTATTGAACCGTTCGGTACGAGGCTCACGGTTCGGTACGCATGACGAACCGAATACGTTTGAATAAAAAAGAATAAAAAAATTAAAAAAAGAATTAAAAAATAAAAAATAAACTTTATTTAACCAGGTAGTCCCATTGAGATGAAAAATCTCTTTTGCAAGATGTAAGTAACAATACAAGATGTAAGCAAGATGTAAGTAACAATACTACATAACATTAAGGAGCAGTTTTAGTTTTTTATGCTCATGTGTTGCTAAGAAGACACCCCAGAAGATGGGTCACTCAGGTATAGTTCCATCATTGTTCAAAGTCAAAGAATAACTTTATGATGTTAGTTGTAATGAATAAATATATTTTAAAATCAAGTACATTTCTCTGGCATTTATAGTTTTCTACTGTACCGAAACGTACCGAACCGTGGCTCCACTGTATCGTACCGAACCGTGAATTTTGTGAACCGTTACACCCCTACTGGCAGTACATGTTAGGCGTACAGTCAGTACATGTTAGGAGTACTGTCAGTACATGTTAGGAGTACAGTCAGTACATGTTAGGAGTACAGTCAGTACATGTTAGGAGTACAGTCAGTACATGTTAGGAGTACAGTCAGTACATGTTAGGAGTACAGTCAGTACATGTTAGGAGTACTGTCAGTACATGTTAGGAGTACTGGCAGTACATGTTAGGAGTACTGGCAGTACATTTTAGGAGTACTGTCAGATTTCTTCCAACGTTCGTTACTAAAGTGAGTTTCTGAAGAGTCAGAGTCCCCCATGCTTCTTTTACATTTACTTTCTTGAACATATCGTTTGGATGGTTTTAAAGGAGCGTCTGGTGATTCTATTTTGCACTTCCTTTACGTCGGAGGACCCACAAGAGAAAGATTAAAACAAGAATGGTTTAAAATCGAGCAGCAGAGGTTGACTATCTGACTTTTAGTACAAAGCAATAAAACACGGCTCGAAGTTCCAAAAACACTGGATCCTACATTTCCCACAATGCAACTGGTGGCGCTCTTATTAAACTTGTCCTGCAGCACACAGGCTGTAACGCTTCCAGACAACTTGGAGGAATTTTCCCGTTTAAAATTTCCGACTTTCGACCTGCAAACGTTCCAGATGCCAAACGTCAACAAGAAACATGGCCGACGGCGACACGCTGATGTTTCTCTCTCAGCTGAGCAGCCTCCTCATTTATTTGGCATTTTTTGTTGTTGTTGTTGTTTGTTGTACCGAATAGTTTGAAGATTCAATCTTAATGTTGACATTTCAATTCTAAATCAACATTCAAAAGCATTAAATTGTGTTTAAACTAGGATTATGATATTTTACTGTTTGTAGAAATAGATTCCAGAGGTGGCTGCTGTGATACAAACTTTTCTAATAACTTCAGAGCGTTGTAAAGTCGAAAAGACGTTTATCGTAACTTACATTCATTTACCTACAATAACAAATACAACCTTTTGTTTCATAAACTAGGAAAGATATATTGGTTCAGCCCAACTGTGCAAACCAGATCTTTATTCTGGAGTCACCTATTAACCTCAGTCTACATCTACATCGAGTGTTTAATCTTTACTATTAAATATAAAGATTAAACACTCGCTTTGCTTCTCATGAATAAAAGCTGGAAACATTTTACTCACTGATGAAGAGTTTGACATCCCGACTCGCTGGCTTAAGAGTTTCTGACTCGTATGTAAATAGGAGACGTGTTGGAGAAGGAGTGGAGAGGAAGAAGAGGAAGAAGAGGAAGAAGAGGAAGAAGAGGAAGGAGGTGACGTCACACTGAGACTTTTTAGGAAAGAAAAAACCAACAACAAGCTTTGTGAACAGAGAGAGGAAACGTCTCCTCCCTTCATCTCCATCAACTGATTTCACTGCAATCAGCAAACAACAGAGTCCCAACATCTCTCTGTCTACTCACACACACTCACGCTCGCTCACGCTCGCACACGCTCGCACACGCTCGCACACGCTCGCACACGCTCGCACACGCTCGCACACGCTCGCACGTTGGATCGAACGCTGGAGCCGATCGCTGGAGCCGAACGTTGGAGCCGAACGTTGGAGCCGATCGTTGGAGCCGATCGTTGGAGCCGATCGTTGGAGCCGATCGCTGGAGCCGAACGTTGGAGCCGATCGTTGGAGCCGATCGTTGGAGCCGATCGTTGGAGCCGAACGCTGGAGCCGATCGCTGGAGCCGATCGCTGGAGCCGATCGCTGGAGCCGAACGTTGGAGCCGATCGTTGGAGCCGAACGTTGGAGCCGATCGTTGGAGCCGAACGTTGGAGCCGATCGTTGGAGCCGATCGTTGGAGCCGAACGCTGGAGCCGATCGCTGGAGCCGATCGCTGGAGCCGATCGCTGGAGCCGAACGTTGGAGCCGATCGCTGGAGCCGATCGCTGGAGCCGAACGTTGGAGCCGATCGTTGGAGCCGAACGTTGGAGCCGATCGTTGGAGCCGAACGTTGGAGCCGAACGTTGGAGCCGATCGCTGGAGCCGATCGCTGGAGCCGAACGCTGGAGCCGATCGTTGGAGCCGAACGTTGGAGCCGATCGTTGGAGCCGATCGTTGGAGCCGAACGCTCGAGCCGAACGCTGGAGCCGAACGCTGGAGCCGATCGTTGGAGCCGATCGTTGGAGCCGAACGTTGGAGCCGATCGTTGGAGCCGATCGTTGGAGCCGAACTTTGGAGCCGAACTTTTGAGCCGATCGTTGGAGCCGAACGTTGGAGCCGATCGTTGGAGCCGATCGTTGGAGCCGATCGTTGGAGCCGATCGTTGGAGCCGAACGCTGGAGCCGATCGTTGGAGCCGATCGTTGGAGCCGATCGTTGGAGCCGATCGTTGGAGCCGAACGTTGGAAGCCGAACGTTGGAGCCGAACGTTGGAGCCGATCGTTGGAGCCGAACGCTGGAGCCGATCGCTGGAGCCGATCGCTGGAGCCGATCGCTGGAGCCGAACGCTGGAGCCGATCGTTGGAGCCGATCGTTGGAGCCGAACGTTGGAGCCGAACGTTGGAGCCGATCGTTGGAGCCGATCGTTGGAGCCGATCGTTGGAGCCGAACGTTGGAGCCGATCGTTGGAGCCGATCGTTGGAGCCGAACGTTGGAGCCGATCATTGGAGCCGATCGTTGGCACCAGATGAAGACTGAAAGCTCTCGTTCTCTTCACGGTGAACAGAATCTCTAAACTGTTAAAGTGTTTGTATCTTCACACAGAGACCAGATACTGGAAATGTGTCTGAAGAACACGTTTCCTCAACTGGAAGAAGAGCCGAGAGGTTTACAGACGTATCGTGTTGAGTTCCATCTCGTGTTAAATCAATCAAAGAGTCAAACAACCAATCAACACGTCACATGAACTGAACACCGGGCAGGAAGCGTAAAGTAAGAGTGAATAACAACCGAATAAAAACAGAAAGGTAGTGACGTAGAAGTACAACAGTAATGGAATGATGAAATCAATAAAAAAGGGAACGTTTGGAAGAAGAAATAGAAAGAAACAGACGTAAATAAGGGAGGAAACAACTAAAAGACTAAAACAATAAAGGAGAAGACGAGCTGAAGCAGTGAACGTGTCCGTTGTGTTTTTTGGGATTAAACGACAAACGAATAATAAAGAAATAAAGAATAAAACAGTTTAACAGTACCTGACTGCAACGATGACGCTTTCTGTCTACAAGTTTCATTTCCTTTTATTTAAATCTCATTTCTTCTTTTGTTCAGTCGGCTGAATGTCCTGTTTGTTTTCTGTCGTGCTGAACTTCAGTCGTCCATCTTCAACTCTCACAACTCTTACAGTGAGACGACTTCAAGCTGCAGCAGCACCACACCTGCTGAACACACACACACACGCACGCACACACACACACAAACACACACACACACACACACACACAGAAACACGCGCACACACACTCACACACAGAAACACACACACAAACACACACACACACACAAACACACGCACACACACACACACACACAGAAACACACGCACGCACACACACAAACACACACACAGAAACACACGCACGCACACACACAAACACACGCACACACACAGAAACACACACACACACAGAAACACATACACACACAGAAACACACACACACAGAAACACACACACACAGAAACACACACACACAGAAACACACACACACAGAAAACACACACACACTAGTTCAAACAGAGGTGGAGTCGTTCCTAATACCAGTTATTCAAATACGCGTCATGAAGACTTGACGTCAGTGAAGAGAATAAAGTTCCTTCTTTAATTAAACAAACTGCTGGATTCATTCATTCAATTCGTTTTTTACCATTTAATCCACTTATGTTTGTATCTTCACTGCATATATACACACACACATATATGTATATATATATATATTACACTTATATACACATACACACGCGTGTATATACATATACATATGTATATGTACATATGTATATATATTATACACACTTATACACACATTTATACAATAACACATTAAGTGGGTTTGCATAATAGACTATTAGTTTTATTACTTTTACTGAAGAGAACTCACAAAGTAACTCAGTCAACGACGTCAGTAAACAAAGTTCCACTCTGATCTTGTTCAACTGCATTTTATTTGATTAGTCGATGAGACAAACGAGAGCAGGCCCGAGCCAATCACAGCGCAGCAATCAGAGCAGGAACCTCTTCCCCTGAAGTCCCGCCTCCTCTAAGGTGAATCCACGCTGAGCTCCATGACGTCTCAGCAGCTTGTTGTTCTTAGAGGTTCCATGTGGAGCCTTTAAAGGAGCAGATCTTAAGTTCTGAACTGTTCACCAGCTCGTCTTCTTCTTCATGGACTTTAATCTTGGCGTCTCACAGCTCCAGACAGAAGACGGTCTCCATGGCGCCAATAAAGGTTTAAAAACTCCACATGGAACTTTAAAGAGTTCAAAGCCAAATACTGTGTTTCATAAATAAATCAGCTGAACTATTAAAATCTTAATCCTCATTTTGTTCCTTCAATTCAAAACTCAACTTTAAATCAAATCAGGAATAATCCTCAAACTCAAGGTGCACTCACGTGCTTCTTCCCGGAGCTTTCAACCACATCTCGGAGAATTGCTCAGTTATGACCCAAAAAAAATGATGATTTTGTTGTTTCGTCTGCAACTTGTATATTTTACCGTTTCCCGCCTCAATGGGACTTAACCCGTTAGATTTAAGTTCATTAAAAGTATTGATTTTGGGGGAACAAATTATTTAAAAGAGGTTTAAATTATTTAATATAGTCCCCACTTCTGGTTAAAAAGCTTCTTCTGCGTTTCTTGTTTTCATACTTAATACATATATTATATATATAATATATATATATAATATATATATTATATATGTAATCCAGTGTTGAAACAGCTGCTGACTGAAGCTCAACATTTGATTTCACCTTTAAACTGTAAACAGTTTCCTGCTGTGATCACACGTCATATTTGTAGTGTTAAAATCTGTAAAAAACACAAAAACCGTCCTTTACAGGAGAAAAGCCGCCCAGCCAAAGATAATATTTATATGTATATTTAAACCTCTATGTCCTGTAAATGAATAATACGCTCTTTAAACTACATGTTGGACCCTCCGTGGTGGTTTTATTGAGAACATTTAAATAAGATCAGATATAAATGTAGGACAGTTTGGATGAACACAGAGGATCCGCTGGGTCTGGATGAAGCTTCCTGCTTCCTGCTTCCTGCTTCCTCCTCTTGTTATGTACACTGAAGGTGAGACGGCAGGAGATCAGAAGTTGATCGCTTTGCCGAAGGAGGCGGCGAGGTTCGCTTCTCTGAAGGCCTCAGACACCGTCTGGGGGGGGGGGGGGGGGGGGGGGGGGGAGGAGGAAGAGGAGGAGAGAGGAGGAGAGAGGAGGAGAGGAAGAGTTGAGTTCTAGTTTCAGTCTGGTTGAGTATTAACTGTTATATTTCTTTATTGTGTTGAAAAAAAGATCCTGTGTTATAACGAGAAACTCAATATTGAGAAAGATGTCATTATTGTCATTATTAGAGTCATAATGGCTGAGAGGACATTTTCTTTCATCACAGTGGCAAAATTAATCTTCCATATTTATAGAACAATGATGCAAAGCTCTCAACTAGGACTGTGTGTGTGTGTGTGTGTCTGTGCACGTGTGTCAGGACATACAGGGTGGGCGTGGCAGACTCTGGCGATGTCCTCACAGGAAGCTCCGTACTCCATGGCCAAAGCAGCTTCGTTGATCATTTCTCCGGCTCCCTGCAGAAACCACACACACACACACACACACACACACACACACACACACACGAAACACTAGAATCACAAGTGTGCACGTTACACGCACACTACAAACCGCAGAGAGCCGGAGTAAAGGAGTAGACTTCTTATCACAGGTTAGGAAAGCACATCGCTACCACCAGATGAGTGACAACTTTGAATTAGCATGCTAGCTAGCTGGCTAACCAGCTGCTAAATGAGTAAAACCCAACAACCTAACGCTTCAAACACACACTCTTATCACAGGTTAGGAAAGCACATCGCTACCTGTGTGGGCTCATTTTCTGGAACCAGTGTAGCATTAAAGCATTGGTGGAATTAGCGAGATAGCTAGCTGCATAACTCCACCATGCGTCAATGCTACCTAGCAACCGCTGATTAGTATAGAAGCCTAGTTTGCTAATCCCACTCTACTTTAATGCTAACTAGCATACCGCTGAAGGGCTAGCTAGCTAGCCTGCTGATTCCACCGTGCTGTGATGCTACACGTAGCGTTGGGAGTTCCACGTGTGCGTTTCCTTCTGCCTATTTGGGCGTTTCGGCATCAACATGTGGAACATAGCAGCCCCGAGAACTTGACTTGATGAACTACAAACAGCTGGGTAAGTCAGCCGACTGAGATCTACAGCAGGACTGAAGCCGCTCGTCTAGTTCGGAGATCAAGTCGAGTCTTACAGTTCCCACGATGTGAGCTCCCAGCATCCTGTCCGTCTCCTTGTGGGCGATGATCTTCACCATGCCGTCGGTGTCGGCGTTGGTCTTGGCTCGGCTGTTGGCGGCGAAAGGGAACTTGCCGACTTTGTACGGGACGCCCTGAAGGAGGAAGAGGAGGAAGAGGAAGAGGAGGAGAGGAGTGTAAAAACACTGCTGGAGGAATATCTGTGCGATTGTTAGATCAACTCCTCTGTCCACACACCTGCAGGACAACTGACAGACACCATACAGCGTGTGGAGGACTTCACTTCACTTGTTATGGAGTCTACCGTCTTTAGAACGATCATTTAAACAATGTTGACAATCAATTCATCATGTAAATCAAATATAAGTATCACATTTCACAATTACCTTCTTTTCTCTGTGATATAATCGTTATGAAATTCATCTTTTGGGGTTTTGGACGGTTGGTCGGACAAAACGAGACGTCCGACGACATCCTCTTAAAGGGACAGTACACCCAAAAATCAATACTACGCGTTTCCCCTCTCACCTGTAGAGCCAAGCATCAGTCTCGACACGTCTAGCATAGCTTCGATGAGTTGCCACGTGTTGGATGTGTCGGCCGTAGATGGCGCTCGGCTCACCAACAAAAAACATGAAAACTCTTTCCAGAGATCAAGTCCCGTTTACTGAAGATAATCCACAGACCGCGTTGTGAGCGGCTTCATGAAGGAAGCGTGCATCTACTCATGACGAGAGGCTCGGGAAGCGTTCACAACGAGTGTTTCTGCTGCCCCCAAGTGGCCAATATGAGTCAGTCATTGCTGGATAGATGGATGGATAGATGGATAGATGGATGGATGGATAGATGGATGGATAGATGGATGGATAGATGGATGATGGATGGATAGATGGATAGATGGATGGATAGATGGATGGATAGATGGATGGATAGTGGATAGATGGATGGATGGATAGATGGATAGATGGATAGAGGATGGATGGATGGTGGATAGATGGAGTGGATAGATGGATGGATAGATGGATGGATAGATGGATGGATAGATAGATGGATAGATGGATGGATAGATGGATAGATGGATGGATGGATGGATGGATAGATGGATGGATAGATGGATGGTAGATGGATGGATAGATAGATGGATAGATGGATGGATAGATGGATAGATGGATGGT
>JAFEUB010000999.1:42500-53529 GCA_024529925.1 Ophthalmolycus amberensis | reverse complement strand
CCCGACATCCGCCACATCGGGCTGAACCTGTCGGAGCAGAGGAAACACATCAGCACACCTGTTTCATTTAACAGAGAATATGTCACGAGATGTACCCCAAACGCAGACATACGTTGTGGCCACACAGTTAAACAATAAACTCAGCCTGCCTATAAAACCCTCATTCATTGATTCTCAACAGACCAATCTGATCACCGACTCTCAAACTGTTTTCACGTTGTCGTTTGTCAGCGATAGTGAATCATGTCATCAACATAGAATCGGATTCCCCCTTCAGACAGCGCTCACCAGAGATGTGGTGGTTTTTCCGTTCACTTTGCTCAGGTTGATCTTCTCGTTCTTCTTCTGACGCCTCTTCTTGTTGCCTTTGCAGCAGCACTTACAGCAGATACACAGGCAGCAGATCAGAATCAGCAGAACGCCGACCGCAAAGATGGTGTAGATCGCCCATCGAGGCACTGAGGGAGACGAGGAGGTGAAGCAGAACATGCTGATTAAACAGCATCATTGTTACACAGGTGAGCTTTGGTCTGAGGGAGTGCCTTAAAGCTGCATTCTCTCTAGTGTCCACCAGGGGGCGACTCCTCTGGTTGTATAGAAGTCTATGAGAAAATTACTCTACTTCTCTCTTGATTTATTACCTCAGTAAACATTGTAAACATGAGTTTATGGTCTCAACCTCTAGTTTCAAGTCTTCTTCAATACAGCATGATGTTCATTTAGTACATTATGGTCCATTTAGAGTCACACAGACCATAAAGCAGGGGATGCTTTAGGGCGGGGCTACACGCTGATTGACAGGTCTCTACCACGGCGTTGTCCGGTCTGAGAGTCGTCCGTGTTTTCGTCTTACAACTTTAACTCTTTCACAGTGTTTTAACTGCAAGAAAGTTAATTGTAACATTCTGGTTCGACTAAACATATCTTTTTCAGTGTTTAGTTGGAGCTCCACCCTCTGGTGTCACTTCTGGTTGCATAAAAACCAAGATGGCGACAACGAAAATGCCGAATTTGAGGCTTTAAAACTTCAGTCCACAAACCGATGGGTGACGTCGATGTGACTACGTCCACTGCTGGTCACAATAAGAGGCTGCTCTAAAAGGTCCACATTTTAATACACAACTACTTCCTTACTTTTGATACTTTAAGTACATTTTGCTTATAATATTCCTGTACTTTTGCTCGAATAGAATCTTAAATGGATGTTTACTTGTACTGGAGTATTGTAAGACACTGAGTACTTCCTCCTCGTCAGATTTTTGTCTCTAAACTTTGGGTTTCGTTGAAGCTGCAGAGACTCACGGGGGATCTTGTTGAGAAGGTCGTTGACGAGGTTGGCGGCGGCTTGGTTGCGGGTGGAGTTGGTGTGTGTGGTGGTGGAGTAGTCGGTCACTGGCAGGGTGGTGGTGAAGGGATGAGATGAGTTTGGTGACGAGTGGAGGGCCAGCATGATGAGGAGGATGGAGAGAAGATCTGTGGAGGAAAGAGAAGAGGAAAGAGAGTCAGTCTGATGCAGCGGCGTCAACACAAATAAATAAGAAGGAACTAAACATGTGACGTATAAACCAGTGGTGGAACGAAGTACATTTACACAAGTAATGTACTTAAGTACTTGAGTATTTCCATTTTGCGGCACTACATTTATTTAAAACTTATAGGTAGTTACTTTTTTATATATATATATATATATATATATATATATATATATATATATACAGTATAACAAACATACGCTATGCTGTTGTTGCTTCCTATTTGGTTTTGAGTATTTTCAATTTTATCAACACATAAAAGAACCTTAAGTTCCATCATCTTTCAGTTCATCACCAACAACTATACACTATAATGAGAAATACAAAGGGAGGCGTCTGTGTTAACGGGAAGTTCTAGCAGCAATCTGACACCTCGATTTATATACTTATATATATATATTTATATATATATATATATGTATATACTTTGAAAAACATGTCTCCATTTGTTATGCTGATGGCTCCATAAATTAAGATATTTGATATTTAATACAACCGGAAACAAACTAAACTGTGTACAGCCCTACAGTCTGCAAACACCAGATCACAGATCAGATCACACCAGAACAAATGAAAATGGAAAATTAAAGTAATAATAAAAAAGAAAAATTGAAAAGAGCCCTCCTGAAAACTGTCAGGAACATAATGTGTAACACTTCTAATATTCTTGTATTATACTTTAATATTTACATTTTACTGCATTACATTCATTTAAACTTTTAATTTATTGTTTTATATGTAAAATGTTGATGTTGCTCCTGCAGCTGCTGCTTACTTTTCATTTTGGGTATTTTTAAATGTGCCTTAAACATAAAGGAACCTTTAGTTCTCTCATCCTTCAGTTTATTGCAAACATTCAACATCAACACACTAGAAGTATCAAGTATAAAGTATCAAGTATAAAGTATCAAGTATAAAGTATAAAGTATCAAGTATCAAGTATAAAGTACAAAGTATCAAGTATAAAGTATAAAGTATCAAGTATAAAGTATAAAGTATCAAGTATAAAGTATAAAGTAGAATATATTGGAAAGTAAAGGTACCTCAAATGTGTACTTAAGTACAGTACTTGAGTAAATGTACTTAGTTACTGCCTGACAACGGTGACGTATACAATCAAACAAACATGAAGAAACCCTGACATTCCGACATGACTGTGAAACTCCACCTTCAGGCCTCCACCATGAACAAACAGCAGCACATGAACCTCCGTCTGATTCTCACCGATAACAGCAACAAAGCCTCAACGCGGCCACAAGCCGGACGAACCATGTGATGAAGTCAACAGGCCTGCAAGCAACACCTCCACCGCAGGAATACCTGAACTACTGACAGTCACCTGAACTACTGACACTCACCTGAAATACTGACACTCACCTGAACTACTGACAGTCACCTGAACTACTGACACTCACCTGAAATACTGACACTCACCTGAACTACTGACACTCACCTGAACTACTGACACTCACCTGAAATACTGACACTCACCTGAAATACTGACACTCACCTGAACTACTGACACTCACCTGAACTACTGACACTCACCTGAAATACTGACAGTCAGCTGAAATACTGACACTCACCTGAACTACTGACACTCACCTGAACTACTGACAGTCACCTGAAATACTGACACTCACCTGAACTACTGACACTCACCTGAACTACTGACACTCACCTGAACTACTGACACTCACCTGAACTACTGACAGTCACCTGAACTACTGACACTCACCTGAACTACTGTCAGTCACCTGAACTACTGACACTCACCTGAAATACTGACACTCACCTGAACTACTGACACTCACCTGAACTACTGTCAGTCACCTGAACTACTGACACTCACCTGAAATACTGACACTCACCTGAACTACTGACACTCACCTGAAATACTGACAGTCACCTGAAATACTGACAGTCACCTGAACTACTGACACTCACCTGAACTACTGACACTCACCTGAAATACTGACACTCACCTGAACTACTGACAGTCACCTGAAATACTGACACTCACCTGAACTACTGACACTCACCTGAACTACTGACACTCACCTGAAATACTGACACTCACCTGAACTACTGACACTCACCTGAACTACTGTCAGTCACCTGAAATACTGACACTCACCTGAACTACTGACACTCACCTGAACTACTGACAGTCACCTGAACTACTGACACTCACCTGAACTACTGACACTCACCTGAACTACTGTCAGTCACCTGAACTACTGACACTCACCTGAACTACTGATACTCACCTGAACTACTGACACTCACCTGAACTACTGACACTCACCTGACCTACTGACACTCACCTGACCTACTGACAGTCACCTGAACTACTGACACTCACCTGACCTACTGACACTCACCTGAACTACTGACACTCACCTGAACTACTGACACTCACCTGAACTACTGACACTCACCTGACCTACTGACAGTCACCTGAACTACTGACACTCACCTGACCTACTGACACTCACCTGACCTACTGACAGTCACCTGCACTACTGACACTCACCTGACCTACTGACACTCACCTGAACTACTGACACTCACCTGACCTACTGACACTCACCTGACCTACTGACACTCACCTGAACTACTGACACTCACCTGAATTACTGACAGTCACCTGAACTACTGACACTCACCTGAACTACTGACACTCACCTGAACTACTGACACTCACCTGAACTACTGACACTCACCTGAACTACTGACACTCACCTGACCTACTGACACTCACCTGAACTACTGACACTCACCTGACCTACTGACACTCACCTGAACTACTGACACTCACCTGAACTACTGACACTCACCTGAAATACTGACACTCACCTGAACTACTGACACTCACCTGAACTACTGACAGTCACCTGAACTACTGACACTCACCTGAACTACTGACACTCACCTGAACTACTGTCAGTCACCTGAACTACTGACACTCACCTGAACTACTGATACTCACCTGAACTACTGACACTCACCTGAACTACTGACACTCACCTGACCTACTGACACTCACCTGACCTACTGACAGTCACCTGAACTACTGACACTCACCTGACCTACTGACACTCACCTGAACTACTGACACTCACCTGAATTACTGACACTCACCTGAACTACTGACACTCACCTGACCTACTGACAGTCACCTGAACTACTGACACTCACCTGACCTACTGACACTCACCTGACCTACTGACAGTCACCTGAACTACTGACACTCACCTGACCTACTGACACTCACCTGAACTACTGACACTCACCTGACCTACTGACACTCACCTGACCTACTGACACTCACCTGAACTACTGACAGTCACCTGAACTACTGACACTCACCTGAAATACTGACACTCACCTGAACTACTGACACTCACCTGAACTACTGACACTCACCTGAAATACTGACACTCACCTGAAATACTGACACTCACCTGAACTACTGACACTCACCTGAACTACTGACACTCACCTGAACTACTGATACTCACCTGAACTACTGACACTCACCTGAACTACTGACACTCACCTGACCTACTGACACTCACCTGACCTACTGACAGTCACCTGAACTACTGACACTCACCTGACCTACTGACACTCACCTGAACTACTGACACTCACCTGAATTACTGACACTCACCTGAACTACTGACACTCACCTGAGCTACTGACACTCACCTGAACCCTCAAACCAAGTCTGTACACTCAAAGCAACACTTTCAAACTGTCTTTAACTTACAAAATACACATACTTTCCAACAGAAATGCTCACTCTTGCACACAACTGGCAGTAAATGTTAGAAGTACTGGCAGTTAGGGGTGTAACAGTACGCGTATTCGTATTGAACCGTTCGGTACGAGGCTCACGGTTCGGTACGCATGACGAACCGAATACGTTTGAATAAAAAAGAATAAAAAAATTAAAAAAAGAATTAAAAAATAAAAAATAAACTTTATTTAACCAGGTAGTCCCATTGAGATGAAAAATCTCTTTTGCAAGATGTAAGTAACAATACAAGATGTAAGCAAGATGTAAGTAACAATACTACATAACATTAAGGAGCAGTTTTAGTTTTTTATGCTCATGTGTTGCTAAGAAGACACCCCAGAAGATGGGTCACTCAGGTATAGTTCCATCATTGTTCAAAGTCAAAGAATAACTTTATGATGTTAGTTGTAATGAATAAATATATTTTAAAATCAAGTACATTTCTCTGGCATTTATAGTTTTCTACTGTACCGAAACGTACCGAACCGTGGCTCCACTGTATCGTACCGAACCGTGAATTTTGTGAACCGTTACACCCCTACTGGCAGTACATGTTAGGCGTACAGTCAGTACATGTTAGGAGTACTGTCAGTACATGTTAGGAGTACAGTCAGTACATGTTAGGAGTACAGTCAGTACATGTTAGGAGTACAGTCAGTACATGTTAGGAGTACAGTCAGTACATGTTAGGAGTACTGTCAGTACATGTTAGGAGTACAGTCAGTACATGTTAGGAGTACAGTCAGTACATGTTAGGAGTACTGTCAGTACATGTTAGGAGTACTGGCAGTACATGTTAGGAGTACTGGCAGTACATTTTAGGAGTACTGTCAGATTTCTTCCAACGTTCGTTACTAAAGTGAGTTTCTGAAGAGTCAGAGTCCCCCATGCTTCTTTTACATTTACTTTCTTGAACATATCGTTTGGATGGTTTTAAAGGAGCGTCTGGTGATTCTATTTTGCACTTCCTTTACGTCGGAGGACCCACAAGAGAAAGATTAAAACAAGAATGGTTTAAAATCGAGCAGCAGAGGTTGACTATCTGACTTTTAGTACAAAGCAATAAAACACGGCTCGAAGTTCCAAAAACACTGGATCCTACATTTCCCACAATGCAACTGGTGGCGCTCTTATTAAACTTGTCCTGCAGCACACAGGCTGTAACGCTTCCAGACAACTTGGAGGAATTTTCCCGTTTAAAATTTCCGACTTTCGACCTGCAAACGTTCCAGATGCCAAACGTCAACAAGAAACATGGCCGACGGCGACACGCTGATGTTTCTCTCTCAGCTGAGCAGCCTCCTCATTTATTTGGCATTTTTTGTTGTTGTTGTTGTTTGTTGTACCGAATAGTTTGAAGATTCAATCTTAATGTTGACATTTCAATTCTAAATCAACATTCAAAAGCATTAAATTGTGTTTAAACTAGGATTATGATATTTTACTGTTTGTAGAAATAGATTCCAGAGGTGGCTGCTGTGATACAAACTTTTCTAATAACTTCAGAGCGTTGTAAAGTCGAAAAGACGTTTATCGTAACTTACATTCATTTACCTACAATAACAAATACAACCTTTTGTTTCATAAACTAGGAAAGATATATTGGTTCAGCCCAACTGTGCAAACCAGATCTTTATTCTGGAGTCACCTATTAACCTCAGTCTACATCTACATCGAGTGTTTAATCTTTACTATTAAATATAAAGATTAAACACTCGCTTTGCTTCTCATGAATAAAAGCTGGAAACATTTTACTCACTGATGAAGAGTTTGACATCCCGACTCGCTGGCTTAAGAGTTTCTGACTCGTATGTAAATAGGAGACGTGTTGGAGAAGGAGTGGAGAGGAAGAAGAGGAAGAAGAGGAAGAAGAGGAAGAAGAGGAAGGAGGTGACGTCACACTGAGACTTTTTAGGAAAGAAAAAACCAACAACAAGCTTTGTGAACAGAGAGAGGAAACGTCTCCTCCCTTCATCTCCATCAACTGATTTCACTGCAATCAGCAAACAACAGAGTCCCAACATCTCTCTGTCTACTCACACACACTCACACACACTCACGCTCGCTCACCGCTCGCACACGCTCGCACACGCTCGCACACGCTCGCACACGCTCGCACACGCTCGCACACGCTCGCACACGCTCGCACGTTGGATCGAACGCTGGAGCCGATCGCTGGAGCCGAACGTTGGAGCCGAACGTTGGAGCCGATCGTTGGAGCCGATCGTTGGAGCCGATCGTTGGAGCCGATCGCTGGAGCCGAACGTTGGAGCCGATCGTTGGAGCCGATCGTTGGAGCCGATCGTTGGAGCCGAACGCTGGAGCCGATCGCTGGAGCCGATCGCTGGAGCCGATCGCTGGAGCCGAACGTTGGAGCCGATCGTTGGAGCCGAACGTTGGAGCCGATCGTTGGAGCCGAACGTTGGAGCCGATCGTTGGAGCCGATCGTTGGAGCCGAACGCTGGAGCCGATCGCTGGAGCCGATCGCTGGAGCCGATCGCTGGAGCCGAACGTTGGAGCCGATCGCTGGAGCCGATCGCTGGAGCCGAACGTTGGAGCCGATCGTTGGAGCCGAACGTTGGAGCCGATCGTTGGAGCCGAACGTTGGAGCCGAACGTTGGAGCCGATCGCTGGAGCCGATCGCTGGAGCCGAACGCTGGAGCCGATCGTTGGAGCCGAACGTTGGAGCCGATCGTTGGAGCCGATCGTTGGAGCCGAACGCTCGAGCCGAACGCTGGAGCCGAACGCTGGAGCCGATCGTTGGAGCCGATCGTTGGAGCCGAACGTTGGAGCCGATCGTTGGAGCCGATCGTTGGAGCCGAACTTTGGAGCCGAACTTTTGAGCCGATCGTTGGAGCCGAACGTTGGAGCCGATCGTTGGAGCCGATCGTTGGAGCCGATCGTTGGAGCCGATCGTTGGAGCCGAACGCTGGAGCCGATCGTTGGAGCCGATCGTTGGAGCCGATCGTTGGAGCCGATCGTTGGAGCCGAACGTTGGAGCCGAACGTTGGAGCCGAACGTTGGAGCCGATCGTTGGAGCCGAACGCTGGAGCCGATCGCTGGAGCCGATCGCTGGAGCCGATCGCTGGAGCCGAACGCTGGAGCCGATCGTTGGAGCCGATCGTTGGAGCCGAACGTTGGAGCCGAACGTTGGAGCCGATCGTTGGAGCCGATCGTTGGAGCCGATCGTTGGAGCCGAACGTTGGAGCCGATCGTTGGAGCCGATCGTTGGAGCCGAACGTTGGAGCCGATCATTGGAGCCGATCGTTGGCACCAGATGAAGACTGAAAGCTCTCGTTCTCTTCACGGTGAACAGAATCTCTAAACTGTTAAAGTGTTTGTATCTTCACACAGAGACCAGATACTGGAAATGTGTCTGAAGAACACGTTTCCTCAACTGGAAGAAGAGCCGAGAGGTTTACAGACGTATCGTGTTGAGTTCCATCTCGTGTTAAATCAATCAAAGAGTCAAACAACCAATCAACACGTCACATGAACTGAACACCGGGCAGGAAGCGTAAAGTAAGAGTGAATAACAACCGAATAAAAACAGAAAGGTAGTGACGTAGAAGTACAACAGTAATGGAATGATGAAATCAATAAAAAAGGGAACGTTTGGAAGAAGAAATAGAAAGAAACAGACGTAAATAAGGGAGGAAACAACTAAAAGACTAAAACAATAAAGGAGAAGACGAGCTGAAGCAGTGAACGTGTCCGTTGTGTTTTTTGGGATTAAACGACAAACGAATAATAAAGAAATAAAGAATAAAACAGTTTAACAGTACCTGACTGCAACGATGACGCTTTCTGTCTACAAGTTTCATTTCCTTTTATTTAAATCTCATTTCTTCTTTTGTTCAGTCGGCTGAATGTCCTGTTTGTTTTCTGTCGTGCTGAACTTCAGTCGTCCATCTTCAACTCTCACAACTCTTACAGTGAGACGACTTCAAGCTGCAGCAGCACCACACCTGCTGAACACACACACACACGCACGCACACACACACAAACACACACACACACACACACACACAGAAACACGCGCACACACACTCACACACAGAAACACACACACAAACACACACACACACACAAACACACGCACACACACACACACACACAGAAACACACGCACGCACACACACAAACACACACACAGAAACACACGCACGCACACACACAAACACACGCACACACACAGAAACACACACACACACAGAAACACATACACACACAGAAACACACACACACAGAAACACACACACACAGAAACACACACACACAGAAACACACACACACAGAAACACACACACACTAGTTCAAACAGAGGTGGAGTCGTTCCTAAATACCAGTTATTCAAATACGCGTCATGAAGACTTGACGTCAGTGAAGAGAATAAAGTTCCTTCTTTAATTAAACAAACTGCTGGATTCATTCATTCAATTCGTTTTTTACCATTTAATCCACTTATGTTTGTATCTTCACTGCATATATACACACACACATATATGTATATATATATATATTACACTTATATACACATACACACGCGTGTATATACATATACATATGTATATGTACATATGTATATATATTATACACACTTATACACACATTTATACAATAACACATTAAGTGGGTTTGCATAATAGACTATTAGTTTTATTACTTTTACTGAAGAGAACTCACAAAGTAACTCAGTCAACGACGTCAGTAAAACAAAGTTCCACTCTGATCTTGTTCAACTGCATTTTATTTGATTAGTCGATGAGACAAACGAGAGCAGGCCCGAGCCAATCACAGCGCAGCAATCAGAGCAGGAACCTCTTCCCCTGAAGTCCCGCCTCCTCTAAGGTGAATCCACGCTGAGCTCCATGACGTCTCAGCAGCTTGTTGTTCTTAGAGGTTCCATGTGGAGCCTTTAAAGGAGCAGATCTTAAGTTCTGAACTGTTCACCAGCTCGTCTTCTTCTTCATGGACTTTAATCTTGGCGTCTCACAGCTCCAGACAGAAGACGGTCTCCATGGCGCCAATAAAGGTTTAAAAACTCCACATGGAACTTTAAAGAGTTCAAAGCCAAATACTGTGTTTCATAAATAAATCAGCTGAACTATTAAAATCTTAATCCTCATTTTGTTCCTTCAATTCAAAACTCAACTTTAAATCAAATCAGGAATAATCCTCAAACTCAAGGTGCACTCACGTGCTTCTTCCCGGAGCTTTCAACCACATCTCGGAGAATTGCTCAGTTATGACCCAAAAAAATGATGATTTTGTTGTTTCGTCTGCAACTTGTATATTTTACCGTTTCCCGCCTCAATGGGACTTAACCCGTTAGATTTAAGTTCATTAAAAGTATTGATTTTGGGGGAACAAATTATTTAAAAGAGGTTTAAATTATTTAATATAGTCCCCACTTCTGGTTAAAAAGCTTCTTCTGCGTTTCTTGTTTTCATACTTAATACATATATTATATATATAATATATATATAATATATATTATATATGTAATCCAGTGTTGAAACAGCTGCTGACTGAAGCTCAACATTTGATTTCACCTTTAAACTGTAAACAGTTTCCTGCTGTGATCACACGTCATATTTGTAGTGTTAAAATCTGTAAAAACACAAAAACCGTCCTTTACAGGAGAAAGCCGCCCAGCCAAAGATAATATTTATATGTATATTTATACCT
>JAFEUB010000999.1:0-27500 GCA_024529925.1 Ophthalmolycus amberensis | reverse complement strand
ACAGAAAGGCCGACGCAGCCAAGGACTACCGTCATTGCGCATGCGCAGTATCAGTAGTCCGTAAAAAAAGAAGAAGAAAAAAACGCCCGTGTAGGTCGCCTACATATGACGTCAGTGATTGTGAAACCTGAAAAATCTCTCAACTCGTCACACCGACTCTCTGGTTGGGGAAAGACTTTAAAACAACAAATACAATGTTTCCAAAAAATATTGTTTCTGTCCTCTGTGAAATATCAGAAGTATTCAGATTTTTTACTTCAGTAAAAGTACTAATACGACACTGTGGAAATACACCACTGCAAGTACAAGTCATGCATTCAAAACCTTACTGAAGTAAAAGTATGTTTCAGCTAAATGTAGTTAAAGTCAAAGTATTGATTGATGAGCAAAATGTTTTCCGATTATATCTGTTTCTGCATTGATATTACTGCTGCATTAATGTGTATGTTGCATGTTTTTAACTCCTTTATATGGTTTAATCTACATCAATTCATCATATTATATAAAATCATCATATGTTTGTAGACATGAGGAACACTTCATCCTTCAGTTCACATAATCTTCACTGTAAAAGGCGTAAAGCTCAAACAACTTCACTTTGTTGTCTGATGCCGAGTTTCCTGCTTTGATCGCCTCCAGGTTCTCAGGGAGGATCGAGAGAACCCCTTCAGAGGGATTCAGGAGGTGGAATCTGAATGTTCTGGGTCTTTATTGAACCAGGAAGGTTTGGATTTAAAGCTGATGCAGATACGCTTTTGCTTACGACACCAACTGTTAAAGATAAGATGATGAAAGATTGTTAAAAATGTTTAACTTTATACTTTTACTGCAAGTGTAGAAACATTACAAAACATGTGTTGCGTTGTCTCAGGAGCGTAGCGCTCTCCCTCCGGTTCCCCCTCAGCTAAACGCTGTTAGCTCTGTCAGCACTGTTAGCTTCCAGCCGCCGGCTCAGCCATCAACACGTAGAGGCAATAGATATGCTCTGAATATCAAATTTGGCACCTTTAAAATAGAGAGATTATGATTTGTTTTTCACTTTTGCATGCACAATAATCAAACATCAATCATTTGTAGCATCAATCGTCCATTCTCATGGAAGTTTTAAACCCGCAAGAAAAACCTCTTATTGTATATTAAAGGTATTTTCACTCTCTTCTTTGGACTAAATGTATTTATACCTATGATTTAGTGAATACAAATGTAATAAGCTCACATTGTTCTTTGTCAGAGGTCAGGAGGTCCTGACAGCTTAATGCATGTACAGTAGGTTTACTGCCCCTCACTCAGTATTAATGTCGGTTCTTTGCATATTCTGTGGATGACTTTTAAATGACTCTTCTTTGAGCTCCTTTGTTGTTATGTCCACCTGTTTTGAATGTGTATTATTCATGATGACCTGAAGAGATATCTCAGGAGGACCAGTTATCCTGCCTCGCAGAGAAAAGTGAACCACATATATCTTTAAAGTATAGCGTTAAATTAAATGAATTGTCAAACACAGGTGAAACTGGCACGGCATATCTCTGGTACTTGGATCAGAACCAGAGTCTAATCTCGCTCCATCAGAGAGTACGACAAATACTAACATCAGATAATTAATACGACCAACATCTTCACATACACTGCCAAAACAAAGACTACAAATTGAACCCTGGGGCTGAACATAAGGGGAACAAAAGCAGTGATAAGAATCTTATAAAAACAGCACATGTATACATCGTTCATCAAAAATACATTTATTACACTACATGAAAGTGAATCGAGAAAATCAAATGTATTACTGCGCAGAGTGATTGACAGGAGAGATGATAAGTGGGGCAAAGTTGTCATTATCAACATCATCATAATACAAACCAGGTCTAAACAATGGGTGGAGTTTCTCAGTGAAGCAGCAGCCAGTAAAGGAGTAGATAAGAGCTGCAGCATCAACGTCATAGAAGGAGACCAGACCCTCCTCATAGTCCACAAACACCCCCACCTTCTGAGGCCGAGACTTCAGAGAGAGAAGGACTGAAGAGCCAGTAAGAGCAAAGTACTCATTCTTATTCCTCAACATTATCGTCCAGTAACCATCCTGAGGAGACAGTGTGATGCTTCCCTTCCTGTTGATCGACTCTCTGACCACTCCTAAATACCACTCAGTCTTCCCTTTAACCTGAACCTCGTAGTAAAATCTTCCTGAAGAGAAACTCTGCTTTGCTAAAACAATAACATGAGTATCAAATCTCTTTGAATTGTCTGGGTGATATGTCCATTCTTCACCATCATGTACTTGTTTTCCATCATCAGACAGGATGAGGTTGGGATGTGCTGTATCAGGATCAAGTGTCACATCCACTGCAGACTGCTGGACCCTCTTCAGCTCGACAAAAAGAAGATAAGTTATCTCTTCATTAAGCATCTCCTCCAGCTGATTCACAGCTCTCCTCACAGTCCCCTCATGTGAAGGTGGACTGACTCTGACTCCTGTCCAGTTCTTGGTGGGTGGAGCAGTGTTCAGGGTCCTGAAGCTCTGGAGGAGGTGGAGGTGGTCTTCAGAGCGTGAGAGCTGCTCCACCTCAGTGCTTCTCTTCTTCAGCTCAGAGATTTCCTGTTCCAGCTCTTTGATGAAGCCTTCAGCCTGTTTCTCTGTCTTTCTCTGCTTCTCTTTGATCGTGTTGATGAGCTCGGCCTGGCTTCTCTCAACAGACTCCTTCAGAGCGGTGAAGACCTGAACACCATCTGCTATCTCTCTGTCTGCATCTTCCTCACTGAGCTCCACTGAGTGTTTGATCTCATAAATCATTATTTCTCTCTCTTGGAGCATCTGCTGGATTTCAGTCTTCGTCCTCTCCAGCTCGGCCTTCGTTCCCTCGTATTCTTCCTTCAGTAGAACAACAACCTGTGTTTTGTGGTGTAAAGCTATCCAGAGCATGAAAACACACATCAGACCCAACAGGTAGAGCATCCAGGGCTTCAGTTTGGTTCCAGTGCAGACGTCACAGGGAACTTCTCCTGGTTTGGCAGTTTGTTGCTCTGAGCTGCTGCTGCTGGCTTTCTGTTGAGCTGACTGTCTGAACTGAGCAGCCATCTCAGAGATGCAAAGTATTGACCCTGCAGCTCAGGTCTGGTGTTAAAAACCTCTTTACAGTTTGGACACTGAGTCTGGACGTTAACGTTCCAGTGTTGAGTGATGCAGGTTTTACAGAAGTTGTGTCCACATGATGTGCTGACTGGATCAGTGAACACATCCAGACAGATGGAGCACAGAAACTGATCTTCAGTCAGCAGACAGCTGGCAGCAGACATATCTACACTCTGAGGACAACAAGAGTAGAAAAATGAAACAGTTATTACATAACTTTTGATTGTTTGTTTAATAAAATCAAACAAGGATCAGTGGAATATAAGGAAAATCATCATTAATGCTGTTGGGGGAAAACACCTTCTCTGTTCAAAGTGCAGAGCAAGTCATTGCAGTTTCCTCTCGACACAGTTGTCATGTTCATGCCCAGCGCCCACATTGTGTAAGTACTTGTGCCCATCTGTGCGCCCGGTGTGAGGAGAGGATTGGGGGACGGTGGAGGCAGAGGGTCCACCGGCCGAGGACCACAAACCTGTCCCGTCCCTCCCTTCACAATATGTCAGGGCAACATTAATTCAGCACCCGCCATCAATGGACAGCGACATATAGTCAACTATGAATATCAATATGTGAATGCTGCGGAGCTTTTTGTTTAGCGTGTGTATTCATTGTGTTTAAACACACTGTTTCTGCACCGGTGCAGGTCAAGTTCAGGGTCAGTGTTAAACTGTTTGTACGATTAGATTCCAGTGGTGGCTGAGTAGGATTGTTTCTGACTTGTGTGACTTGAGTCCAAAAGTTAAACTTTGTTGAAAAAAAGATGTAATCATTTCTAAAATGTTTTTTTCTGTAACAGAATATTCTGCCCCCACAGCAAAGGAGCGATGTTAGTCGACCATACAACTGAGGATAAAGTTGTGATATTGTTGTATCCCGAGCGACCTGCAGCTGGTTTTCTGCCAGAAGAAGACTACTTGGACATAGTCCCTAAATGTTTAGCTTAGTTAGTTTGTTCGTTGTTGTAAATTCTCTGCTGGCTGAGACAAAGCAGTGAAGGTTCATTATAACGTTATCATGATGTGTTCATATGTAATATGTAAAATGTGGTCTTGGTGATGAACTTGAATAAATCCAGTAGTTTGAAGGATATGTTTTCACATTGATATAAAATAGATATTAGAGATGAATTATGAGCTGTTTAACTTCTAACACGAGCTGTAAACACATTATTATACATCAGTATAAATAATAATGATGAGATGTGTTTCAATCAACACAAATAAAATCTTTTATTTCCTTTTTTATGCACAAAATAATGACTATAACAGTCCAACATTTAGAATTTCTGACTGACTTCAGAGCGGTTGAAATTATTTTTTGGGATGGTAGCGGAAAAAATAAATAGCCTGGAGCTAACCAGTCAGGCACGCTCACATGCACTAACATGCACGCTCACATGCACTAAAAGGCACGAGGCCGGCTGTGTCAACAAAGACTGGAGAAGCTCTGACAACAACACACACACAGACTTTAATCTCTGCTCAGGTGGACATTAGTCCTCTATAACTGCACAGAGATCATGTGTGTTTGATGCTAAAATAATGTTCAGAATGTGAAACAACTTCTTTAAAGTTCAAGGCTATATTCTATCATCAGACATATGTTTTCTGTATATTAGACAATACAAAGGTAGCTACCGTAAGCTAAAGGCTAGTTAGCTGTTAGCAGGCCTAGTTTCTCTGCTGTGTTGTCTTTGTTCTGGATCCTGGTTTGAACTAAACGAGGACCAAACATGAAGTTTCTCTGTAGAACAGTTTACTCACCAGAGTTTGTCAGAGACTCTGCTGGATTCACTTGAATGTTTCTTCAGAGAGAAACAGAGAGACTTGTCTCGACTGCAGCTCTGCTGTCGCTCAGACTAACTTTCACTTTCACTTCAGGAGAAGTGAGTCTGCAGCTCCTCTTTCACAGCTGCTCCTCCTCTCACTGAAGCTCTGTGAAGGAGCTTTTACTGCCTCTTTAGGAAACACCCTGACATAGATTTGGAGAGATGAGTTTTTACTTTTTTCAAGGAGAACAAATACTTACAAACAGACATAACAACAACATTGTGGTTTTGAATTACCAGATTACAGAACAACAGTGATATGAGTTTATTTTATGTCGAATGTAAAATGTAAATCTGCATTTATTGAAGTAAAACGTACAATACTTCCCTCTTAGATGAAGAGGAGGAAAAGTAAAAAGCCTCCAAAAAATGGAAAACCACAAGTAAAGTCTGACAACCTGATTTTTCTTTTGTACATTAAATGTAACTTGTTGTTTCTCTGCTAATGTGTCATTCTGACTGTAACATTTCAGTATCTGTTCCACACACGATACAGTCTCATGAGCTACTCTGTGGTTGTTTTAAAGCACTTTTTAAGTCATTCTTCTTCACTGAAAGTAAAGTTACTGATTTTAGATTGAGCTCAAAACTACAAAACACACAGAATGTTTGCAAACTATATCAGAGTGAGTGTTTGGACCATAATAGACTCTAATTCATTGTGCATTCTGCTTTTCTTTCCTGTGATCTGCTTCAGCATCAGACTAGTTATTCATTAAGAGCACGTCTTCATATGAACACAGAGACACTAGTGGACTAAGATGAGAACATGTCTTCATATGAACACAGAGACACTAGTGGACTAAGATGAGAACATGTCTTCATATGGACACAGAGACACTAGTGGACTAAGATGAGAACATGTCTTCATATGAACACAGAGACACTAGTGGACTAAGATGAGAACATGTCTTCATATGAACACAGAGACACTAGTGGACTAAGATGAGAACATGTCTTCATATGAACACAGAGACACTAGTGGACTAAGATGAGAACATGTCTTCATATGAACACAGAGACACTAGTGGACTAAGATGAGAACATGTCTTCATATGAACACAGAGACACTAGTGGACTAAGATGAGAACATGTCTTCATATGAACACAGAGACACTAGTGGACTAAGATGAGAACATGTCTTCATATGAACACAGAGACACTAGTGGACTAAGATGAGAACATGTCTTCATATGAACACAGAGACACTAGTGGACTAAGATGAGAACACGTCTTCATATGAACACAGAGACACTAGTGGACTAAGATGAGAACACGTCTTCATATGAACACAGAGACACTAGTGGACTAAGATGAGAACACGTCTTCATATGAACACAGAGACACTAGTGGACTAAGATGAGAACACGTCTTCATATGAACACAGAGACACTAGTGGACTAAGATGAGAACATGTCTTCATATGAACACAGAGACACTAGTGGACTAAGATGAGAACATGTCTTCATATGAACACAGAGACACTAGTGGACTAAGATGAGAACATGTCTTCATATGAACACAGAGACACTAGTGGACTAAGATGAGAACATGTCTTCATATGAACACAGAGACACTAGTGGACTAAGATGAGAACATGTCTTCATATGAACACAGAGACACTAGTGGACTAAGATGAGAACACGTCTTCATATGAACACAGAGACACTAGTGGACTAAGATGAGAACACGTCTTCATATGAACACAGAGACACTAGTGGACTAAGATGAGACCATGTCTTCATATGAACACAGAGACACTAGTGGACTAAGATGAGAACATGTCTTCATATGGACACAGAGACACTAGTGGACTAAGATGAGAACACGTCTTCATATGAACACAGAGACACTAGTGGACTAAGATGAGAACACGTCTTCATATGAACACAGAGACACTAGTGGACTAAGATGAGAACACGTCTTCATATGAACACAGAGACACTAGTGGACTAAGATGAGAACACGTCTTCATATGAACACAGAGACACTAGTGGACTAAGATGAGAACACGTCTTCATATGAACACAGAGACACTAGTGGACTAAGATGAGAACATGTCTTCATATGAACACAGAGACACTAGTGGACTAAGATGAGAACATGTCTTCATATGAACACAGAGACACTAGTGGACTAAGATGAGAACATGTCTTCATATGAACACAGAGACACTAGTGGACTAAGATGAGAACACGTCTTCATATGAACACAGAGACACTAGTGGACTAAGATGAGAACACGTCTTCATATGAACACAGAGACACTAGTGGACTAAGATGAGAACACGTCTTCATATGAACACAGAGACACTAGTGGACTAAGATGAGAACACGTCTTCATATGAACACAGAGACACTAGTGGACTAAGATGAGAACACGTCTTCATATGAACACAGAGACACTAGTGGACTAAGATGAGAACACGTCTTCATATGAACACAGAGACACTAGTGGACTAAGATGAGAACATGTCTTCATATGAACACAGAGACACTAGTGGACTAAGATGAGAACACGTCTTCATATGAACACAGAGACACTAGTGGACTAAGATGAGAACATGTCTTCATATGAACACAGAGACACTAGTGGACTAAGATGAGAACATGTCTTCATATGAACACAGAGACACTAGTGGACTAAGATGAGAACATGTCTTCATATGAACACAGAGACACTAGTGGACTAAGATGAGAACACGTCTTCATATGAACACAGAGACACTAGTGGACTAAGATGAGAACACGTCTTCATATGAACACAGAGACACTAGTGGACTAAGATGAGAACACGTCTTCATATGAACACAGAGACACTAGTGGACTAAGATGAGAACACGTCTTCATATGAACACAGAGACACTAGTGGACTAAGATGAGAACATGTCTTCATATGAACACAGAGACACTAGTGGACTAAGATGAGAACACGTCTTCATATGAACACAGAGACACTAGTGGACTAAGATGAGAACATGTCTTCATATGAACACAGAGACACTAGTGGACTAAGATGAGAACATGTCTTCATATGAACACAGAGACACTAGTGGACTAAGATGAGAACACGTCTTCATATGAACACAGAGACACTAGTGGACTAAGATGAGAGCACGTCTTCATATGAACACAGAGACACTAGTGGACTAAGATGAGAACACGTCTTCATATGAACACAGAGACACTAGTGGACTAAGATGAGAACACGTCTTCATATGAACACAGAGACACTAGTGGACTAAGATGAGAACACGTCTTCATATGAACACAGAGACACTAGTGGACTAAGATGAGAACACGTCTTCATATGAACACAGAGACACTAGTGGACTAAGATGAGAACACGTCTTCATATGAACACAGAGACACTAGTGGACTAAGATGAGAACATGTCTTCATATGAACACAGAGACACTAGTGGACTAAGATGAGAACATGTCTTCATATGAACACAGAGACACTAGTGGACTAAGATGAGAACATGTCTTCATATGAACACAGAGACACTAGTGGACTAAGATGAGAACATGTCTTCATATGAACACAGAGACACTAGTGGACTAAGATGAGAACATGTCTTCATATGAACACAGATACACTAGTGGACTAAGATGAGAACATGTCTTCATATGAACACAGATACACTAGTGGACTAAGATGAGAACACGTCTTCATATGAACACAGAGACACTAGTGGACTAAGATGAGAAAATGTCTTCATATGAACACAGAGACACTAGTGGACTAAGATGAGAAAATGTCTTCATATGAACACAGATACACTAGTGGACTAAGATGAGAACATGTCTTCATATGAACACAGAGACACTAGTGGACTAAGATGAGAACATGTCTTCATATGAACACAGATACACTAGTGGACTAAGATGAGAACATGTCTTCATATGAACACAGATACACTAGTGGACTAAGATGAGAACACGTCTTCATATGAACACAGAGACACTAGTGGACTAAGATGAGAAAATGTCTTCATATGAACACAGATACACTAGTGGACTAAGATGAGAACATGTCTTCATATGAACACAGAGACACTAGTGGACTAAGATGAGAACATGTCTTCATATGAACACAGAGACACTAGTGGACTAAGATGAGAACACGTCTTCATATGAACACAGAGACACTAGTGGACTAAGATGAGACCATGTCTTCATATGAACACAGAGACACTAGTGGACTAAGATGAGAGCATGTCTTCATATGAACACAGAGACACTAGTGGACTAAGATGAGAACATGTCTTCATATGAACACAGAGACACTAGTGGACTAAGATGAGAACATGTCTTCATATGAACACAGAGACACTAGTGGACTAAGATGAGAACATGTCTTCATATGAACACAGAGACACTAGTGGACTAAGATGAGAACATGTCTTCATATGAACACAGAGACACTAGTGGACTAAGATGAGAACATGTCTTCATATGAACACAGAGACACTAGTGGACTAAGATGAGAACATGTCTTCATATGAACACAGAGACACTAGTGGACTAAGATGAGAACATGTCTTCATATGAACACAGAGACACTAGTGGACTAAGATGAGAACATGTCTTCATATGAACACAGATACACTAGTGGACTAAGATGAGAACATGTCTTCATATGAACACAGAGACACTAGTGGACTAAGATGAGAACACGTCTTCATATGAACACAGAGACACTAGTGGACTAAGATGAGAACATGTCTTCATATGAACACAGACACTAGTGGACTAAGATGAGAACATGTCTTCATATGAACACAGAGACACTAGTGGACTAAGATGAGAACATGTCTTCATATGAACACAGATACACTAGTGGACTAAGATGAGAACACGTCTTCATATGAACACAGAGACACTAGTGGACTAAGATGAGAGCATGTCTTCATATGAACACAGAGACACTAGTGGACTAAGATGAGAACACGTCTTCATATGAACACAGAGACACTCGTGGACTAAGATGAGAACATGTCTTCATATGAACACAGAGACACTCGTGGACTAAGATGAGAACATGTCTTCATATTCAATTCAATTTATTTTTGTACAGCCCAAAAAAACAAATTACAAATTTGCCTCAGAGGGCTTTACAATATGTACACATTTGACATCCTCTTGTCCCGGAACCCTCACATCAGAACAGGAAAAACTCCCCAAAAAACCCCTTTAACGGGGAGGAAAGAGGAAGAAACCTGTGGGAGAGCAATAGAGGAGGGATCCCTCTCCCAGGATGGACAGAAGTGCAATGATGTCATGTGGAGAACAGGATAGTGAATTACAACACATTCAATGTAATTACAGCACATTCAATGTATGACACAACCACGGCAGGAGGCAACACCTGGTCCAGGTAAACCCGGATACACAGGAACCTGTGAGGCGAGAAAGCACAGAGACTCTGGTGAAGAAGCAGGTCAATAATGTGCATTAATGGTATCGGTAGTATGAAATAGTAATGTGAGTAATAATAAAAGTGATATTAGCAGTTGGAGTCAGCAGGGCCATGGTAGGAGGAAGGACCAGGGTCCAGATGAAACCATGCTCCATGGAAACCTGTGAGGAGAGGAAGCACAAGGACTCCGGGGAAGAGACAAAATCAGTACTGTGCATTAATGGTATCGGTAATAGGATTAATAATGTTAATAATGAAGATCGTAGTAGGTGTCAGCAGGGCCATGGCTGGTTGAAGAACCAGTGTCCAGATAAAACTGCGGTCATCCTGTGAGGCGAGAAAGCACAAATACTCCGGGGAAGAAGTAAAGTTAGTAATGAGCATTAATGGGACATCAATGCATACAGACGGAGGTGAAGAAGAGGAGGAGAGAGGTGCTCAGTGTAGGAAGTCCCCCTGTAGTTTTTGCCTATACCAGTTTGTCCATGGGCCGGTCCAAGGCAAGCCAGAGCCAGCCCTAACTATAAGCACTATCAAAGAGGAAAGTCTTAAGCCTACTCTTAAATGTGGTGAGTGTGTCTGCCCCCCGGACTGAAACGGGAAGCTGGTTCCACAGAAGAGGAGCTTGATAACTGAAGGCTCTGGCTCCCATCCTACTTTTTAAGACTCTAGGAACCACAAGTAACCCTGAATTACTGGATCGCAGCTCTCTAGTAGGGCAGTATGGTACTATAAGCTCTTTAAGATATGATGGAGCCTGACCAATTCGGGCTTTGTAGGTAAGTAAAAGGATTTTAAATTCTATTCTAGATTTTACAGGGAGCCAGTGCAGAGAAGCTAATACAGGAGTAATATGATCTCTGCTCTTAGTTCTTGTTAGTACACGAGCTGCAGCATTCTGGATCAGCTGGAGAGATTTAAGAGACTTATTAGAGCAGCCTGAAAATAAGGAATTGCAATAATCTAGTCTAGAGGTAACAAATGCATGAACTAATTTCTCTGCATCGCTTTGAGATAGGATGTGCCTGATTTTTGAAATATTACGTAGGTGAAAAAAGGCAGTCCTAGAAATAAGTTTTATCTGAGAGTTGAAAGACAAATCCTGATCAAAGGTAACTCCAAGATTCTTGACGGTGCTGCTGGATGCCAGCGCAATGCCATCTAGAGAAACTATATCATTAGATAACTGATTTCGGAGGTGTTCTGGGCCTAGTAGAATAACTTCAGTTTTGTCTGAGTTTAACATCAGGAAGTTGCAGGTCATCCAGGTTTTTATGTCCTTAAGACACGCTTGCAGTTTAGCAAGCTGGTTGGTTTCGTCTGGTTTGATCGATATATATAATTGAGTATCATCTGCATAACAATGAAAGGTTATAGAGTGTTTTCTGATAATATTGCCTAAAGGAAGCATATATAAGGTGAGCAAGATTGGTCCAAGCACAGAACCTTGTGGAACTCCATAACTGACGTTGGTCTTCATCGAGGCTTCATCATTTACATAAACAAACTGAGATCGATCCGATAAATAGGATCCAAACCAGTTCAGTGCGGTTCCCTTGATGCCAATATAATGTTCCAGTCTCTGCAACAGGATGTAGTGGTCTATAGTGTCGAACGCAGCACTAAGGTCTAACAGGACAAGAACAGAGACGAGTCCTTCGTCTGATGCGATTAGAAGGTCATTAGTTATTTTTACCAGAGCTGTCTCTGTGCTATGATGCTTTCTAAATCCTGACTGAAAATCCTCAAATAAACTATTGTTACACAGAAAGTCACACAACTGATTTGCAACTGCTTTCTCAAGGATCTTAGAGAGGAAGGGAAGGTTAGAGATCGGTCTATAGTTCTACACCTCTGGATGGAGAGTGGGCTTCTTAAGAAGAGGTTTAATCACAGCTACTTTAAAGGACTGTGGTACATGACCTGTTACTAAAGACAGGTTGATGATATCTAATAAAGTTGTGCTAATTAATGGTAGCACTTCTTTAAGCAGCCTAGTCGGTATAGGGTCTAAGAGACAGGTGGAAGATTTAGACGTAAAAATTGTTGAAGTCAGTTTGTCAAGGTCAATGGGAGTAAAGCCATCTAAACATATATCAGGGTTTACAGCTGTTTCTAAGGTTACTCTATTTGTGGAAAGATCGGTCGAGGGCAGGAGATTATTAATGTTCTCTCTAATAATTATAATTTTATCATTAAAGAAGTTCATGAAGTCATTGCTACTGAGGTCTATAGGGATACTCGGCACAACAGAGCTGTGACTCTCTGTCAGCCTGGCTACAGTGCTGAAGAGGAACCTGGGCTTGTTCTTATTTTTCTCTATTAACGATGAGTAATAAGCTGCTCTGGCATTACGGAGGGCCTTCTTATATGTCTTAAGACTGTCTCGCCAGAGTAACCGAGATTCTTCCAAGTTAGTGGAACGCCATGTTCTTTCAAGTTTTCGCGATGTTTGCTTTAATTTGCGGGTTTCAGGGTTATACCATGGAGCGAATCTCCTTTGTTTTACCAACTTCTTTTTTAAAGGAGCAATAGAGTCTAGTGTCCTTCTCAGTGAGCTTGTAGCACTGTCGACAAGATGATCAATCTGGGTAGGACTAAAGTTAGCACAGGAGTCCTCCGTCACATCGAAGCATGGTATTGAGTTAAATACAGACGGAATCACTTCTTTAAATTGAGCTACGGCACCATCAGATAGACATCTAGTGTAGTAACTCTTGCTTAACGGTGTACTAACTTGTGTAATAACTAAGGTTATTAGATAATGGTCCGATAGAAGAGGGTTCTGTGGATAGACTATTAAATCTTCCATGTTAATGCCATAAGTCAGAACCAGGTCGAGAGTGTGGTTAAAACAGTGAGTGGGTTTCTGTACATTCTGACAGAAACCAATCGAATCTAATAATGAGATAAATGCAGTACTGAGGCTATTGTTCTCGACATCCACATGAATATTAAAGTCACCTACAATAATTACTTTATCTGTTTTAAGGACTAGACTTGATAAAAACTGAAAAAATTCCGATAAAAATTCCGAATACGGACCTGGGGCCCGGTACACTATAACAAATATAACTGGCTGTATTGTTTTCCAGGTTGGGTGTGAAAGACTAAGAACCAAGCTTTCAAATGAGTTATAGTCTAGTTTAGGTTTAGGGTTTAATAATAGGCTAGAGTCAAAGATGGCTGCTACTCCACCTCCTCGGCCGGCGCCTCGAGGAATGTGAGTATTGATATGACTTGGAGGAGTTGATTCATTTAGGCTGACATATTCATCATTACTCAGCCAGGTTTCAGTAAGACAAAATAAATCAATATGATTATCTGATATTATCTCATTTACTAGTAGAGCTTTAGATGACAAAGATCTGATATTTAAGAGTCCACATTTAATTATCCTATTTTGTTGTACTGTTGCGGTAGTTTTAACTTGGATTAAGTTATTTTGTTTAACTCCTGGATCGTTTATTTTTGATTTAATTAATTTAAGTGGCCGTGGGGCAGACACAGTCTCTGTGTGGTTTTGCGTGAGTAACTGCTCTAATGGAAGCTCAGAGGAGTGTGTAAGACTGCAACTCTGCTTCCTGGTCTGATCTCTGGGTTGTCATGTACCAGGTCCATACAGAAACTGGGTCAGATTTGCAGAGATGAGATCTGCTCCATCCAAAGTAGGATGAATGCCGTCCCTCCTAAGCAAACCAGGTTTTCCCCAGAAAGTGTCCCAGTTATCTACGAAGCCCACATTGTTTGCTGGGCACCACCAAGACAGCCAGCGGTGAAACGATGACATGCGGCTAAACATTTCATCATTGGTCAGATTCGGGAGGGGGCCAGAGAAAACTACGGAGTCCGACATGGCTTTTGCGTATGTACACACAGATTCCACATTTACTTTAGTGATCTCAGAGAGCCGTAGCCGGCTGTCATTCCCGCCGACGTGAATAACAATCTTACTGTATTTACGGTTATCTTTAGCCAGTACTTTCAGGTAGGACTCAATGTCGCCTGCTCTGGCCCCGGGTATACATGTAACTGTAGCCTCTGGTGTAGCTAACTTCACGTTTCTCAGAATAGAGCTACCTATGACCAGAACTCTGCTGGGTGCAGAAGACCCGTTTGTAACGCGAGGTGGCTGCTGGCGAGTCGAGTGCTTCGCCCCAGGTTTAAGCCTCCCGGGAGCAGTCACCCGGCCCCCCGGCTGCTCGGGGGCTGCAGGGAGACGGTTAGCGGGAGCCACGTCTGTTTGGGCCGCATCGGCTACGCCCGCAGTCACCAGCGTCTTAGCTTCCATGGTGCGGAGCCGTACTTCTATCTCGCTAAGCCTTGCATCTAACCGTTGAGTTAACGTTACCTCCGTCTGCGCCAACGAGTAGGGGTGAAGGGTAGAGGAAGCCCGGGAGGGAGTATTCTCCGTCAGGACTGCAAAATGGTTGGAGGTGGTTAACGGAAACTCCCCAGTTGGTTTTCTCAGGACGCCGCGGCGTACCACCTCCGTCCAGGATGGCGGTTTCGGAGTGGAGCTATGGGTCGGGTCTATAGCAGGTCCTCTCAGCTCGTGGTCGGAGGACCGACTACACTCCCCGTACGCAGGGCCGGGTAGCCAGGGAATAGTGTCCGCAGTATCCGAGACCAGTTGAGATTGCATAGAGATATGCTTTGCCTGGGCCGCTGCTACGGATACGAATCCGTCGATCAGCTGTTCCCTTTTCCGGACTTCAGACTCCAGGCGGTGAAAATCGTCCCTTAACTGTGAGTATGCGAGTTTGCAGTCTCCACACAGACCTGGCCAAGTGGCCATGTTGGAAGTTCCTGCTTCCGGTTTATCTGAAATGAGAGGGAAAAGGTGATAGCTCTGCTCAGAAGTTCTCACAAAAACAAACAAACAAATGTATGTAGGTAGGCGAGTGAAAGGCGTGGAGGTGTGTGTGATCCGATGGCCTCCACGCTGTCTCAGCTGCAGTTCACACCACACTACAGGCTGGTGATGTGCTGCTCTGTGCTCTGTGCTCTGTGGCTGCTGCTCTGTGGCTGCTGCTCTGTCGCTGCTTCAAAGAGTCTTTTTGTGACTAACTAGTGGACTAAGATGAGAGCACGTCTTCATATGAACACAGAGACACTAGTGGACTAAGATGAGTTCATGTCTTCATATGAACACAGGCTGCAGTTTGTTATGAACTCCTCTAGAGGGCGTCCTCACATCTCACTCATTCTCTACTAACTAGCAGCACTGGTTTAAAATGATAAAACAACACGACATTATGTTACACTACCAACCATCTAATGTGTCAGCTCAACATGATTTTGAGGTGATTATAAATATCATCAATGTTTTATTCAACTTGATATTAATCAACAACAACGTACCTTCATCAGACAACATGCACACTTTATTTAACTTCTGTTTATTTAGAAAGAACTTCAAATGACTTTTGTCTTATTTATAAACTGTTCTTTAGTAATTTGTGCCAGAATGCAAACCTTATAAACAATGATCAGATGATAAAGTTATTTAATTTGGCAGCGAGACATTAAAGGAACGTGCAAAAGCTTCTTCTTTCAGAGTACATCGTGTTTTCATGACTCAACAATCTTGAAGGCAGGTAATGCAGTTATTACAATACATTATACTACAATAGATATATTAGACGGTTTGGTAAAATCTGTTTTGTAGTAGTGACAAGAAATGTGACACATCAAAGAAAAACAATTACAGAAAAAAAAACATTAATCAGAATCTGAAAAAACAAAACAATGTATAAACTACATCATCAATAAATCTACATGTATTCCATTAAATGATCTTTCTGTCGAAAATCAAATGGTTGTTCTACTCGGTGTGATTGACAGGAGAGATGATCAGAGGGGAGTTCATCATAAAAGACACGAGGAATCCCATACTACCCCCATGATTGAAACTAAAGAATGGGTGGAGTTTCTCAGTGAAGCAGCAGACAGGAAAGGAGTAGATAAGAGCTGCAGCATCAACGTCATAGAAGGAGACCAGACCCTCCTCATAGTCCACAAACACCCCCACCTTCTCAGGCTGAGACTTCAGAGAGAGATAGATATCAGGGTCATCAAGAGCTTTGTACTCATTCTTATTCCTCAAACATATCGTCCAGTAACCATTCTGAGGAGTCAGTGTGATGATTCCCTTCCTGTTGATCGACTCTCTGGCCACTCCTAACGACCACTGAGTCCTCCCTTTAACCTGAACCTCGTAGTAAAATCTTCCTGAAGAGAAACTCTGCTTTGCTAAGACACTTTTAGATCTATCAAATCTCTTTGGGTTATCTGGGAGATCCTGCTCTTCATCACTTTGTTCAACTTGTTTTCCATAATCAGACAGGATGAGGGTGGGATGTGCTGTATCAGGATCAAGTGCCACATCCACTGCAGACTGCTGGACCCTCTTCAGCTTGGCCTCAGCGAACAGCTTCTTCACCTGGTTAATGATCGTCTCCTCCAGCTGATCCACAGTCCCCTCATGTGAAGGTGGACTGACTCTGACTCCTGTCCAGTCTTTGGTGGGTGGAGCAGTGTTCAGGGTCCTGAAGCTCTGGAGGAGGTGGAGGTGGTCTTCAGAGCGTGAGAGCTGCTCCACCTCAGTTCTTCTCTTCTTCAGCTCAGAGATTTCCTGTTCCAGCTCTTTGATGAAGCCTTCAGCCTGTTTCTCTGTCTTTCTCTGCTTCTCTTTGATCGTGTTGATGAGCTCGGCCTGGCTTCTCTCAACAGACTCCTTCAGAGCGGTGAAGACCTGAACACCATCTGCTATCTCTCTGTCTGCATCTTCCTCACTGAGCTTCGCTGAGTGTTTGATCTCCTGAAGCTTCAGTCGTCTCTTCTGGATCATCTGCTGAATTTCAGCCTCAGTCTTCCCCAGCTCGGCCTTCTTTCCTTCACATTCTTCTTCCAGAGGAACAACATCATGTGTCTTGTGGTCTGAAATAGTGCAGAGCATGCAGACACACATCTGGTCGGTCTTACAGAACAGCTCCAGCAGTTTATCGTGCTTCGTACACATCCTGCCTTCCAGGTTCTCCACAGGGTTGATCAGCTGATGTCTTTTCAGACCTGACGTTGTCAGATGAGGCTCCAGGTGAGTCTCACAGTAGGACTCCAGACACACCAGGCAGGACTTCAGGGCCTTCCGTTTGGTTCCAGTGGAGACGTCACAGGGAACTTCTCCTGGTTTGGCAGCTTGTTGCTCTGAGCTGCTGCTGCTGCTGGCTTTCTGTTGAGCTGACTGTCTGAACTGACCAGCCATCTCAGAGATGAAAGTATTGACCCGCAGCTCAGGTCTGGTGTTAAAAACCTCTTTACAGTTTGGACAGTGAGTCTGGACGTTAACGTTCCAGTGTTGAGTGATGCAGGTTTTACAGAAGTTGTGTCCACATGGTGTGCTGACTGGATCAGTGAACACATCCAGACAGATGGAGCACAGAAACTGATCTTCAGTCAGCAGACAGCTGGCAGCAGACATATCTACACTCTGAGGACAAAGGGTGACAAAAATAAAACTGTTATTATCTTTTGATTGTTTGTTTATTAAAATCAACACGATGTACTTAAAGTCAGTTCAAGATCGAGTTTAATTGTTATATTGTTTGAGTCAAATCTGAATCTGCAATGTAACCAGTAACATTTCCAGGTAAATATCGTAGTACAACTCATCCGTCTGAAGTAGAAGTACACAGTAAGTATGCGGTTGATTTGCATATTCTCTAAATGTTTACACCTGGTCTGAGCACCTGTCTGGGATGATGTCATGACAACAGGAATGTTGGAAGAGATGACATCACTATGAGTCACTAACATCATGCATTCATGTCTGTCTCTTTTATGACTGTAGCATTTGACTCTTAGCTGCGTGTTAGTTATTCTAATAATAGAATAAACTAAATACATAAATAAAACAATGATAAACCAATCTGATGTCTTCAGCATTGCAGTGAAAACATCCCAACACATCTGGTTCTTGTTTATATCATTTAAATAAGAAAGATCATTTAAACCCTACAAAACACAAAGTGATCCCTCCATTGCTGTCACATCACACATTAAATAATATAATACTACTAATACTGCTGCTCTGCTGCTTGTATTGTTGTTAGAGTGAAATATTTAACATTTTTAAATCAGATTTAATATTCAACTCAACACAAAGCTCGTATTTGTCTTCATCACTTGTTGTATTGAAGTGTCTGAGGGAGACCTTTAGCGTCAGAGAGTCAGCTCGGACAAAGAGGAGGAAGAGGAGGAGCAGAGAGATGATGAGGGGGGGGGGGGGGGGGGTCTCACCTGAGCCTCTGACCCAAGGTGGTGAGTTGAAGTCAGATTGTAGGAATTAAATGTGATATGACGCCTCTCACACATTTAATGTCACTTCATATCACATGTTGCTTTGCACGTCTAAATCCTCTTCATCATAAACTCTCAAAGCAGCAGTATTATTAGTGCTGATGAGTCACAACTACTACAATGCTTGTATTCAGTGTGTGGTTGAATGTGGGCGTGTAGAGGCTGATCAGGTCTTACAAGTCAGATTGTTGTTGTTAAAGTGGCCGTGTGCCATTTCCTGCTTTTGTGCGCACGTACACTTTAAGTATGGATCCTACACACTTTATAAATGAGACGTATTATTACACTATATATATATATCATTTCTCTCCACAACCCCCACGGTCACCACGTGGACCTCAGCTCAACATTTGTCCAGTGGAACTTCCTGTCCCAGTAGTTGTGAGGTTTTATGTTGCATCAGATATTATCAGCTGAACTGCGTCACAAAGACAGACAGCAGTAACTACAGAAACACTCACATTGGATATTTACCAGATTGTGTAACAGCTTGTTGTAATACGTCACATTTCTGCCTTTACAGGTAATTAAAGTCAAGAGATAAAATCAGATACATTAAGCTCCATAGTTAGCTTCTAGCAGGCCTAGTTTATCTGATGTTACTGATGTTTCCTGGCTACACTGTTGGTTTCTCTCTTGAACTACATTTTGACTGCATTTAGTCTGTAGAACAGTTTACTCACCAGAGTTTGTCAGAGACTCTGTTGTGTTGTTGAGAAGAAGCTGCTGGATTCAGTTGAATGTTTCTTCAGAGAGAAACAGAGAGACTTGTCTCGACTGCAACTCTGCTGTCGCTCAGACTAACTTTACTTTTATATCTGTTATGTGGTGGTGTAGTAGATGGACCCAAACGCACGCTCACACAGCAGATTAATCCTTCAAGATCTTTATTATCTATATATATATATATATCTATATATACATATAGCTGCAGACTTAAACAGACAACAATATCCAAACAGACTAGGGCACCGTGTCCAGTGGCCAAAGCCTGTCCGTTCTCCCGGAGTCGGGAGGGAAACGCAACCGAGGAAGGATGATGCAGCCTCCAGAGTCGGGAGGGAAACTCAACCTTACTCACGGCTGGAAACGGTCCGGGATGAAAACAAGGAATGCCGACCGGTGAACTCCGTGGTACTACTCGGGTCGGCCTCTGCGCACAGGTGAATTCCCGGGGATCGACTCTGCGCGGCAGGAGTGCTGCAGACAGCCAGAAAGGTTAGAAATAACTATTCATGAAAACACTGTTCAACTCACGGAGACTAGAACCCGACTGGTAACCGTACGGACTGACAACGCGCCGGAGGACAGCTGGGGGTATTTAAGTCCGTCGGCGCTGATCACCGGAATTCCCCACAGCTGAGCCTGGGGAGAGGGGCGTGGTTGGAGATGGAACTCGGGGGTGGAAACTCTAGGCTGACACAAAAACAAAACATAAGCACATGGCCTTCAAACAACAACACTGACAGGGGGAAAAACAGAGGAGCACACACTAGGTCAGACCGAGATCCTAACAATATCAGTAAATGTGACTCAGCATCTCTCCTCCTTCACAGTTGCTCCTCCTCTCAGTGAAGCTCTGATTGTACATTAGTAACCCTGGTTTGCACATCCCATGTTCTTGCCACCTCCCTCTGTGGGCGTGTCTAACCTCCATGCTGCATATGCCTCAGGGGAACAAGGCTTGTGTTCTCTGATAGCCTGCAGCCTGGTGGACTAAGTGTCCCTCCACCCACTGACAGCAGGTGGGGCACGCTAAGCCTTGGTGGTGTCTTGCACCTTGGCCATGGGTGTGTAATAGTCTATATTTGTACATAGTTAGCTTAAAAAAACATAAAGGTTAATGATCTGGACAGGATTTACACAGAATTGTTATAGGAATTATTTAGATATTATACAGAACTAGATAAGCTACAACAAAAAACAAATAACTCTAGGCTGAGTTTAGTTACTAAGTTTCTATGAGGAACTTTAATGTGTTGATTGTGTCGCCCCCTGTGGACATATTTCATGTTCATTAGAGTTATTACCATACCCTTCAGTGCTCTCCCTGTCTGTATTACTATTGGATGAGCTGCCAATGGTAGCTTTACTGCAGCAGAGCTGGCGATATTATAAGTAGGATGAGCATTGGTGTGTGAGCATTCGTCTTGTGGTATGACAACACCATGCCACAACCTTTAGTCCTCTCACTCGTGTCCACAAACCCTACTTTAAAACAACACACCAAATAGAAATAGAGAAGAAAATTGAATTGTTAGGTTCAGTCTTCAAATTATTGGAAAAATAAATAAATTATACTCTGTTAATTAGAGTGGCAGTTATGTTTTAAATTTTGGAGATTTCGGTTAAGATTTGAATGTTGTTGGGAAAAATCTAAATGACTAATTAGTATGCGTTTAAATGATTAAAGAATGTTATACATTTAACAGAAGCTCATCTCCTCTGTAGTGTTTAAGGCCTGTGTCCTTGTTCGAACTTTCACTGACACTAGGTCTTCAGCAAATGTTTAATCTATTAAGAAGCAGTTGATTGCCGAAAGAACACGTCAGCTGCTTGTCCTGAATAAGAATGACAACAAACGTGTAGAAAGCGTCAATACTTACGCAGGGCTCATTTACGATCATGACTTACGAGAAAGTGACCTTTGTACTAGAACGAATAGTTAAAGTGTCCAGATACGTAGACGCCGTGTGAACCGCTAAATGTGTGTGTGTTACCCTGTGCAGCCCACTGCATGTTGTTTACTGAGTATAAATACCAGAGACTCGGAGACAGATCTTCGAGCGGTCTTGATGTACATTCTGTATGTGAATCAACCCTGTCTCCTTCTTTGCAAAGAATAAATGTCCAATGATGAATGATTTTTACACCAGTCTCGAGTGAATTTTTCGAACAAATGTCTTTATACATCTTCAGGCTCATGGAGAAACCCTTGACGTTGTTTGGAACGTAAAGGAGCGTGTTTGGGTTATCAGCATCAAAGAAACTAAATTATTGACATCAATAGAATTATTAATGTCAGTAACAATTATTAATGATTATTAATAATAACGGGGCACCACCCTGCGAACAGGGACCAATAACCAAACGATAAAACTAAGTCTCATAATTAGTAGTCACTCACAGTGTCAGTAGTCTGAGTACTATTACACATTCAGAGTGAAAGTGAAGGTTTAAGTTCGAGCACAGACCACATATACAGTTATTATCACAATACGCATGCACAAAGTAATCACAGACAGCTGCTCTTTAAAATATAACAGAGTTTATTAAGTTCTAATACTAATGATCTAGTCAACTAATATCTAAACTAACAACAACTATACATTCATGAGCACGCTATCTAAAATCAACAGACTATTGAAAAGAGGGGGGGGGAGTGTGTGTGTGTGTGTGTGTGTGTGTGTGTGTGTGTGTGTGTGTGTGTGTGTGTGTGGGACGTGGTGCCGTCTCTCATGCGCGAGACCCAAAATGGCGGATAGCCAACAGGAGACCCGGTGTCTACATGTGCCGGTAGCTGTTTAGCACGTAGCTAGATTAGCTCAAAGCTATATGTGTGTGTGTGGTTAGTAAAAGAGAAGGGAAAGGAACAAAACGAAATGAAATAAAACAAGCGATTACGATCCTCTGCGCCGCGCGGGAGTACGGAAGATCGCTCTCTCAGCCAGGGGAAAGAACAGCGACTCTTTGTCTCAGCCGGCGGTTCTGACCTCCTGAACTGATGAGAAGCAGCTTTGACCTCACTAGGCGGCTCGCTCAACACAGATCACAGTAGCATGGAATACACGCTACTTCTACACAACCCCTACGATCTCAGCGATCGTTAGTGTCGGCGATTATTAAGCATACACCACGTTATAAAATGAACAGTACCTTAAGCACGTAAACAAGATAAAATAAACACAAATGAACTCTCTCTAACTCTGCCCAGACTCTATTTTGCCTTACGGTACGATGCAATCGTGGTGATTGAGGGGGTTCTTCTGAGGGGTTCTTCTGAGCTTCAGTGGGCTCGTGCTGCGGCTGCGGGAGCCGTGTTTCTCTCGGTGGGAGAGGATCGCTGTCGTCTGGATCAGGGAGTTTCGCGTCCTTATGGCCGGAGCAGACGAGGCGCTGGGTGGAGAGTGGAGAGTGGAAGCTCTCTGTCTCTCTTTCTGAAGGAGTCTTGCTTCTTCACTTCTGCAGGATTAAAAGGGTTCGCTTCGTGGATACGAGCAAAGATAAAATAGACAGTTTGGTGAATTCGGCCAGCGAATATAACTGTGAAACCTAGGATTTTGGTTAAAAAGAGGAGCAACGTTGGTGTGCCTCCTGCTACCCCCGGAGGGATCGGTGGAAAAAGCATTGAGGTGGGGGCTGCAGGAGTTTTGTAGAACGGTTGCTGAACCACAGGGGTCCTGGGGTGTCTTGGCCCTTGGCCAATGAGATTGCAGCGGTGCTTTCAGGTAACTTCAGGAACGCATAGTTTTTGGGGTGGAGGAAACTCACACCCTAATGTGAAATTCCTTCAGAGGAGGTTTGGTGCTCATCAAACCACAATCAGGATGAAACCTTTGCTTTCAAAAGGGAAGACCTGACTCTCTTTGTTCCACAGCACATGTCGAAGCCATATAGTCAGATCCCAACAACGTGATCATGAAAGGAATCCAGGTTATACTGTTGATTGGACACGAAGGCACTCTGCAAGATGTATTTCCTTTGGAAGTCTTCAATGTGGCTGTGGTAGCAGAGGAGAAGATCATCCTACATAAACTCAGAGTCGTCCCCACAGGCTTTGCCATGTTAATGGGAACAATCTACTGCCTTAACCTGGAGTACCCCCGGAATATGAAGTTGACCTGTGAGTTCCTTCAGAGGGTCATGATGAATATTAAACCGGACCAATGCTCAGCAAGAGTCCATGGGCTCAGAAACAAACTGCTCAGATATCGCCTGTAAACAAATGAAGGCACATCTGAAGCCCCTGCTCGGAGGAGGCTGTTATTCTGGACTCTGGCTTTGTTGTACATACAAACGCTGTTCATGGTTTCACAGGAGTTGCATATTGGGTATAGACAAAGCAAGTGAAGTTTGGTTGAAAAATGTAAAAGTGAAAAACCTTACAGACTGTTCTGAACTGTAGGTTGGTTGTTTAAACATAAAAAAACGTTCGCGATGCACTGACTTTTAGAACGGAAACACAAAAAAAATCTTTAGAATTGTGTTTTATAAAGTTGTCAGTATCCCACATTTTGCCTCTGCACAACCTACCTTATTTCTATCTCTGTCTTTCCCCATCTCTCTTCTCTCATTCCCCCTTTCTCAAAGTATGCGATTAAGTCATCCCCCTTTTTCAGTCTTTACAATGTTCTTGTTCATATTGAGATGTTATGAAACTATATTCATTATCTCACATTTTGCCTCGTAGTACCTTACCTCAACACTTCTAGTTGTCAACATAAGTTATATGTTAATATTATATGTGTTGAACATGACTGTATTGATGTTATGGCCTGTTTAAGGTACTAGTATGCAACATTTTCGTGGTTGATTTTATGAACCTCTTTTAATTATCTCACAGTTGTATAGTGACAAATATGAGATAGTTAAAAGAGATCCATAAAATCAACCACAAAAATGTCCACAACCCCACCTTCTGTCTGTCTGTCCACAACCCCACCTACTGTCTGTCTGTCCACAACCCCACCTACTGTCTGTCCACAACCCCACCTACTGTCTGTCTGTCCACAACCCCACCTTCTGTCTGTCTGTCCACAACCCCACCTTCTGTCTGTCCACAACCCCACCTACTGTCTGTCTGTCCACAACCCCACCTTCTGTCTGTCTGTCCACAACCCCACCTTCTGTCTGTATGTCCACAAACCATCCTTCTGTCTCTCTGTACACAACCCCACCTTCTGTCTGTCTGTCCACAACCCCACCTACTGTCTGTCCACAACCTCACATTCTGTCTGTACACAACCCCACATTCTGTCTGTCCACAACCCCACCTACTGTCTGTCTGTCTGTCCACAACCCCACCTTCTGTCTGTCTGTCCACAACCCCACCTTCTGTCTGTCTGTCCATAAACCATCCTTCTGTCTGTCCACAACCCCACCTTCTATCTGTCTGTCCACAACCCCACCTTCTGTCTGTCCACAAACCATCCTTCTGTCTGTCCACAACCCCACATTCTGTCTGTCCACAACCCCACCTTCTGCCTGTCTGTCCACAACCCCACCTTCTGTCTGTCTGTACACAACCCCACCTTCTGTCTGTCCACAACCCCCACCTACTGTCTGTCTGTCCACAACCCCACCTTCTGTCTGTCTGTCCACAACCCCACCTTCTGTCTGTCCACAACCCCACCTTCTCTCTGTCTGTCCACAACCCCACCTACTGTCTGTCTGTCCACAACCCCACCTTCTGTCTGTCTGTCCACAAACCATCCTTCTGTCTGTCCACAACCCCACCTTCTGTCTGTCTGTCCACAACCCCACCTTCTGTCTGTCTGTCCACAACCCCACCTTCTGTCTGTCTGTCCACAAACCATCCTTCTGTCTCTCTGTACACAACCCCACCTTCTGTCTGTCTGTCCACAACCCCACCTACTGTCTGTCCACAACCCCACATTCTGTCTGTACACAACCCCACATTCTGTCTGTCCACAACCCCACCTACTGTCTGTCTGTCTGTCCACAACCCCACCTTCTGTCTGTCTGTCCACAACCCCACCTTCTGTCTGTCTGTCCATAAACCATCCTTCTGTCTGTCCACAACCCCACCTTCTATCTGTCTGTCCACAACCCCACCTACTGTCTGTCTGTCCACAACCCCACCTTCTGTCTGTCTGTCCACAAACCATCCTTCTGTCTGTCCACAACCCCACATTCTGTCTGTCCACAACCCCACCTTCTGCCTGTCTGTCCACAACCCCACCTTCTGTCTGTCTGTACACAACCCCACATTCTGTCTGTACACAACCCCACATTCTGTCTGTCCACAACCCCACCTACTGTCTGTCTGTCTGTCCACAACCCCACCTTCTGTCTGTCTGTCCACAACCCCACCTTCTGTCTGTCTGTCCATAAACCATCCTTCTGTCTGTCCACAACCCCACCTTCTATCTGTCTGTCCACAACCCCACCTACTGTCTGTCTGTCCACAACCCCACCTTCTGTGTGTCTGTCCACAAACCATCCTTCTGTCTGTCCACAACCCCACATTCTGTCTGTCCACAACCCCACCTTCTGCCTGTCTGTCCACAACCCCACCTTCTGTCTGTCTGTACACAACCCCACCTTCTGTCTGTCCACAACCCCTCCTACTGTCTGTCTGTCCACAACCCCACCTTCTGTCTGTCTGTCCACAACCCCACCTTCTGTCTGTCTGTCCACAACCCCACCTTCTGTCTGTCTGTCCACAACCCCACATTCTGTCTGTACACAACCCCACATTCTGTCTGTCCACAACCCCACCTACTGTCTGTCTGTCTGTCCACAACCCCACCTTCTGTCTGTCTGTCCATAAACCATCCTTCTGTCTGTCCACAACCCCACCCTTCTATCTGTCTGTCCACAACCCCACCTACTGTCTGTCTGTCCACAACCCCACCTTCTGTCTGTCTGTCCACAAACCATCCTTCTGTCTGTCCACAACCCCACATTCTGTCTGTCCACAACCCCACCTTCTGCCTGTCTGTCCACAACCCCACCTTCTGTCTGTCTGTACACAACCCCACCTTCTGTCTGTCCACAACCCCACCTACTGTCTGTCTGTCCACAACCCCACCTTCTGTCTGTCTGTCCACAACCCCACCTTCTGTCTGTCCACAATCCCACCTTCTCTCTGTCTGTCCACAACCCCACCTACCAGTGAACTATTTATTCATAGGTTCTCCTCCACACCAGCCCTCTCTTGCCTCTCAGTCAATGAGCTTGTAGATGGCTTCAATTTTAAAGTTAAAAATATTATTGATGCCATTGCACCCACTAAAGTGAAGGTTGTCTCGGGTAAGCAAAGATCTTCCTTGGAGAAATGCTACGCTGTTCAAAATGGAGAAACGAGAATGTCGGAAAGCTGAGCGCAGGTGGCGAATAAACTAATCTCCAGGTTCACTGTGACATCTATAAAGAGAGACTTCGCCAATTATAATTTGGAACTTAGAAATGCAAGGCAGTCATTGCTTCTCTGACATCATAACCAAAAACACGAACAATACACGCGCCTTATTGCTACCGTCGACAAGGCTAACAAACACCTCCAGTGTCGGTAGCTGCTGAACTCCAATCCACCGGGCATGCAATCAATTTGCCACCTTTTTTTACTGACAAAATTCAGAAAAATTAGACAAAGCAGTCATGTGCCTCCACATCAACCACAGGATATGTGTTGTCCCGATCTCTGAATAACATCCATTCAAATATCATGACACAATTTCATTCAATCGACCGTAGAAGCCTAGAAGACATATACAACATCTGAAGTCATTCCTCCTGCTGCTTGGATATTCTACCAACACACTTTTTCAAAAATATTCAAAACTGCATGACCACTGATCTTTTACAAATTGTAAACACACCCCTTCTCTCAGGTGTCTTCCCACAAGCCCTAAAAACTGCAGTTATTAAACCACTCCTAAAGAAAGCTAGTTTAGACTCCGCAACGATGAAAAATTATAGGCCAATATCAAACCTCCCATTTTTAAGTAAAATAATTGAAAAAGCGGTTTTCCAACAGCTGACCGACTTCCTTGGCCGTAAATAACTGCTTGATGTT
>JAFEUB010000998.1:520000-592216 GCA_024529925.1 Ophthalmolycus amberensis | reverse complement strand
GACACTAGTGGACTAAGATGAGAACATGTCTTCATATGAACACAGATACACTAGTGGACTAAGATGAGAACATGTCTTCATATGAAACACAGAGACACTAGTGGACTAAGATGAGAAAATGTCTTCATATGAACACAGGACTACACTATGAGACTATAAGATGAGAACATGTCTTCAGATGAAACACAGATACACTAGTGGACTAAGGGAGAAACACGTCTTCATATGAACACAGAGACACTAGTGGACTAAACGATGAGAAAATGTTCTTGTCATATGAACACAGAGACACTAGTGGACTAAGATGAGAACATGTCTTCATATGAACACAGAGACACTAGTGGACTAAGATGAGAACATTCTTCATATGAACACAGAGACACTAGTGGACTAAGATGAGAACATGTCTTCATATGAACACAGAGACACTAGTGACTAAGATGAGACCATGTCTTCATATGAACACAGAGACACTAGTGACTAAGATGAGAAGCATGTTTCATATGAACACAGAGACAACTAGTGGGACTAAGATGAAGAACATGTCTTCATATGAACCACAGAGACCACTAGTGGACTAAGGATGAGAACATGTCTTCATATGAACACAGAGACACTAGTGGGACTAAGATGAGAACATGTCTTCATATGAACACAGACTACACTAGTGGACTAAGATGAGAACACGTCTTCATATGAACACAGAGACACTAGTGGACTAAGATGAGAACACGTCTTCATATGAACACAGAGACACTAGTGGACTAAGATGAGAACACGTCTTCATATGAACACAGAGACACTAGTGGACTAAGATGAGAACATGTCTTCATATGAACACAGAGACACTAGTGGACTAAGATGAGAACATGTCTTCATATGAACACAGATACACTAGTGGACTAAGATGAGAACATGTCTTCATATGAACACAGAGACACTAGTGGACTAAGATGAGAACATGTCTTCATATGAACACAGATACACTAGTGGACTAAGATGAGAACATGTCTTCATATGAACACAGGACACTAGTGGACTAAGATGAGAACATGTCTTCATATGAACACAGAGACACTAGTGGACTAAGATGAGAACATGTCTTCATATGAACACAGATACACTAGTGGACTAAGATGAGAACACGTCTTCATATGAACACAGAGACACTAGTGGACTAAGATGAGAGCATGTCTTCATATGAACACAGAGACACTAGTGGACTAAGATGAGAACACGTCTTCATATGAACACAGAGACACTCGTGGACTAAGATGAGAACATGTCTTCATATGAACACAGAGACACTCGTGGACTAAGATGAGAACATGTCTTCATATTCAATTCAATTTATTTTTGTACAGCCCAAAAAAACAAATTACAAATTTGCCTCAGCGGGCTTACAATATGTACACATTTGACATCCTCTTGTCCCGGAACCCTCACATCAGAACAGGAAAAACTCCCCAAAAAACCCCTTTAACGGGGAGGAAAGAGGAAGAAACCTGTGGGAGAGCAATAGAGGAGGGATCCCTCTCCCAGGATGGACAGAAGTGCAATGATGTCATGTGTAGAACAGGATAGTGAATTACAACACATTCAATGTAATTACAGCACATTCAATGTATGACACAACCACGGCAGGAGGCAACACCTGGTCCAGGTAAACCCGGATACACAGGAACCTGTGAGGCGAGAAAGCACAGAGACTCTGTGAAGAAGCAGGTCAATAATGTGCATTAATGGTATCGGTAGTATGAAATAGTAATGTGAGTAATAATAAAAGTGATATTAGCAGTTGGAGTCAGCAGGGCCATGGTAGGAGGAAGGACCAGGGTCCAGATGAAACCATGCTCCATGGAAACCTGTGAGGAGAGGAAGCACAAGGACTCCGGGGAAGAGACAAAATCAGTACTGTGCATTAATGGTATCGGTAATAGGATTAATAATGTTAATAATGAAGATCGTAGTAGGTGTCAGCAGGGCCATGGCTGGTTGAAGAACCAGTGTCCAGATAAAACTGCGGTCATCCTGTGAGGCGAGAAAGCACAAATACTCCGGGGAAGAAGTAAAGTTAGTAATGAGCATTAATGGGACATCAATGCATACAGACGGAGGTGAAGAAGAGGAGGAGAGAGGTGCTCAGTGTAGGAAGTCCCCCTGTAGTTTTTGCCTATACCAGTTTGTCCATGGGCCGGTCCAAGGCAAGCCAGAGCCAGCCCTAACTATAAGCACTATCAAAGAGGAAAGTCTTAAGCCTACTCTTAAATGTGGTGAGTGTGTCTGCCCCCCGGACTGAAACGGGAAGCTGGTTCCACAGAAGAGGAGCTTGATAACTGAAGGCTCTGGCTCCCATCCTACTTTTTAAGACTCTAGGAACCACAAGTAACCCTGAATTACTGGATCGCAGCTCTCTAGTAGGGCAGTATGGTACTATAAGCTCTTTAAGATATGATGGAGCCTGACCAATTCGGGCTTTGTAGGTAAGTAAAAGGATTTTAAATTCTATTCTAGATTTTACAGGGAGCCAGTGCAGAGAAGCTAATACAGGAGTAATATGATCTCTGCTCTTAGTTCTTGTTAGTACACGAGCTGCAGCATTCTGGATCAGCTGGAGAGATTTAAGAGACTTATTAGAGCAGCCTGAAAATAAGGAATTGCAATAATCTAGTCTAGAGGTAACAAATGCATGAACTAATTTCTCTGCATCGCTTTGAGATAGGATGTGCCTGATTTTTGAAATATTACGTAGGTGAAAAAAGGCAGTCCTAGAAATAAGTTTTATCTGAGAGTTGAAAGACAAATCCTGATCAAAGGTAACTCCAAGATTCTTGACGGTGCTGCTGGATGCCAGCGCAATGCCATCTAGAGAAACTATATCATTAGATAACTGATTTCGGAGGTGTTCTGGCCTAGTAGAATAACTTCAGTTTTGTCTGAGTTTAACATCAGGAAGTTGCAGGTCATCCAGGTTTTTATGTCCTTAAGACACGCTTGCAGTTTAGCAAGCTGGTTGGTTTCGTCTGGTTTGATCGATATATATAATTGAGTATCATCTGCATAACAATGAAAGGTATTGAGTGTTTTCTGATAATATTGCCTAAAGGAAGCATATATAAGGTGAGCAAGATTGGTCCAAGCACAGAACCTTGTGGAACTCCATAACTGACGTTGGTCTTCATCGAGGCTTCATCATTTACATAAACAAACTGAGATCGATCCGATAAATAGGATCCAAACCAGTTCAGTGCGGTTCCCTTGATGCCAATATAATGTTCCAGTCTCTGCAACAGGATGTAGTGGTCTATAGTGTCGAACGCAGCACTAAGGTCTAACAGGACAAGAACAGAGACGAGTCCTTCGTCTGATGCGATTAGAAGGTCATTAGTTATTTTTACCAGAGCTGTCTCTGTGCTATGATGCTTTCTAAATCCTGACTGAAAATCCTCAAATAAACTATTGTTACACAGAAAGTCACACAACTGATTTGCAACTGCTTTCTCAAGGATCTTAGAGAGGAAGGGAAGGTTAGAGATCGGTCTATAGTTCTACACCTCTGGATCCAGAGTGGGCTTCTTAAGAAGAGGTTTAATCACAGCTACTTTAAAGGACTGTGGTACATGACCTGTTACTAAAGACAGGTTGATGATATCTAATAAAGTTGTGCTAATTAATGGTAGCACTTCTTTAAGCAGCCTAGTCGGTATAGGGTCTAAGAGACAGGTGGAAGATTTAGACGTAAAAATTGTTGAAGTCAGTTTGTCAAGGTCAATGGGAGTAAAGCCATCTAAACATATATCAGGGTTTACAGCTGTTTCTAAGGTTACTCTATTTGTGGAAAGATCGGTCGAGGGCAGGAGATTATTAATGTTCTCTCTAATAATTATAATTTTATCATTAAAGAAGTTCATGAAGTCATTGCTACTGAGGTCTATAGGGATACTCGGCACAACAGAGCTGTGACTCTCTGTCAGCCTGGCTACAGTGCTGAAGAGGAACCTGGGCTTGTTCTTATTTTTCTCTATTAACGATGAGTAATAAGCTGCTCTGGCATTACGGAGGGCCTTCTTATATGTCTTAAGACTGTCTCGCCAGAGTAACCGAGATTCTTCCAAGTTCGTGGAACGCCATGTTCTTTCAAGTTTTCGCGATGTTTGCTTTAATTTGCGGGTTTCAGGGTTATACCATGGAGCGAATCTCCTTTGTTTTACCAACTTCTTTTTTAAAGGAGCAATAGAGTCTAGTGTCCTTCTCAGTGAGCTTGTAGCACTGTCGACAAGATGATCAATCTGGGTAGGACTAAAGTTAGCACAGGAGTCCTCCGTCACATCGAAGCATGGTATTGAGTTAAATACAGACGGAATCACTTCTTTAAATTGAGCTACGGCACCATCAGATAGACATCTAGTGTAGTAACTCTTGCTTAACGGTGTACTAACTTGTGTAATAACTAAGGTTATTAGATAATGGTCCGATAGAAGAGGGTTCTGTGGATAGACTATTAAATCTTCCATGTTAATGCCATAAGTCAGAACCAGGTCGAGAGTGTGGTTAAAACAGTGAGTGGGTTTCTGTACATTCTGACAGAAACCAATCGAATCTAATAATGAGATAAATGCAGTACTGAGGCTATTGTTCTCGACATCCACATGAATATTAAAGTCACCTACAATAATTACTTTATCTGTTTTAAGGACTAGACTTGATAAAAACTGAAAAAATTCCGATAAAAATTCCGAATACGGACCTGGGGCCCGGTACACTATAACAAATATAACTGGCTGTATTGTTTTCCAGGTTGGGTGTGAAAGACTAAGAACCAAGCTTTCAAATGAGTTATAGTCTAGTTTAGGTTTAGGGTTTAATAATAGGCTAGAGTCAAAGATGGCTGCTACTCCACCTCCTCGGCCGGCGCCTCGAGGAATGTGAGTATTGATATGACTTGGAGGAGTTGATTCATTTAGGCTGACATATTCATCATTACTCAGCCAGGTTTCAGTAAGACAAAATAAATCAATATGATTATCTGATATTAGCTCATTTACTAGTAGAGCTTTAGATGACAAAGATCTGATATTTAAGAGTCCACATTTAATTATCCTATTTTGTTGTACTGTTGCGGTAGTTTTAACTTGGATTAAGTTATTTTGTTTAACTCCTGGATCGTTTATTTTTGATTTAATTAATTTAAGTGGCCGTGGGGCAGACACAGTCTCTATGTGGTTTTGCGTGAGTAACTGCTCTAATGGAAGCTCAGAGGAGTGTGTAAGACTGCAACTCTGCTTCCTGGTCTGATCTCTGGGTTGTCATGTACCAGGTCCATACAGAAACTGGGTCAGATTTGCAGAGATGAGATCTGCTCCATCCAAAGTAGGATGAATGCCGTCCCTCCTAAGCAAACCAGGTTTTCCCCAGAAAGTGTCCCAGTTATCTACGAAGCCCACATTGTTTGCTGGGCACCACCAAGACAGCCAGCGGTGAAACGATGACATGCGGCTAAACATTTCATCATTGGTCAGATTCGGGAGGGGGCCAGAGAAAACTACGGAGTCCGACATGGCTTTTGCGTATGTACACACAGATTCCACATTTACTTTAGTGATCTCAGAGAGCCGTAGCCGGCTGTCATTCCCGCCGACGTGAATAACAATCTTACTGTATTTACGGTTATCTTTAGCCAGTACTTTCAGGTAGGACTCAATGTCGCCTGCTCTGGCCCCGGGTATACATGTAACTGTAGCCTCTGGTGTAGCTAACTTCACGTTTCTCAGAATAGAGCTACCTATGACCAGAACTCTGCTGGGTGCAGAAGACCCGTTTGTAACGCGAGGTGGCTGCTGGCGAGTCGAGTGCTTCGCCCCAGGTTTAAGCCTCCCGGGAGCAGTCACCCGGCCCCCCGGCTGCTCGGGGGCTGCAGGGAGACGGTTAGCGGGAGCCACGTCTGTTTGGGCCGCATCGGCTACGCCCGCAGTCACCAGCGTCTTAGCTTCCATGGTGCGGAGCCGTACTTCTATCTCGCTAAGCCTTGCATCTAACCGTTGAGTTAACGTTACCTCCGTCTGCGCCAACGAGTAGGGGTGAAGGGTAGAGGAAGCCCGGGAGGGAGTATTCTCCGTCAGGACTGCAAAATGGTTGGAGGTGGTTAACGGAAACTCCCCAGTTGGTTTTCTCAGGACGCCGCGGCGTACCACCTCCGTCCAGGATGGCGGTTTCGGAGTGGAGCTATGGGTCGGGTCTATAGCAGGTCCTCTCAGCTCGTGGTCGGAGGACCGACTACACTCCCCGTACGCAGGGCCGGGTAGCCAGGGAATAGTGTCCGCAGTATCCGAGACCAGTTGAGATTGCATAGAGATATGCTTTGCCTGGGCCGCTGCTACGGATACGAATCCGTCGATCAGCTGTTCCCTTTTCCGGACTTCAGACTCCAGGCGGTGAAAATCGTCCCTTAACTGTGAGTATGCGAGTTTGCAGTCTCCACACAGACCTGGCCAAGTGGCCATGTTGGAAGTTCCTGCTTCCGGTTTATCTGAAATGAGAGGGAAAAGGTGATAGCTCTGCTCAGAAGTTCTCACAAAAACAAACAAACAAATGTATGTAGGTAGGCGAGTGAAAGGCGTGGAGGTGTGTGTGATCCGATGGCCTCCACGCTGTCTCAGCTGCAGTTCACACCACACTACAGGCTGGTGATGTGCTGCTCTGTGCTCTGTGCTCTGTGGCTGCTGCTCTGTGGCTGCTGCTCTGTCGCTGCTTCAAAGAGTCTTTTTGTGACTAACTAGTGGACTAAGATGAGAGCACGTCTTCATATGAACACAGAGACACTAGTGGACTAAGATGAGTTCATGTCTTCATATGAACACAGGCTGCAGTTTGTTATGAACTCCTCTAGAGGGCGTCCTCACATCTCACTCATTCTCTACTAACTAGCAGCACTGGTTTAAAATGATAAAACAACACGACATTATGTTACACTACCAACCATCTAATGTGTCAGCTCAACATGATTTTGAGGTGATTATAAATATCATCAATGTTTTATTCAACTTGATATTAATCAACAACAACGTACCTTCATCAGACAACATGCACACTTTATTTAACTTCTGTTTATTTAGAAAGAACTTCAAATGACTTTTGTCTTATTTATAAACTGTTCTTTAGTAATTTGTGCCAGAATGCAAACCTTATAAACAATGATCAGATGATAAAGTTATTTAATTTGGCAGCGAGACATTAAAGGAACGTGCAAAAGCTTCTTCTTTCAGAGTACATCGTGTTTTCATGACTCAACAATCTTGAAGGCAGGTAATGCAGTTATTACAATACATTATACTACAATAGATATATTAGACGGTTTGGTAAAATCTGTTTTGTAGTAGTGACAAGAAATGTGACACATCAAAGAAAAACAATTACAGAAAAAAAAACATTAATCAGAATCTGAAAAAACAAAACAATGTATAAACTACATCATCAATAAATCTACATGTATTCCATTAAATGATCTTTCTGTCGAAAATCAAATGGTTGTTCTACTCGGTGTGATTGACAGGAGAGATGATCAGAGGGGAGTTCATCATAAAAGACACGAGGAATCCCATACTACCCCCATGATTGAAACTAAAGAATGGGTGGAGTTTCTCAGTGAAGCAGCAGACAGGAAAGGAGTAGATAAGAGCTGCAGCATCAACGTCATAGAAGGAGACCAGACCCTCCTCATAGTCCACAAACACCCCCACCTTCTCAGGCTGAGACTTCAGAGAGAGATAGATATCAGGGTCATCAAGAGCTTTGTACTCATTCTTATTCCTCAAACATATCGTCCAGTAACCATTCTGAGGAGTCAGTGTGATGATTCCCTTCCTGTTGATCGACTCTCTGGCCACTCCTAACGACCACTGAGTCCTCCCTTTAACCTGAACCTCGTAGTAAAATCTTCCTGAAGAGAAACTCTGCTTTGCTAAGACACTTTTAGATCTATCAAATCTCTTTGGGTTATCTGGGAGATCCTGCTCTTCATCACTTTGTTCAACTTGTTTTCCATAATCAGACAGGATGAGGGTGGGATGTGCTGTATCAGGATCAAGTGCCACATCCACTGCAGACTGCTGGACCCTCTTCAGCTTGGCCTCAGCGAACAGCTTCTTCACCTGGTTAATGATCGTCTCCTCCAGCTGATCCACAGTCCCCTCATGTGAAGGTGGACTGACTCTGACTCCTGTCCAGTCTTTGGTGGGTGGAGCAGTGTTCAGGGTCCTGAAGCTCTGGAGGAGGTGGAGGTGGTCTTCAGAGCGTGAGAGCTGCTCCACCTCAGTTCTTCTCTTCTTCAGCTCAGAGATTTCCTGTTCCAGCTCTTTGATGAAGCCTTCAGCCTGTTTCTCTGTCTTTCTCTGCTTCTCTTTGATCGTGTTCGATGAGCTCGGCCTGGCTTCTCTCACCAGACTCCTTCAGAGCGGTGAAGACCTGAACACCATCTGCTATCTCTCTGTCTGCATCTTCCTCACTGAGCTTCGCTGAGTGTTTGATCTCCTGAAGCTTCAGTCGTCTCTTCTGGATCATCTGCTGAATTTCAGCCTCAGTCTTCCCCAGCTCGGCCTTCTTTCCTTCATATTCTTCTTCCAGAGGAACAACATCATGTGTCTTGTGGTCTGAAATAGTGCAGAGCATGCAGACACACATCTGGTCGGTCTTACAGAACAGCTCCAGCAGTTTATCGTGCTTCGTACACATCCTGCCTTCCAGGTTCTCCACAGGGTTGATCAGCTGATGTCTTTTCAGACCTGACGTTGTCAGATGAGGCTCCAGGTGAGTCTCACAGTAGGACTCCAGACACACCAGGCAGGACTTCAGGGCCTTCCGTTTGGTTCCAGTGGAGACGTCACAGGGAACTTCTCCTGGTTTGGCAGCTTGTTGCTCTGAGCTGCTGCTGCTGCTGGCTTTCTGTTGAGCTGACTGTCTGAACTGACCAGCCATCTCAGAGATGAAAGTATTGACCCGCAGCTCAGGTCTGGTGTTAAAAACCTCTTTACAGTTTGGACACTGAGTCTGGACGTTAACGTTCCAGTGTTGAGCTGATGCAGGTTTTACAGAAGTTGTGTCCACATGGTGTGCTGACTGGATCAGTGAACACATCCAGACAGATGGAGCACAGAAACTGATCTTCAGTCAGCAGACAGCTGGCAGCAGACATATCTACACTCTGAGGACAAAGGGTGACAAAAATAAAACTGTTATTATCTTTTGATTGTTTGTTTATTAAAATCAACACGATGTACTTAAAGTCAGTTCAAGATCGAGTTTAATTGTTATATTGTTTGAGTCAAATCTGAATCTGCAATGTAACCAGTAACATTTCCAGGTAAATATCGTAGTACAACTCATCCGTCTGAAGTAGAAGTACACAGTAAGTATGCGGTTGATTTGCATATTCTCTAAATGTTTACACCTGGTCTGAGCACCTGTCTGGGATGATGTCATGACAACAGGAATGTTGGAAGAGATGACATCACTATGAGTCACTAACATCATGCATTCATGTCTGTCTCTTTTATGACTGTAGCATTTGACTCTTAGCTGCGTGTTAGTTATTCTAATAATAGAATAAACTAAATACATAAATAAAACAATGATAAACCAATCTGATGTCTTCAGCATTGCAGTGAAAACATCCCAACACATCTGGTTCTTGTTTATATCATTTCAATAAGAAAGATCATTTAAACCCTACAAAACACAAAGTGATCCCTCCATTGCTGTCACATCACACATTAAATAATATAATACTACTAATACTGCTACTCTGCTGCTTGTATTGTTGTTAGAGTGAAATATTTAACATTTTTAAATCAGATTTAATATTCAACTCAACACAAAGCTCGTATTTGTCTTCATCACTTGTTGTATTGAAGTGTCTGAGGGAGACCTTTAGCGTCAGAGAGTCAGCTCGGACAAAGAGGAGGAAGAGGAGGAGCAGAGAGATGATGATGAGGGGGGGGGGGGGGGGGTCTCACCTGAGCCTCTGACCCAAGGTGGTGAGTTGAAGTCAGATTGTAGGAATTAAATGTGATATGATGACGCCGCTCACACAGTTTAATGTCACTTCATATCACATGTTGCTTTGCACGTCTAAATCCTCTTCATCATAAACTCTCAAAGCAGCAGTATTATTAGTGCTGATGAGTCACAACTACTACAATGCTTGTATTCAGTGTGTGGTTGAATGTGGGCGTGTAGAGGCTGATCAGGTCTTACAAGTCTAGATTTTTTGTTTTTTAAGTGGCCGTGTGCCATTTCGGCTTTTTGTGCACACGTACACTTTAAGTATGGATCCTACACACTTCATAAATGAGACGTATTATTACTATATATATATATATATATATATATATATCATTTCTCTCTACAACCCCCACGGTCACCACGTGGACCTCAGCTCAACATTTGTCCAGTGGAACTTCCTGTCCCAGTAGTTGTGAGGTTTTATGTTGCATCAGATATTATCAGCTGAACTGCGTCACAAAGACAGACAGCAGTAACTACAGAAACACTCACATTGGATATTTACCAGATTGTGTAACAGCTTGTTGTAATACGTCACATTTCTGCCTTTACAGGTAATTAAAGTCAAGAGATAAAATCAGATACATTAAGCTCCATAGTTAGCTTCTAGCAGGCCTAGTTTATCTGATGTTACTGATGTTTCCTGGCTACACTGTATTGGTTTCTCTCTTGAACTACATTTTGACTGCATTTAGTCTGTAGAACAGTTTACTCACCAGAGTTTGTCAGAGACTCTGTTGTGTGTTGAGAAGAAGCTGCTGGATTCAGTTGAATGTTTCTTCAGAGAGAAACAGAGAGACTTGTCTCGACTGCAACTCTGCTGTCAGCTCAGACTAACTTTACTTTTATATCTGTTATGTGGTGGTGTAGTAGATGGACCCAAACGCACGCTCACACAGCAGATTAATCCTTCAAGATCTTTATTATCTATATATATATATATATCTATATATACATATAGCTGCAGACTTAAACAGACAACAATATCCAAACAGACTAGGGCACCGTGTCCAGTGGCCAAAGCCTGTCCGTTCTCCCGGAGTCGGGAGGGAAACGCAACCGAGGAAGGATGATGCAGCCTCCAGAGTCGGGAGGGAAACTCAACCTTACTCACGGCTGGAAACGGTCCGGGATGAAAACAAGGAATGCCGACCGGTGAACTCCGTGGTACTACTCGGGTCGGCCTCTGCGCACAGGTGAATTCCCGGGGATCGACTCTGCGCGGCAGGAGTGCTGCAGACAGCCAGAAAGGTTAGAAATAACTATTCATGAAAACACTGTTCAACTCACGGAGACTAGAACCCGACTGGTAACCGTACGGACTGACAACGCGCCGGAGGACAGCTGGGGGTATTTAAGTCCGTCGGCGCTGATCACCGGAATTCCCCACAGCTGAGCCTGGGGAGAGGGGCGTGGTTGGAGATGGAACTCGGGGGTGGAAACTCTAGGCTGACACAAAAACAAAACATAAGCACATGGCCTTCAAACAACAACACTGACAGGGGGAAAAACAGAGGAGCACACACTAGGTCAGACCGAGATCCTAACAATATCAGTAAATGTGACTCAGCATCTCTCCTCCTTCACAGTTGCTCCTCCTCTCAGTGAAGCTCTGATTGTACATTAGTAACCCTGGTTTGCACATCCCATGTTCTTGCCACCTCCCTCTGTGGGCGTGTCTAACCTCCATGCTGCATATGCCTCAGGGGAACAAGGCTTGTGTTCTCTGATAGCCTGCAGCCTGGTGGACTAAGTGTCCCTCCACCCACTGACAGCAGGTGGGGCACGCTAAGCCTTGGTGGTGTCTTGCACCTTGGCCATGGGTGTGTAATAGTCTATATTTGTACATAGTTAGCTTAAAAAAACATAAAGGTTAATGATCTGGACAGGATTTACACAGAATTGTTATAGGAATTATTTAGATATTATACAGAACTAGATAAGCTACAACAAAAAACAAATAACTCTAGGCTGAGTTTAGTTACTAAGTTTCTATGAGGAACTTTAATGTGTTGATTGTGTCGCCCCCTGTGGACATATTTCATGTTCATTAGAGTTATTACCATACCCTTCAGTGCTCTCCCTGTCTGTATTACTATTGGATGAGCTGCCAATGGTAGCTTTACTGCAGCAGAGCTGGCGATATTATAAGTAGGATGAGCATTGGTGTGTGAGCATTCGTCTTGTGGTATGACAACACCATGCCACAACCTTTAGTCCTCTCACTCGTGTCCACAAACCCTACTTTAAAACAACACACCAAATAGAAATAGAGAAGAAAATTGAATTGTTAGGTTCAGTCTTCAAATTATTGGAAAAATAAATAAATTATACTCTGTTAATTAGAGTGGCAGTTATGTTTTAAATTTGGAGATTTCGGTTAAGATTTGAATGTTGTTGGGAAAAATCTAAATGACTAATTAGTATGCGTTTAAATGATTAAAGAATGTTATACATTTAACAGAAGCTCATCTCCTCTGTAGTGTTTAAGGCCTGTGTCCTTGTTCGAACTTTCACTGACACTAGGTCTTCAGCAAATGTTTAATCTATTAAGAAGCAGTTGATTGCCGAAAGAACACGTCAGCTGCTTGTCCTGAATAAGAATGACAACAAACGTGTAGAAAGCGTCAATACTTACGCAGGGCTCATTTACGATCATGACTTACGAGAAAGTGACCTTTGTACTAGAACGAATAGTTAAAGTGTCCAGATACGTAGACGCCGTGTGAACCGCTAAATGTGTGTGTGTTACCCTGTGCAGCCCACTGCATGTTGTTTACTGAGTATAAATACCAGAGACTCGGAGACAGATCTTCGAGCGGTCTTGATGTACATTCTGTATGTGAATCAACCCTGTCTCCTTCTTTGCAAAGAATAAATGTCCAATGATGAATGATTTTTACACCAGTCTCGAGTGAATTTTTCGAACAAATGTCTTTATACATCTTCAGGCTCATGGAGAAACCCTTGACGTTGTTTGGAACGTAAAGGAGCGTGTTTGGGTTATCAGCATCAAAGAAACTAAATTATTGACATCAATAGAATTATTAATGTCAGTAACAATTATTAATGATTATTAATAATAACGGGGCACCACCCTGCGAACAGGGACCAATAACCAAACGATAAAACTAAGTCTCATAATTAGTAGTCACTCACAGTGTCAGTAGTCTGAGTACTATTACACATTCAGAGTGAAAGTGAAGGTTTAAGTTCGAGCACAGACCACATATACAGCTTATTATCACAATATGCATGCACAAAGTAATCACAGACAGCTGCTCTTTAAAATATAACAGAGTTTATTAAGTTCTAATACTAATGATCTAGTCAACTAATATCTAAACTAACAACAACTATACATTCATGAGCACGCTATCTAAAATCAACAGACTATTGAAAAGAGGGGGGGGGAGTGTGTGTGTGTGTGTGTGTGTGTGTGTGTGTGTGTGTGTGTGTGTGTGTGTGTGTGTGTGTGTGGACGTGGTGCCGTCTCTCATGCGCGAGACCCAAAATAGGCGGATAGCCAACAGGAGACCCGGTGTCTACATGTGCCGGTAGCTGTTTAGCACGTAGCTAGATTAGCTCAAAGCTATATGTGTGTGTGTGAGTTAGTAAAAGAGAAGGGAAAGGAACAAAACGAAATGAAATAAAACAAGCGATTACGATCCTCTGCGCCGCGCGGGAGTACGGAAGATCGCTCTCTCAGCCAGGGGAAAGAACAGCGACTCTTTGTCTCAGCCGGCGGTTCTGACCTCCTGAACTGATGAGAAGCAGCTTTGACCTCACTAGGCGGCTCGCTCAACACAGATCACAGTAGCATGGAATACACGCTACTTCTACACAACCCCTACGATCTCAGCGATCGTTAGTGTCGGCGATTATTAAGCATACACCACGTTATAAAAATGAACAGTACCTTAAGCACGTAAACAAGATAAAATAAACACAAATGAACTCTCTCTAACTCTGCCCAGACTCTATTTTGCCTTACGGTACGATGCAATCGTGGTGATTGAGGGGGTTCTTCTGAGGGGTTCTTCTGAGCTTCAGTGGGCTCAGTGCTGCGGCTGCGGGAGCCGTGTTTCTCTCGGTGGGAGAGGATCGCTGTCGTCTGGATCAGGGAGTTTCGCGTCCTTATGGCCGGAGCAGACGAGGCGCTGGGTGGAGAGTGGAGAGTGGAAGCTCTCTGTCTCTCTTTCTGAAGGAGTCTTGCTTCTTCACTTCTGCAGGATTAAAAGGGTTCGCTTCGTGGATACGAGCAAAGATAAAATAGACAGTTTGGTGAATTCGGCCAGCGAATATAACTGTGAAACCTAGGATTTTGGTTAAAAAGAGGAGCAACGTTGGTGTGCCTCCTGCTACCCCCGGAGGGATCGGTGGAAAAAGCATTGAGGTGGGGGCTGCAGGAGTTTTGTAGAACGGTTGCTGAACCACAGGGGTCCTGGGGTGTCTTGGCCCTTGGCCAATGAGATTGCAGCGGTGCTTTCAGGTAACTTCAGGAACGCATAGTTTTTGGGGTGGAGGAAACTCACACCCTAATGTGAAATTCCTTCAGAGGAGGTTTGGTGCTCATCAAACCACAATCAGGATGAAACCTTTGCTTTCAAAAGGGAAGACCTGACTCTCTTTGTTCCACAGCACATGTCGAAGCCATATAGTCAGATCCCAACAACGTGATCATGAAAGGAATCCAGGTTATACTGTTGATTGGACACGAAGGCACTCTGCAAGATGTATTTCCTTTGGAAGTCTTCAATGTGGCTGTGGTAGCAGAGGAGAAGATCATCCTACATAAACTCAGAGTCGTCCCCACAGGCTTTGCCATGTTAATGGGAACAATCTACTGCCTTAACCTGGAGTACCCCCGGAATATGAAGTTGACCTGTGAGTTCCTTCAGAGGGTCATGATGAATATTAAACCGGACCAATGCTCAGCAAGAGTCCATGGGCTCAGAAACAAACTGCTCAGATATCGCCTGTAAACAAATGAAGGCACATCTGAAGCCCCTGCTCGGAGGAGGCTGTTATTCTGGACTCTGGCTTTGTTGTACATACAAACGCTGTTCATGGTTTCACAGGAGTTGCATATTGGGTATAGACAAAGCAAGTGAAGTTTGGTTGAAAAATGTAAAAGTGAAAAACCTTACAGACTGTTCTGAACTGTAGGTTGGTTGTTTAAACATAAAAAAACGTTCGCGATGCACTGACTTTTAGAACGGAAACACAAAAAAAATCTTTAGAATTGTGTTTTATAAAGTTGTCAGTATCCCACATTTTGCCTCTGCACAACCTACCTTATTTCTATCTCTGTCTTTCCCCATCTCTCTTCTCTCATTCCCCCTTTCTCAAAGTATGCGATTAAGTCATCCCCCTTTTTCAGTCTTTACAATGTTCTTGTTCATATTGAGATGTTATGAAACTATATTCATTATCTCACATTTTGCCTCGTAGTACCTTACCTCAACACTTCTAGTTGTCAACATAAGTTATATGTTAATATTATATGTGTTGAACATGACTGTATTGATGTTATGGCCTGTTTAAGGTACTAGTATGCAACATTTTCGTGGTTGATTTTATGAACCTCTTTTAATTATCTCACAGTTGTATAGTGACAAATATGAGATAGTTAAAAGAGATCCATAAAATCAACCACAAAAATGTCCACAACCCCACCTTCTGTCTGTCTGTCCACAACCCCACCTACTGTCTGTCTGTCCACAACCCCACCTACTGTCTGTCCACAACCCCACCTACTGTCTGTCTGTCCACAACCCCACCTTCTGTCTGTCTGTCCACAACCCCACCTTCTGTCTGTCCACAACCCCACCTACTGTCTGTCTGTCCACAACCCCACCTTCTGTCTGTCTGTCCACAACCCCACCTTCTGTCTGTATGTCCACAAACCATCCTTCTGTCTCTCTGTACACAACCCCACCTTCTGTCTGTCTGTCCACAACCCCACCTACTGTCTGTCCACAACCTCACATTCTGTCTGTACACAACCCCACATTCTGTCTGTCCACAACCCCACCTACTGTCTGTCTGTCTGTCCACAACCCCACCTTCTGTCTGTCTGTCCACAACCCCACCTTCTGTCTGTCTGTCCATAAACCATCCTTCTGTCTGTCCACAACCCCACCTTCTATCTGTCTGTCCACAACCCCACCTTCTGTCTGTCTGTCCACAAACCATCCTTCTGTCTGTCCACAACCCCACATTCTGTCTGTCCACAACCCCACCTTCTGCCTGTCTGTCCACAACCCCACCTTCTGTCTGTCTGTACACAACCCCACCTTCTGTCTGTCCACAACCCCACCTACTGTCTGTCTGTCCACAACCCCACCTTCTGTCTGTCTGTCCACAACCCCACCTTCTGTCTGTCCACAACCCCACCTTCTCTCTGTCTGTCCACAACCCCACCTACTGTCTGTCTGTCCACAACCCCACCTTCTGTCTGTCTGTCCACAAACCATCCTTCTGTCTGTCCACAACCCCACCTTCTGTCTGTCTGTCCACAACCCCACCTTCTGTCTGTCTGTCCACAACCCCACCTTCTGTCTGTCTGTCCACAAACCATCCTTCTGTCTCTCTGTACACAACCCCACCTTCTGTCTGTCTGTCCACAACCCCACCTACTGTCTGTCCACAACCCCACATTCTGTCTGTACACAACCCCACATTCTGTCTGTCCACAACCCCACCTACTGTCTGTCTGTCTGTCCACAACCCCACCTTCTGTCTGTCTGTCCACAACCCCACCTTCTGTCTGTCTGTCCATAAACCATCCTTCTGTCTGTCCACAACCCCACCTTCTATCTGTCTGTCCACAACCCCACCTACTGTCTGTCTGTCCACAACCCCACCTTCTGTCTGTCTGTCCACAAACCATCCTTCTGTCTGTCCACAACCCCACATTCTGTCTGTCCACAACCCCACCTTCTGCCTGTCTGTCCACAACCCCACCTTCTGTCTGTCTGTACACAACCCCACATTCTGTCTGTACACAACCCCACATTCTGTCTGTCCACAACCCCACCTACTGTCTGTCTGTCTGTCCACAACCCCACCTTCTGTCTGTCTGTCCACAACCCCACCTTCTGTCTGTCTGTCCATAAACCATCCTTCTGTCTGTCCACAACCCCACCTTCTATCTGTCTGTCCACAACCCCACCTACTGTCTGTCTGTCCACAACCCCACCTTCTGTGTGTCTGTCCACAAACCATCCTTCTGTCTGTCCACAACCCCACATTCTGTCTGTCCACAACCCCACCTTCTGCCTGTCTGTCCACAACCCCACCTTCTGTCTGTCTGTACACAACCCCACCTTCTGTCTGTCCACAACCCCTCCTACTGTCTGTCTGTCCACAACCCCACCTTCTGTCTGTCTGTCCACAACCCCACCTTCTGTCTGTCTGTCCACAACCCCACCTTCTGTCTGTCTGTCCACAACCCCACATTCTGTCTGTACACAACCCCACATTCTGTCTGTCCACAACCCCACCTACTGTCTGTCTGTCTGTCCACAACCCCACCTTCTGTCTGTCTGTCCATAAACCATCCTTCTGTCTGTCCACAACCCCACCTTCTATCTGTCTGTCCACAACCCCACCTACTGTCTGTCTGTCCACAACCCCACCTTCTGTCTGTCTGTCCACAAACCATCCTTCTGTCTGTCCACAACCCCACATTCTGTCTGTCCACAACCCCACCTTCTGCCTGTCTGTCCACAACCCCACCTTCTGTCTGTCTGTACACAACCCCACCTTCTGTCTGTCCACAACCCCACCTACTGTCTGTCTGTCCACAACCCCACCTTCTGTCTGTCTGTCCACAACCCCACCTTCTGTCTGTCCACAATCCCACCTTCTCTCTGTCTGTCCACAACCCCACCTACCAGTGAACTATTTATTCATAGGTTCTCCTCCACACCAGCCCTCTCTTGCCTCTCAGTCAATGAGCTTGTAGATGGCTTCAATTTTAAAGTTAAAAATATTATTGATGCCATTGCACCCACTAAAGTGAAGGTTGTCTCGGGTAAGCAAAGATCTCCTTGGAGAAATGCTACGCTGGTCAAAATGGAGAAACGAGAATGTCGGAAAGCTGAGCGCAGGTGGCGAAAAACTAATCTCCAGGTTCACTGTGACATCTATAAAGAGAGACTTCGCAATTATAATTTGGAACTTAGAAATGCAAGGCAGTCATTCTTCTCTGACATCATAACCAAAAACAAGAACAATACACGCGCCTTATTTGCTACCGTCGACAGGCTAACAAACCCTCCAGTGTCGGTAGCTGCTGAACTCCAATCCACCTGGGCATGCAATCAATTTGCCACCTTTTTTACTGACAAAATTCAGAAAATTAGACAAGCAGTCAGGGCCTCCACATCAACCACAGGATATGTGTTGTCCCGATCTCTGAATAACATCCATTCAAATATCATGACACAATTTCATTCAATCGACCGTAGAAGCCTAGAAGACATCATACAACATCTGAAGTCATCCTCCTGCTGCTTGGATATTCTACCAACACACTTTTTCAAAAATATTTCAAACTGCATGACCACTGATCTTTTACAAATTGTAAACACACCCCTTCTCTCAGGTGTCTTCCCACAAGCCCTAAAAACTGCAGTTATTAAACCACTCCTAAAGAAAGCTAGTTTAGACTCCGCAACGATGAAAAATTATAGGCCAATATCAAACCTCCCATTTTTAAGTAAAATAATTGAAAAAGCGGTTTTCCAACAGCTGACCGACTTCTTGGCCGTAAATAACTGCTTTGATGTTTTCCAGTCAGGCTTTCGACAGCACCACAGCACTGAAACTGCTCTTGTTAAGGTTTTCAACGACATCCACTTAAACATAGACAATGGCAGAAGTTCAGTCTTAGTGTTACTAGATCTCAGTGCTGCATTCGACACGGTCGACCATGCCATACTCCTAGAAAGACAAAAAATCTGGGTGGGACTCTCTGGCACAGCACTTAACTGGTTTGAATCCTACTTGAAGGGCCGAGAATACTTTGTGTCTGTAGCTGATTACACATCAGAGCTGACTAAAATGACGTGGTGTTCCCCAAGGTTCAATACTGGGGCCTCCTCTGTTCAACATCTACATGCTTCCACTAGCTCAGATTATGGAAAACAACAAAGTGTGTTATCATAATTATGCAGACGACACACAAATCTACATAACTATGTCACCAGGGGACTATAATCCCATACAAGGGCTGGGTAACTGCATTGAACAAATCAACAACTGGATGTGCCAGAATTTTCTTCAATTAAACAAAGATAAAACAGAAGTAATTGTTTTTGGTATCAAGGACGAACAATTGAAAATCACCGCTCAGCTTCAGTCACTGATGTTAAAACCCACAAACCAAGCCAGAAATCTAGGTGTAGTTATGGATTCAGACCTCAACCTGAACAGCCATATCAAGACAATTACAAAATCAGCCTACTATCACCTGAAGAATATATCAAGGATTAGAGGACTTATGTCTCAACAGGATTTGGAAAAACTTGTCCACGCATTTATCTTCAGCAGACTGGACTACTGTAACGGTGTGTTTACAGGTCTCTGTAAAAAGTCCGTCAGAACGCTGCAGCTGATTCAGAACGCTGCAGCTCGAGTCCTCACTAAGACCAGGAGGGTGGATCACATCACCCCAGTTCTGATGTCTTTGCACTGGCTTCCTGTCCAACAAAGAATTGACTTTAAAATCCTGCTGTTGGTTTACAAAGCACTGAATGGTTTGGGACCAAAATACATCTCCGATCTGCTACTACCTTATGAACCATCCCGACCCCTCAGGTCGTCTGGAACCGGTCTACTTTCTGTTCCCAGAGTCAGAACTAAACATGGAGAAGCAGCGTTCAGTTTTTCTGCTCCACATATCTGGAACAAAGTCCCAGAAAGCTGCAGGTCTGCTGAGACCCTCAGCTCATTTAAATCAAGATTGAAGACCTTTCTGTTTGCTGCTGCCTTTAATTGAACCACATTCAATTAATATATTAATCAATTTCCTGCATTTCTGCATTTTACTACTGCATTTTATTTCTTACACTGTTTTTTAATTGTTTTTGAAATCTCCTTTTCTTTTGCCTTGTGTTTTGATGCTTTTAATGGTTTTATGTGAAGCACTTTGAATTACCTTGTTGTTGAAATGTGCTATACAAATAAACTTGCCTTGCCTTGCCTTGCCTTACTGTCTCTCTGTCCACAACCCCACCTTCTGTCTGTCTGTCCACAACCCCACCTACTGTCTGTCTGTCCACAACCCCACCTTCTGTCTGTCTGTCCACAACCCCACCTTCTGTCTGTATGTCCACAAACCATCCTTCTGTCTCTCTGTACACAACCCCACCTTCTGTCTGTCTGTCCACAACCCCACCTACTGTCTGTCCACAACCTCACATTCTGTCTGTACACAACCCCACATTCTGTCTGTCCACAACCCCACCTACTGTCTGTCTGTCTGTCCACAACCCCACCTTCTGTCTGTCTGTCCACAACCCCACCTTCTGTCTGTCTGTCCATAAACCATCCTTCTGTCTGTCCACAACCCCACCTTCTATCTGTCTGTCCACAACCCCACCTTCTGTCTGTCTGTCCACAAACCATCCTTCTGTCTGTCCACAACCCCACATTCTGTCTGTCCACAACCCCACCTTCTGCCTGTCTGTCCACAACCCCACCTTCTGTCTGTCTGTACACAACCCCACCTTCTGTCTGTCCACAACCCCACCTACTGTCTGTCTGTCCACAACCCCACCTTCTGTCTGTCTGTCCACAACCCCACCTTCTGTCTGTCCACAACCCCACCTTCTCTCTGTCTGTCCACAACCCCACCTACTGTCTGTCTGTCCACAACCCCACCTTCTGTCTGTCTGTCCACAAACCATCCTTCTGTCTGTCCACAACCCCACCTTCTGTCTGTCTGTCCACAACCCCACCTTCTGTCTGTCTGTCCACAACCCCACCTTCTGTCTGTCTGTCCACAAACCATCCTTCTGTCTCTCTGTACACAACCCCACCTTCTGTCTGTCTGTCCACAACCCCACCTACTGTCTGTCCACAACCCCACATTCTGTCTGTACACAACCCCACATTCTGTCTGTCCACAACCCCACCTACTGTCTGTCTGTCTGTCCACAACCCCACCTTCTGTCTGTCTGTCCACAACCCCACCTTCTGTCTGTATGTCCACAAACCATCCTTCTGTCTCTCTGTACACAACCCCACCTTCTGTCTGTCTGTCCACAACCCCACCTACTGTCTGTCCACAACCTCACATTCTGTCTGTACACAACCCCACATTCTGTCTGTCCACAACCCCACCTACTGTCTGTCTGTCTGTCCACAACCCCACCTTCTGTCTGTCTGTCCACAACCCCACCTTCTGTCTGTCTGTCCATAAACCATCCTTCTGTCTGTCCACAACCCCACCTTCTATCTGTCTGTCCACAACCCCACCTTCTGTCTGTCTGTCCACAAACCATCCTTCTGTCTGTCCACAACCCCACATTCTGTCTGTCCACAACCCCACCTTCTGCCTGTCTGTCCACAACCCCACCTTCTGTCTGTCTGTACACAACCCCACCTTCTGTCTGTCCACAACCCCACCTACTGTCTGTCTGTCCACAACCCCACCTTCTGTCTGTCTGTCCACAACCCCACCTTCTGTCTGTCCACAACCCCACCTTCTCTCTGTCTGTCCACAACCCCACCTACTGTCTGTCTGTCCACAACCCCACCTTCTGTCTGTCTGTCCACAAACCATCCTTCTGTCTGTCCACAACCCCACCTTCTGTCTGTCTGTCCACAACCCCACCTTCTGTCTGTCTGTCCACAACCCCACCTTCTGTCTGTCTGTCCACAAACCATCCTTCTGTCTCTCTGTACACAACCCCACCTTCTGTCTGTCTGTCCACAACCCCACCTACTGTCTGTCCACAACCCCACATTCTGTCTGTACACAACCCCACATTCTGTCTGTCCACAACCCCACCTACTGTCTGTCTGTCTGTCCACAACCCCACCTTCTGTCTGTCTGTCCACAACCCCACCTTCTGTCTGTCTGTCCATAAACCATCCTTCTGTCTGTCCACAACCCCACCTTCTATCTGTCTGTCCACAACCCCACCTACTGTCTGTCTGTCCACAACCCCACCTTCTGTCTGTCTGTCCACAAACCATCCTTCTGTCTGTCCACAACCCCACATTCTGTCTGTCCACAACCCCACCTTCTGCCTGTCTGTCCACAACCCCACCTTCTGTCTGTCTGTACACAACCCCACATTCTGTCTGTACACAACCCCACATTCTGTCTGTCCACAACCCCACCTACTGTCTGTCTGTCTGTCCACAACCCCACCTTCTGTCTGTCTGTCCACAACCCCACCTTCTGTCTGTCTGTCCATAAACCATCCTTCTGTCTGTCCACAACCCCACCTTCTATCTGTCTGTCCACAACCCCACCTACTGTCTGTCTGTCCACAACCCCACCTTCTGTGTGTCTGTCCACAAACCATCCTTCTGTCTGTCCACAACCCCACATTCTGTCTGTCCACAACCCCACCTTCTGCCTGTCTGTCCACAACCCCACCTTCTGTCTGTCTGTACACAACCCCACCTTCTGTCTGTCCACAACCCCTCCTACTGTCTGTCTGTCCACAACCCCACCTTCTGTCTGTCTGTCCACAACCCCACATTCTGTCTGTACACAACCCCACATTCTGTCTGTCCACAACCCCACCTACTGTCTGTCTGTCTGTCCACAACCCCACCTTCTGTCTGTCTGTCCATAAACCATCCTTCTGTCTGTCCACAACCCCACCTTCTATCTGTCTGTCCACAACCCCACCTACTGTCTGTCTGTCCACAACCCCACCTTCTGTCTGTCTGTCCACAAACCATCCTTCTGTCTGTCCACAACCCCACATTCTGTCTGTCCACAACCCCACCTTCTGCCTGTCTGTCCACAACCCCACCTTCTGTCTGTCTGTACACAACCCCACCTTCTGTCTGTCCACAACCCCACCTACTGTCTGTCTGTCCACAACCCCACCTTCTGTCTGTCTGTCCACAACCCCACCTTCTGTCTGTCCACAATCCCACCTTCTCTCTGTCTGTCCACAACCCCACCTACCAGTGAACTATTTATTCATAGGTTCTCCTCCACACCAGCCCTCTCTTGCCTCTCAGTCAATGAGCTTGTAGATGGCTTCAATTTTAAAGTTAAAAATATTATTGATGCCATTGCACCCACTAAAGTGAAGGTTGTCTCGGGTAAGCAAAGATCTCCTTGGAGAAATGCTACGCTGGTCAAAATGGAGAAACGAGAATGTCGGAAAGCTGAGCGCAGGTGGCGAAAAACTAATCTCCAGGTTCACTGTGACATCTATAAAGAGAGACTTCGCAATTATAATTTGGAACTTAGAAATGCAAGGCAGTCATTCTTCTCTGACATCATAACCAAAAACAAGAACAATACACGCGCCTTATTTGCTACCGTCGACAGGCTAACAAACCCTCCAGTGTCGGTAGCTGCTGAACTCCAATCCACCTGGGCATGCAATCAATTTGCCACCTTTTTTACTGACAAAATTCAGAAAATTAGACAAGCAGTCAGGGCCTCCACATCAACCACAGGATATGTGTTGTCCCGATCTCTGAATAACATCCATTCAAATATCATGACACAATTTCATTCAATCGACCGTAGAAGCCTAGAAGACATCATACAACATCTGAAGTCATCCTCCTGCTGCTTGGATATTCTACCAACACACTTTTTCAAAAATATTTCAAACTGCATGACCACTGATCTTTTACAAATTGTAAACACACCCCTTCTCTCAGGTGTCTTCCCACAAGCCCTAAAAACTGCAGTTATTAAACCACTCCTAAAGAAAGCTAGTTTAGACTCCGCAACGATGAAAAATTATAGGCCAATATCAAACCTCCCATTTTTAAGTAAAATAATTGAAAAAGCGGTTTTCCAACAGCTGACCGACTTCTTGGCCGTAAATAACTGCTTTGATGTTTTCCAGTCAGGCTTTCGACAGCACCACAGCACTGAAACTGCTCTTGTTAAGGTTTTCAACGACATCCACTTAAACATAGACAATGGCAGAAGTTCAGTCTTAGTGTTACTAGATCTCAGTGCTGCATTCGACACGGTCGACCATGCCATACTCCTAGAAAGACAAAAAATCTGGGTGGGACTCTCTGGCACAGCACTTAACTGGTTTGAATCCTACTTGAAGGGCCGAGAATACTTTGTGTCTGTAGCTGATTACACATCAGAGCTGACTAAAATGACGTGGTGTTCCCCAAGGTTCAATACTGGGGCCTCCTCTGTTCAACATCTACATGCTTCCACTAGCTCAGATTATGGAAAACAACAAAGTGTGTTATCATAATTATGCAGACGACACACAAATCTACATAACTATGTCACCAGGGGACTATAATCCCATACAAGGGCTGGGTAACTGCATTGAACAAATCAACAACTGGATGTGCCAGAATTTTCTTCAATTAAACAAAGATAAAACAGAAGTAATTGTTTTTGGTATCAAGGACGAACAATTGAAAATCACCGCTCAGCTTCAGTCACTGATGTTAAAACCCACAAACCAAGCCAGAAATCTAGGTGTAGTTATGGATTCAGACCTCAACCTGAACAGCCATATCAAGACAATTACAAAATCAGCCTACTATCACCTGAAGAATATATCAAGGATTAGAGGACTTATGTCTCAACAGGATTTGGAAAAACTTGTCCACGCATTTATCTTCAGCAGACTGGACTACTGTAACGGTGTGTTTACAGGTCTCTGTAAAAAGTCCGTCAGAACGCTGCAGCTGATTCAGAACGCTGCAGCTCGAGTCCTCACTAAGACCAGGAGGGTGGATCACATCACCCCAGTTCTGATGTCTTTGCACTGGCTTCCTGTCCAACAAAGAATTGACTTTAAAATCCTGCTGTTGGTTTACAAAGCACTGAATGGTTTGGGACCAAAATACATCTCCGATCTGCTACTACCTTATGAACCATCCCGACCCCTCAGGTCGTCTGGAACCGGTCTACTTTCTGTTCCCAGAGTCAGAACTAAACATGGAGAAGCAGCGTTCAGTTTTTCTGCTCCACATATCTGGAACAAAGTCCCAGAAAGCTGCAGGTCTGCTGAGACCCTCAGCTCATTTAAATCAAGATTGAAGACCTTTCTGTTTGCTGCTGCCTTTAATTGAACCACATTCAATTAATATATTAATCAATTTCCTGCATTTCTGCATTTTACTACTGCATTTTATTTCTTACACTGTTTTTTAATTGTTTTTGAAATCTCCTTTTCTTTTGCCTTGTGTTTTGATGCTTTTAATGGTTTTATGTGAAGCACTTTGAATTACCTTGTTGTTGAAATGTGCTATACAAATAAACTTGCCTTGCCTTGCCTTGCCTTACTGTCTCTCTGTCCACAACCCCACCTTCTGTCTGTCTGTCCACAAACCATCCTTCTGTCTGTCCACAACCCCACCTTCTGTCTGTCTGTCCACAAACCATCCTTCTGTCTGTCCACAACCCCACCTTCTATCTGTCTGTCCACAACCCCACCTACTGTCTGTCTGTCCACAACCCCACCTTCTGTCTGTCTGTCCACAAACCATCCTTCTGTCTGTCCACAAACCATCCTTCTGTCTGTCCACAACCCCACCTTCTGTCTGTCTGTCCACAACCCCACATTCTGTCTGTCTGTCCACAACCCCACCTTCTGCCTGTCTGTCCACAACCCCACCTTCTGCCTGTCTGTCCACAACCCCACCTTCTGTCTGTCTGTACACAACCCCACCTACTGTCTGTCCACAACCCCACCTACTGTCTGTCTGTCCACAACCCCACCTTCTGTCTGTCTGTCCACAACCCCACCTACTGTCTGTCTCTCCACAACCCCACCTTCTGTCTGTCCACAACCCCACCTACTGTCTGTCCACAACCCCACCTTCTGTCTATCTGTCCACAAACCATCCTTCTGTCTGTCCACAACCCCACCTTCTCTCTGTCTGTCCACAACCCCACCTACTGTCTGTCTGTCCACAACCCCACCTTCTGTCTATCTGTCCACAAACCATCCTTCTGTCTGTCCACAACCCCACCTTCTCTCTGTCTGTCCACAACCCCACCTACTGTCTGTCTGTCCACAACCCCACCTTCTGCCTGTCTGTCCACAACCCCACCTTCTGTCTGTCCACAATCCCACCTTCTCTCTGTCTGTCCACAACCCCACCTACTGTCTGTCTCTCCACAACCCCACCTTCTGTCTGTCCACAACCCCACCTACTGTCTGTCCACAACCCCACCTTCTGTCTATCTGTCCACAAACCATCCTTCTGTCTGTCCACAACCCCACCTTCTCTCTGTCTGTCCACAACCCCACCTACTGTCTGTCTGTCCACAACCCCACCTTCTGTCTGTCTGTCCACAACCCATCCTTCTGTCAGATTGCCTCCACTTGTATATGGTAACATTGTTTTAAACACAACTATTTAAGTGTCGGCATGTTTGAGATGTACTTAAACACAATGTTCAAGCTTGTGTATCTTTTGATCAAATAAATGCTATATTTTTAAATCAGAAGTAAGAATTATGTGTGATTTAATTTTTATTTTATTTTTTGGTAAAGCAAGCAAACTTGCAGTTATCAGTCAAGTTAACTTTTGTATGTAAGTTAAAACCAATTTGGAATTTAAATCCTCTTAACTTGACATGGCAAGTTGTATACACGTGGTTAAGTTATCTTAACTTGAAACTGTGAGCTACAATAATGCAGAAATGCGTGTTGGTTTCACTAGGTATGGAAAGTTTTCTTGACCTGATAATGTAAAACAATTCTTTGTTTTAACTCGCTGTATCAAGTTCAAACAACAAGCGAAAAAAGTTCAATCAACTCTGACAACTTAAACAGTAATGTTGAGACAACTAGAACATTGCAGTTAAATCAACTTGATGAACTTTAATTTCTGAGTTGAATGAAAGGCAGTCTTCAAGTTAAGTTAACTCACATTTTCAAGGCAGCAGGTGAACTTTCATTTGCAAGTTTAACTGACTTCAAATGTCTTACAGTGTAGAAACTATTGTTATTAAAACTATTTGTCAAAGTAGGCTAAACATTTTTAAATCAGATTTAATATTCAACTCAACACAAAGCTCGTATTTGTCTTCATCACTTGTTGTATTGAAGTGTCTGAGGGAGACCTTTAGCGTCAGAGAGTCAGCTCGGACAAAGAGGAGGAAGAGGAGGAGCAGAGAGATGATGATGAGGGGGGGGGGGGGGGGTCTCACCTGAGCCTCTGACCCAAGGTGGTGGATTGAAGTCAGATTGTAGGAATTAAATGTGATATGATGACGCCGCTCACACGTTTAATGTCACTTCATATCACATGTTGCTTTGCACGTCTAAATCCTCTTCATCATAAACTCTCAAAGCAGCAGTATTATTAGTGCTGATGAGTCACAACTACTACAATGCTTGTATTCAGTGTGTGGTTGAATGTGGGCGTGTAGAGGCTGATCAGGTCTTACAAGTCAGATTGTTGTTGTTAAAGTGGCCGTGTGCCATTTCCTGCTTTTGTGCGCACGTACACTTTAAGTATGGATCCTACACACTTTATAAATGAGACGTATTATTACACTATATATATATATCATTTCTCTCCACAGCCCCCACGGTCACCACGTGGACCTCAGCTCAACATTTGTCCAGTGGAACTTCCTGTCCCAGTAGTTGTGAGGTTTTATGTTGCATCAGATATTATCAGCTGAACTGCGTCACAAAGACAGACAGCAGTAACTACAGAAACACTCACATTGGATATTTACCAGATTGTGTAACAGCTTGTTGTAATACGTCACATTTCTGCCTTTACAGGTAATTAAAGTCAAGAGATAAAATCAGATACATTAAGCTCCATAGTTAGCTTCTAGCAGGCCTAGTTTATCTGATGTTACTGATGTTTCCTGGCTACAGTATTGGTTTCTCTCTTGAACTATATTTTGACTGCATTTAGTCTGTAGAACAGTTTACAGAGTTTGTCAGACTCTGTTGTGTTGTTGTGAAAAAGCTGCTGGATTCAGTTGAATGTTTCTTTAGAGAGAAACGGAGAGACTTGTCTCGACTGCAGCTCTGCTGTCGCTCAGAAGGGGTGTCGGCTTGGAGTGATGTCGTTTTCTTTCAAAGGTAGCCTGGCTTTGGTTGGTGGACTAAGTGTCCCTCCACCCACTGACAGCAGGTGGAGGAGGAGGAGGAGGAGAAGGAAGAGGAGGAGACGCTGCTGATGCTGCTACCAGGAGCTGAGTAAATGTACCTCAAGACGAATGTAGATCAGTTTTTTAGAGGAAACTAAATCTTTGTGTTATTTTTTAATGGTTGATGTGTCAGAGGATAAGTGTGTTATGTTTATTGTTCTGTGAATCTATTTAAATCTATTGAATTTAAATGGTTTTAAACATTTTGGAGATGCTTGCGTCTTTAAGGTTCATGGGTTTGCACTGTTACTCTCAATGTTTTATGAATATGCTGCTTTTGTTATGTATCTAAAGAGTCAAAGTACAGATTTAGCAAGGCGGTGAGAGACGCTAAACGACTGTACTCTGGGAAACTGCAACACCAGATCTCAGCCAATGACTCTGCTTCTGTCTGGAGAGGTCTCAGACAGATCACCAACTACAAGCCTAAGACCCCCCCCCCCAAGCCTAAGACCCCCCCCCCCAAGCCTAAGACCCCCCCCCAAGCCTAAGACCCCCCCCCCCCAAGCCTAAGACCCCCCCCCCCCTCCATGAACGACCTCTATGAAGGCAAATCACTGCGCAAATTAGATCCATGAGCACGTGAAAATCAAACAGCCGCGCACGTATTTTACTTTGACGAGCGCTTTTACATCACTTCGCGAGCAAAATGTTGTCTCGCGCGAGCAGAATTCACTCTCGCGCAGCTTCAACCTGCTCGCTCGCGAGTAGATTTTCTTTTTGACAGTAAGTGGGCGGACCCAGTCGCCAGTGTATCTCTACATCTGATTGGTTACAATCCTGGTCTTGGGATAGACCGGATGTCACTCTGACACAGACGCTCGGGGGAGATTTTCAGATTGCAGGTCAGGGGAAAATAATGTACATTGTTCTGCACGGGTACTTTTACTTTCTGCACTTAAAGTACATTTTGCTGATAATAACATTGACTAAGGTTTTGAATGCAGGTATTTTACTCGTAGTGGATTATTGTTTCATCAGTATGGTTAGTACGTTTACTGCAGTGAAGGATCTGAATACTTTTTCATCCACTAACTACTTGTCAGTGATTTAACAGTTAATATACAAACGGTGGTCCCTAATCTTGGCTCCAGATCTTTGAGCAGGTCCAAATTGTTGATCATATTATATACAACTATATTATATCTCTTCTGATTAAATATGATCACATCATGTTTTAATCAATTAAGATCAAACACACATTGTCTGTAATAGAATGATGGAGTGAAATTAAACCAATCTGAGCAACTTGACTTTAACACATTTTTAATTATTGTATTGAACAACTCAATTCACATAATTTGTATTTCATCAGCCTCTACAGTCTGAAAAGTTCACAAAACCTGTCAAATGTAGAACATCCTGAGATGTAGTGGAGTAGTGTTTAGTGGCGGATTGAAAACCACCTCTATCAGAACTAGCGTCTGTGTCAGAGTGACATCCGGCGACTGGGTCCGCCCACTTACTGTCAAAAAGAAAATCTACTCGCGAGCGAGCGGGTTGAAGCTGCCCGAGCGACTTCTGCTCGCGCGAGACGACATTTTGCTCGCGGAGTGATGTAAAAGCGCTCGTCAAAGTAAAATACGCGACTCCCCCTATCACCGTGTGACTCCCCCTATCACCGTGTGACTCCCCCTATCACTCTGTGTGACTCCCCCTATCACTCTGTGTGACTCCCCCTATCACTCTGTGTGACTCCCCCTATCACTCTGTGTGACTCCCCCTATCACTCTGTGTGACTCCCCCTATCACCCTGTGACTCCCCCTATCACTCTGTGTGACTCCCCCTATCACTCTGTGTGACTCCCCCTATCACTCTGTGTGACTCCCCCTATCACCGTGTGTGACTCCCCCTATCACTCTGTGTGACTCCCCCTATCACTCTGTGTGACTCCCCCTATCACCGTGTGTGACTCCCCCTATCACCCTGTGTGACTCCCCCTATCACCGTGTGTGACTCCCCCTATCACTCTGTGTGACTCCCCCTATCACTCTGTGTGACTCCCCCTATCACCGTGTGTGACTCCCCCTATCACTCTGTGTGACTCCCCCTATCACTCTGTGTGACTCCCCCTATCACCCTGTGTGACTCCCCCTATCACCCTGTGTGACTCCCTCTATCACCGTGTGTGACTCCCCCTATCACTCTGTGTGACTCCCCCTATCACCCTGTGTGACTCCCTCTATCACCGTGTGTGACTCCCCCTATCACTCTGTGTGACTCCCCCTATCACTCTGTGTGACTCCCCCTATCACCCTGTGTGACTCCCCCTATCACCCTGTGTGACTCCCCTCTATCACCGTGTGTGACTCCCCCTATCACCCTGTGTGACTCCCTCTATCACCCTGTGTGACTCCCCCTATCACCCTGTGTGACTCCCCCTATCACCCTGTGTGACTCCCCTCTATCACCGTGTGTGACTCCCCCTATCACCCTGTGTGACTCCCCCTATCACCCTGTGTGACTCCCTCTATCACCGTGTGTGACTCCCCCTATCTCCCTGTGTGACTCCCCCTATCACCGTGTGTGACTCCCCCTATCACTCTGTGTGACTCCCCCTATCACCCTGTGTGACTCCCTCTATCACCGTGTGTGACTCCCCCTATCACTCTGTGTGACTCCCCCTATCACCCTGTGTGACTCCCTCTATCACCGTGTGTGACTCCCCCTATCACTCTGTGTGACTCCCCCTATCACTCTGTGTGACTCCCCCTATCACCCTGTGTGACTCCCCCTATCACCGTGTGTGACTCCCCCTATCACTCTGTGTGACTCCCCCTATCACCCTGTGTGACTCCCCCTATCACTCTGTGTGACTCCCTCTATCACCGTGTGTGACTCCCCCTATCACTCTGTGTGACTCCCCCTATCTCCCTGTGTGACTCCCCCTATCACTCTGTGTGACTCCCCCTATCTCCCTGTGTGACTCCCCCTATCTCCCTGTGTGACTCCCCCTATCACTCTGTGTGACTCCCCCTATCACTCTGTGTGACTCCCCCTATCTCCCTGTGTGACTCCCCCTATCACCGTGTGTGACTCCCCCTATCTCCCTGTGTGACTCCCCCTATCACCGTGTGTGACTCCCCCTATCACTCTGTGTGACTCCCCCTATCACCCTGTGTGACTCCCCCTATCACTCTGTGTGACTCCCCCTATCACCGTGTGTGACTCCCCCTATCACTCTGTGTGACTCCCCCTATCACCGTGTGTGACTCCCCCTATCACCCTGTGTGACTCCCCCTATCACTCTGTGTGACTCCCCCTATCACCGTGTGTGACTCCCCCTATCTCCCTGTGTGACTCCCCCTATCACCGTGTGTGACTCCCCCTATCACCGTGTGTGACTCCCCCTATCACTCTGTGTGACTCCCCCTATCACCGTGTGTGACTCCCCCTATCTCCCTGTGTGACTCCCCCTATCACCGTGTGTGACTCCCCCTATCACCGTGTGTGACTCCCCCTATCACTCTGTGTGACTCCCCCTATCACCGTGTGTGACTCCCCCTATCTCCCTGTGTGACTCCCCCTATCACCGTGTGTGACTCCCCCTATCACCGTGTGTGACTCCCCCTATCACCCTGTGTGACTCCCCCTATCACCGTGTGTGACTCCCCCTATCACTCTGTGTGACTCCCCCTATCACCGTGTGTGACTCCCCCTATCTCCCTGTGTGACTCCCCCTATCACCGTGTGTGACTCCCCCTATCACTCTGTGTGACTCCCCCTATCTCCCTGTGTGACTCCCCCTATCACCGTGTGTGACTCCCCCTATCACTCTGTGTGACTCCCCCTATCTCCCTGTGTGACTCCCCCTATCACCGTGTGTGACTCCCCCTATCACTCTGTGTGACTCCCCCTATCTCCCTGTGTGACTCCCCCTATCACCCTGTGTGACTCCCCCTATCACTCTGTGTGACTCCCCCTATCACCGTGTGTGACTCCCCCTATCTCCCTGTGTGACTCCCCCTATCACCGTGTGTGACTCCCCCTATCACCGTGTGTGACTCCCCCTATCTCCCTGTGTGACTCCCCCTATCACCGTGTGTGACTCCCCCTATCACTCTGTGTGACTCCCCCTATCTCCCTGTGTGACTCCCCCTATCACCGTGTGTGACTCCCCCTATCACTCTGTGTGACTCCCCCTATCACCCTGTGTGACTCCCCCTATCACCCTGTGTGACTCCCCCTATCACCGTGTGTGACTCCCCCTATCTCCCTGTGTGACTCCCCCTATCACCGTGTGTGACTCCCCCTATCACTCTGTGTGACTCCCCCTATCTCCCTGTGTGACTCCCCCTATCACCGTGTGTGACTCCCCCTATCACTCTGTGTGACTCCCCCTATCACTCTGTGTGACTCCCCCTATCTCCCTGTGTGACTCCCCCTATCACCGTGTGTGACTCCCCCTATCACCCTGTGTGACTCCCCCTATCACTCTGTGTGACTCCCCCTATCACTCTGTGTGACTCCCCCTATCACCGTGTGTGACTCCCCCTATCACTCTGTGTGACTCCCCCTATCACTCTGTGTGACTCCCCCTATCACTCTGTGTGACTCCCCCTATCACCGTGTGTGACTCCCCCTATCACTCTGTGTCACTCCCCCTATCACTCTGTGTGACTCCCCCTATCACCGTGTGTGACTCCCCCTATCACCCTGTGTGACTCCCCCTATCACTCTGTGTGACTCCCCCTATCACCGTGTGTGACTCCCCCTATCACTCTGTGTGACTCCCCCTATCACCCTGTGTGACTCCCCCTATCACCCTGTGTGACTCCCCCTATCACCGTGTGTGACTCCCCCTATCTCCCTGTGTGACTCCCCCTATCACCGTGTGTGACTCCCCCTATCACCGTGTGTGACTCCCCCTATCTCCCTGTGTGACTCCCCCTATCACCGTGTGTGACTCCCCCTATCACTCTGTGTGACTCCCCCTATCTCCCTGTGTGACTCCCCCTATCACCGTGTGTGACTCCCCCTATCACTCTGTGTGACTCCCCCTATCACTCTGTGTGACTCCCCCTATCACCGTGTGTGACTCCCCCTATCACTCTGTGTGACTCCCCCTATCACTCTGTGTGACTCCCCCTATCACCGTGTGTGACTCCCCCTATCACCGTGTGTGACTCCCCCTATCACTCTGTGTGACTCCCCCTATCACCGTGTGTGACTCCCCCTATCTCCCTGTGTGACTCCCCCTATCACCGTGTGTGACTCCCCCTATCACCGTGTGTGACTCCCCCTATCACTCTGTGTGACTCCCCCTATCACCGTGTGTGACTCCCCCTATCTCCCTGTGTGACTCCCCCTATCACCGTGTGTGACTCCCCCTATCACCGTGTGTGACTCCCCCTATCTCCCTGTGTGACTCCCCCTATCACCGTGTGTGACTCCCCCTATCACTCTGTGTGACTCCCCCTATCTCCCTGTGTGACTCCCCCTATCACCGTGTGTGACTCCCCCTATCACTCTGTGTGACTCCCCCTATCTCCCTGTGTGACTCCCCCTATCACCGTGTGTGACTCCCCCTATCACTCTGTGTGACTCCCCCTATCTCCCTGTGTGACTCCCCCTATCACCCTGTGTGACTCCCCCTATCACCGTGTGTGACTCCCCCTATCACTCTGTGTGACTCCCCCTATCTCCCTGTGTGACTCCCCCTATCACCCTGTGTGACTCCCCCTATCACCGTGTGTGACTCCCCCTATCACTCTGTGTGACTCCCCCTATCTCCCTGTGTGACTCCCCCTATCACCCTGTGTGACTCCCCCTATCACCGTGTGTGACTCCCCCTATCACTCTGTGTGACTCCCCCTATCACTCTGTGTGACTCCCCCTATCACCGTGTGTGACTCCCCCTATCTCCCTGTGTGACTCCCCCTATCACCGTGTGTGACTCCCCCTATCTCCCTGTGTGACTCCCCCTATCACCGTGTGTGACTCCCCCTATCACCGTGTGTGACTCCCCCTATCTCCCTGTGTGACTCCCCCTATCACCGTGTGTGACTCCCCCTATCACTCTGTGTGACTCCCCCTATCTCCCTGTGTGACTCCCCCTATCACCGTGTGTGACTCCCCCTATCACTCTGTGTGACTCCCCCTATCACCCTGTGTGACTCCCCCTATCACCCTGTGTGACTCCCCCTATCACCGTGTGTGACTCCCCCTATCTCCCTGTGTGACTCCCCCTATCACCGTGTGTGACTCCCCCTATCACTCTGTGTGACTCCCCCTATCTCCCTGTGTGACTCCCCCTATCACCGTGTGTGACTCCCCCTATCACTCTGTGTGACTCCCCCTATCACTCTGTGTGACTCCCCCTATCTCCCTGTGTGACTCCCCCTATCACCGTGTGTGACTCCCCCTATCACCCTGTGTGACTCCCCCTATCACTCTGTGTGACTCCCCCTATCACTCTGTGTGACTCCCCCTATCACCGTGTGTGACTCCCCCTATCACTCTGTGTGACTCCCCCTATCACTCTGTGTGACTCCCCCTATCACTCTGTGTGACTCCCCCTATCACCGTGTGTGACTCCCCCTATCACTCTGTGTCACTCCCCCTATCACTCTGTGTGACTCCCCCTATCACTCTGTGTGACTCCCCCTATCACTCTGTGTGACTCCCCCTATCACTCTGTGTGACTCCCCCTATCACCGTGTGTGACTCCCCCTATCACTCTGTGTCACTCCCCCTATCACTCTGTGTGACTCCCCCTATCACCGTGTGTGACTCCCCCTATCACTCTGTGCGACTCCCCCTATCTCCCTGTGTGACTCCCCCTATCACCGTGTGTGACTCCCCCTATCACTCTGTGTGACTCCCCCTATCACCCTGTGTGACTCCCCCTATCACCCTGTGTGACTCCCCCTATCACCGTGTGTGACTCCCCCTATCTCCCTGTGTGACTCCCCCTATCACCGTGTGTGACTCCCCCTATCACTCTGTGTGACTCCCCCTATCACCGTGTGTGACTCCCCCTATCACCCTGTGTGACTCCCCCTATCACTCTGTGTGACTCCCCCTATCACCGTGTGTGACTCCCCCTATCACTCTGTGTGACTCCCCCTATCACCCTGTGTGACTCCCCCTATCACCCTGTGTGACTCCCCCTATCACCGTGTGTGACTCCCCCTATCTCCCTGTGTGACTCCCCCTATCACCGTGTGTGACTCCCCCTATCACCGTGTGTGACTCCCCCTATCTCCCTGTGTGACTCCCCCTATCACCGTGTGTGACTCCCCCTATCACTCTGTGTGACTCCCCCTATCTCCCTGTGTGACTCCCCCTATCACCGTGTGTGACTCCCCCTATCACTCTGTGTGACTCCCCCTATCACTCTGTGTGACTCCCCCTATCACCGTGTGTGACTCCCCCTATCACTCTGTGTGACTCCCCCTATCACTCTGTGTGACTCCCCCTATCACCGTGTGTGACTCCCCCTATCACCCTGTGTGACTCCCCCTATCACTCTGTGTGACTCCCCCTATCACTCTGTGTGACTCCCCCTATCACCCTGTGTGACTCCCCCTATCACTCTGTGTGACTCCCCCTATCTCCCTGTGTGACTCCCCCTATCACCGTGTGTGACTCCCCCTATCACCCTGTGTGACTCCCCCTATCACTCTGTGTGACTCCCCCTATCACCCTGTGTGACTCCCCCTATCACCCTGTGTGACTCCCCCTATCACCGTGTGTGACTCCCCCTATCACCCTGTGTGACTCCCCCTATCACTCTGTGTGACTCCCCCTATCACCGTGTGTGACTCCCCCCATCTGGATGTACTTCCTGAGGCAGCTGAAGAAACTCAACCTGCCAAAGACAATGATGGTGCATTTCTACAGAGCCATCATTGAGTCCATCCTCTGCTCCTCCATCACGGTCTGGTACGCTGCAGCCACTGCCAAGGACAAGGGCAGACTGCAGCGCATCATTCGCTCTGCTGAGAAGGTGATTGGCTGCAATCTGCCGTCCCTCCAGGACTTGTTCACTTTAAGAATCCTGAAGCGAGCAAGAAGGATTGTAGCTGACCCCTCCCACCCTGGACATGAACTGGTCCATCAGGACCAAGACCTCACGACACATGAACAGTTTCTTCCCGTTGGCAGTCGGGCTCATTAACAGAGCCCGGGACCCCACTGACTCTGGCATCCCCAGGACAAACTCCCACCTGTCACTCCCCCGCACATCCCTTCTATCACACTCGACACTTTTACACTACACTTACATCTCACTGTTTATAGTCCTGTTACCTGTCCGCTTGTGCACTTTATTTTATTTTATATTCCAGTTTATTTTATATTTTACTTTATTTTACATTTTCTGTAAATTTAATATGTTTCTACTTTGCACTGTTGATTGTTGTTGATTGTTGTTAAATGTATGCACCTCCCGTCATGTCAAATTCCTTGTATGTTCAACATACCATGGCAATAAACGGTTCTGATTCTGATTCTGATTCTGATGTATTGTATTGTGTTGTATTGTGTTGTACAGTGTGTTTGCTGTTGACTTGCTCATATTATTAGGCCATGAATTGTACTAACCTGCCCAGGAACTACAGACATGGAAGTTGTCTCTCAGATAACTCACATTTACATCGAGGTGGAGACTGAAATGTTGATTGATTAATGTGCACTTAAATAAATACATTTATACAATATTATGTTCTCATGATCAGGCTTTACTCCAACAACTTAACTTTGACTACACTCAAAACATGAAGTAAACAACACGTGTTCTTGCATGTGATTATTAGATATATAGATACTCATAGGCTGTAAAAGTTGATTGAGAGTTGAAATGTTTCTGCATATTATTATGATTTATTGTATGAGTACTTTTCTTCGGCAGCCTCCATTTGACTTCATTCGCAAATACAAATACTATGAATGCAGTATTTAAAGATGTACTCTTTAGTTTCAGGACTTCTTGAGTACTTTCTCCACCACTGATGCTGCACGTGAAGTGTAAAAACACGGTCCGGTTCCTCCGGGCGTCCCTGAACGCACCGCGGAGAGTCCAGGGTATTTAACATTCTACGCTGGACAGCGGCAGGTTGTTGCGCAAGCGCAGCCCATTCAGTCTGCATGAATACGGAGCGAGGAGAGGACAGGAGCACTGGGAGCACTGGGACTGGGTGGACACAGTGGACTGGACGGACCGGACCGGACCCGGGCAGGTGGACATGGATGGACAGAACGGCAGCAGCGGGGGCATCAGCTGCCGGCCGCACGGCTCCGTGACGGACGGCAAGAAGAAGAAGAAGCAGCGGCAGGAGGAGGAGAAGAGGAGGAAGAAGGAGGAGGAGGAGAAAATCCCCGACAGGGTGACGCTGAAGAAGGAGATCGGGCTGCTGAGCGCGTGCACCATCATCATAGGTGAGGCAGGAAAAAAAGAAAAAGCAGAGAGCTGCTGCATGAGCTGCAAATACCAAAGTGTCTCCGTGCAGGACCCGATGCATGACAAGCAGGCGTAGAATGAAGCTGCAGTGGCCCACTAGTGGGTCTGTGTGGTAGAAAGCCTCCATGTTTGTTTGCATGTTCTGAGTTGTAAGTGCTTACGTGGCTAAAATAATGTGAAGTCCAGCAGCAGTCTGGTGGTCAAGCAGAAGAACATTGTCTGCTGGAGCAGAACAGCCAGCAGACAACACACACACACACACACACACACACACACACACATACACACGCACACACGCACACACACACACACACACTCACACACACACATACACTCACACGCACGCACACACTCACACACACACATACACTCACACGCACGCACACACTCACACACACACTCACACACACACACACATACACACACATACACTCACACACACACACACGCACGCACGCACACACTCACACACACACACACATACACACACACACACTCACACACACACACACACACACACACACATACACTCACACACACACACACGCACGCACGCACACACTCACACACACACACACATACACACACACACACTCACACACACACACACACACACATACACTCACACACACACACACGCACGCACGCACACACTCACACACACACACACATACACACACACACACTCACACACACACACACACACACACACACACATACACTCACACACACACGCACGCACACACTCACACACACACACACATACACACACATACACACACACACACGCACGCACGCACGCACGCACACACACACACATACACTCACATACTCACACACACACACGCACACACACACATACACTCACATACTCACACACACACACACACACACACATACACTCACATACACACGCACGCACACACACATACACCCACTCACACACACACGCACACACACACACACACATTCACACACACACGCACGCACGCACACACACACACACGCACGCACACACACACATACACCCACTCACACACACACGCACGCACACACACACACATTCACACACACACACACAAGCACACACACACACGCACACTCACACACACTAACACACATACACACACCTACATCCACAAGCAGCATCATGTCTGCATCACTCTGCTCTTAGAATAACTGGTGGGTTATTAATATTCAGTTCAGCTCACAGGCTGATGGAGAACCAGCTGTCTGCTTTCAACCAAACGTTTTCACTTTATTCTTCGAAATAGGACTTAAAAAAACAAGACCAGAGGTTAGACAACCTGCATTAAGTACAGTGATTAGCTTTTACCTGGTCCTGATCCTATATGAACCAGTCTCAGTGTAGTCCTGATCCTCTATAATATATGAACCAGTCTCAGTGTAGTCCTGATCCTCTATATGAACCAGTCTCAGTGTAGTCCTGATCCTATATGAACCAGTCTCAGTGTAGTCCTGGTCCTCTATAATATATGAACCAGTCTCAGTGTAGTCCTGATCCTCTATATGAACCAGTCTCAGTGTAGTCCTGGTCCTCTATATGAACCAGTCTCAGTGTAATCCTGATCCTCTATATGAACCAGTCTCAGTGTAGTCCTGATCCTCTATATGAACCAGTCTCAGTGTAGTCCTGATCCTCTATATGAACCAGTCTCAGTGTAGTCCTGATCCTCTATATGAACCAGTCTCAGTGTAGTCCTGATCCTCTATATGAACCAGTCTCAGTTAGTCCTGATCCTCTATATGAACCAGTCTCAGTTAGTCCTGATCCTCTATATGAACCAGTCTCAGTGTAGTCCTGGTCCTCTAGCATACCTCCATCAGTGCAGAGACCATCAGAGAGAAGATGGTCTGTTTCTATAGAGTTATTCTTGATGCTCTCTTCTTGTAGTAGCGTTCATTTAGAATATTTCTCTGAACTTATTCAGGTTTATTCTGGTTTATTCAGGTTTATTCTGGTTTATTCAGGTTTATTCTGGTTTATTCTGGTTTATTCTGGTTTATTCTGGTTTATTCTGGTTTATTCAGGTTTATTCTGGTTTATTCAGGTTTATTCAGGTTTATTCTGGTTTATTCAGGTTTATTCTGGTTTATTCTGGTTTATTCAGGTTTATTCAGGTTTATTCTGGTTTATTCAGGTTTATTCAGGTTTATTCAGGTTTATTCTGGTTTATTCAGGTTTATTCAGGTTTATTCAGGTTTATTCTGGTTTCTCTCCTCGACGTCCTGACTACGCGTCCTAAATGTGACGAGGATGAGAGTGAATTTTGTTGGATGTGTTCAGAAACAGGCTGAGAAGCTTCTGTACGGAATCTACCGTCGTCTTCTCAGTGAGATGCAAAGTTTAACTTTTTGATACCAAGAAGAAATCAAAGGTGATAAAAACAGTATTTACACGTCTGAGGGTTTTACAAAGAAGCTCAATTCATTTTGAGATGTTTTAGAAACAGGAAGTGTTAAAAATCTACATGAGTAACGAAATCAAAGAGTTTACAGGATGTTAAACCTTTGCTTCTTTATAACACATTTAATACTTGACTTTTGTATAAAGGTAATAAAGTAGTTTATGAATATGAGATATGAGTTCACAGTCCCTCCTCTCTCTAGTGGAGGTTTATGGCGTTTAGTCGGTTGCACCTTCAGTCTCGGAGCAGATCTCAGAGTTACACTCGCTGTGTTCTTGATTCTTCACATTCAGTCTGTTGGTCCTCTGGTGTCTCAGAGAGAATAAACACTTTAAGGCGCCATGTAGGAGTACAAACAAAGCTTAAGTCCTAAGTCGTGGTGTGAATGAGAGGAAATATTGAACTCACTTTGCAGTCCATTGAGAGGCGTTCAGGGTCCCTGCAGGAGGATCCCAGCGTCACAGCGTCACAGTGACCCTCATGAGGTCTGGTCGGTAGGTTCTTAGGTCTTCTGGCTAACTGGACCACGTTCTCCCTCTTTCGGCTGAGCTGCTGTTACTCGCTTTGAGGCGGACATTTTTTAGTTTGTTGCAAAAAGACGAGAAAGGTCCTGTGAGCAGAACGCTGAAGCACCTTTCCACTCAGAGAGAGCAGCGAGTGAACGAGCTGGATGCTCCGGGGTCAGCATCAGAGCAAAGTGGCATTCCTTAAGATTTAAGATCTTTTTTGAGTGGAAACAAAGGAATTGTGCTTTGAGTTTCTGAAAATCCACATTAACCGGCTTTTTGTGTGCACAGAATGGAGAAAAACTGTGTTTTCACAGGAATGTCGCCATCGACACCCGGTTTGTAATCCTGTAAATATATAAATATTGCACCATACCTTCATGAGTGGGCCGTCGGCTCAATCGCTGTTGTGTTTCCTCCCTCAGCGATCGATACTTAACGTTTTATTGCCACTTTAAAGTGAACTGCACCTCTTTTTGTAGAGCTTCATCTGCACAACAACACAGTCTGTTTCCTTGTTTCTTGTCACCTTTAGGAAGCTGCAGGATGCAGGAGGTGAGTCGGTCACTTCCCACCTCTGCAGCCCTCCAGTGGATAATTTATGTCTGGTTATGTAATGGCCGTCTGTGCCACTTGGCTGCTTTCTGCCGCGCTACTGGTAGCGCTGTAGTCTGAATGTGTCGGATCTGCTGGTACTCACTGCACTACTGAGGCTCCGGGCAGGAGGGATTGTCCCGGGCCTGAGTGATGGCCTTTACCTCCTTCTCTAACTCACTCCGGTATGGAGCTCTTTGTGATTTAATGCCCTCCGTATGAACTCAGAGGGGAAGAGTTTGGATTGTGCAGACTGAGCTCTCTCAACAGCTCACTGGTGGAGATGCTCCGGGTGATGCATACCATGAGAAAACCCCAAACCAGTCACATGGGCTGTGTGAGCATGCTGATGCTAATGTGTTCATGTTGGGCTGGATTCATGTGTATGTTTATCCTCACCAGCTGTTAGGTTCTTTATATATTGAAGAAATTAAAGAATATGCAGCGCTGAGGCAAAGTCTTTGTTTTGCTGTCAAGTCAAAACCAACGAGTCCAACAAGTCAAGTACGTAGTGGACGTAGTGGTGACGTCATCCATTGGGTTGCACACCTACAAAAAATAATGCGCCATAATTCGAAGATGATTTCGTATGTTATTCTTGTAATTATGAACGAGGAAGTATAAAGACACTAAGCACACACGGCGGGAGTCCAACAAGAAGTCAGCGTTGATTTATTTGTCAGGTAACTTGCGTAACGTTTCAGCACTTTCATGGTCATTTCTACGACGATCTTTCCTTAAACTTAACTGAGTAGTTTTGTTGTCTAAACTTAAAGTTTCCTGTGAAGACAGAAGTTTATTTTGAAAAGACTGTTTTCATGTAACGAGTGGAAACTGACACGAGTTGCTGGACTTTTGTAGGAAAACACACCAAAAATGAGCAGCAACTCTTCGTGTGATGTACGAACCGTTGTACGGACACGTTGCCCGATGCTATCAGTGTCATCAATAGCACCATCGATGTGTAATCCAGGTCACGTGACTCGAGTCCACACCTGTGATTACATGCAAAAACACAACAAGTGCAAAGACACATTCACACAGGAAGGAAGAAGTATATGGTGCAGCTCAACAACCATGAGCCAGATTCCCTTTTCTCCGTGGATATGAAGACCTCAAGTCCACCTGCTATCAACATGTGATCTCCATGTTGTATCTGGATAATAAGTGGAGGCTTTGTTTTATTTTGTGAACAGAAATGATACACCTCCTGATACCTTCTCCCTGCTCTCCTCAGGGAACATCATCGGCTCCGGCATCTTCATCTCTCCAAAGGGGGTCCTGGAGCACTCGGGCTCGGTGGGCCTGGCGTTGGTGGTTTGGGTTCTCGGGGGCTGCATCGCGGCCTTGGGCTCCCTCTGCTATGCTGAACTGGGCGTCACCATCCCAAAGTCTGGGGGAGACTACTCCTACGTCACCGAGATATTCGGCGGTCTGATGGGGTGAGTGAAGAGCTTCTGCTGAACTATCAGCAGGAGCCCATGCAGAGCGTCCGATGGCCGAATCAGTGGCCGTTACTCAGCTCGGTCATGATGGGAGCTCACTCTTGGTTACTGACCGCGCTTTGTGGGAAGGTTTGGGTCTTCTGCAGAGGACCGGAGACATTATGTTTTTGGGTTGTCCGTCCATCGGTCCGTTCGTTAATCTGTTCGTCCGTAACCCTGAATACGATATCTCAGGAAATACTTCAGGGACTTTCTTCAAATTTTGCCATAAACGTCCATCAATAAGTCAAAGTAAGTGACAACCAGGTGTAGCACATTTACCTGCAGATGAAGCAATTCAGCTACCTGGGTGAAGGTGGATTTATTTATTTATTAATTTATTCACTCATTTACTATTTATTATCGTTATTTTGTTTTGTTTTTTTAAACATTAAAACTCTCCATTGAAAGCGGGACACTAACACCACAGCTATCACACACCATGAACAACAACTTAATAAAGTCATGGAAAGTATTTCCACACGATTAAAGTGCTTTCTTTCAGCATCAAGCAATTATGTTGCTCCAACTTAATTTATTAAGGTTAGTTCAACTTATTTACCAGGGTTGGGTCCGACTTAACTTGCTAGGGTTGGTAGAACTCATTTTACACTCGTAAATTAAGTTGACCAACAGAATTGCTTTTTTTGGGTGCAGTCAACCCAAAATATTTTTTACATTTCCTTTATTCACCAACACAGCACTGATACATTTAACATGTTAGTGCACTTACACAACAATGCATTCACATTTTTAGGATTATAAGTATATCGTATTACAGCTGCAATTATAAGTTTGTTGTCAAATAGAAATAATAATAATAATAATTTTCAGACTAATCCGTAATGAAAACAATCAAAAGTTAGTTGCAGCCCTAAAATAAACCGTACTTTCAGTTGACGACATTATGGTGCAGCATGGTCCAACGCCAACAGTTGTAAACTGCCTTAACGCAGTAAAAACCTCACCTGCAGCAGTAGTAGTACATGTAATGTGTATTCAGGTGTGTAATCTACAGTAAATGTTTAATGCTGAATTAAAGAGTGCTAGTTGCTGAGTGTCTTCCTCTCCTCCAGGTTTCTCCTGTTGTGGAGCGCCGTCCTCATCATGTACCCGACCACGCTGGCCGTCATCGCCCTCACGTTCTCCAGCTACGTCCTGCAGCCCGTCTTCCCCGACTGCGTTCCTCCTTACATGGCCACACGGATGCTGTCGGCCACTTGTCTCTGTAAGTGGCTTCCTCCCCGTCTGCAGTCTTTGATCGATTTCTTCCTTTCTTCCTCAGATTACATGGAGCGAGAGATGAAGGACTCTTTATTAAAAAACAATATATGTTTAGCATCGTCTGCTGAAACAGGCGCTTACTCAAGTACTGCACTTTTGTACTTAACCACAATTTTGAGGTACTTGTACTATACTTGAGTATTTCCATTTTATGCTATTTTATACTTCTACTCCACTAAATCTGAGAGGGAACTTTTGACTCCCAACATTAAACACAATAATGCATCAATCATTTTAACTCAATAAAATAATATGTATTATAAGTATATTTTGATGATACTAATATCTTCATTCTTTAACTTGAGTAAGATTTTGAATGCAGGACTTTTATTTTTGCAAAACAATCTCAGAGATTAAAGTTTAAATTGATTTGATAAAAGTAGGGTTTCTTTGAGATTTAGAGGGGAATTTCCGAGAAGAAAAATCACAAATTTTCACAAAATAAATTGTACATTGTACGTTTAGATATTCTCTGAGATTATTAGCAAATTTACAGGAAAAAAAAAGAAAATCTACGAGGAAAACAACGTGCTACCTTGACAAAACATTTTATGATTTTATTATTCCCAGAAATTTACGACTTTCATCTCATAAACCTTGAGTTTTTTCTCTGAGTAATACCCGCTCTCCCCCGGCTCCTATGGCCCCAATACACCATCGCACATAGCAGCGCCGCTACTGCTCTGTATGTGATTCTGCATGGAGAGATGGTGTTTGTGCTGCGATGGCTCTCAGCACGCCTGCATCATTCATGAAGGATGATTGTCTTGCGGCTGCTGCTGGTGGATCCTGGTCTTTCCTCTCTAATGCTTATCAATAAACTACAGGTCTGGTCCTGTGCACACAGAAAAAAAAAGGTTCTTAAATGGTTCTTTAAAAGGCAGTGTGGTTCCACGAAGAACCATCCCCTGCTAAAGAACCATTTTATCTATTGGATGGTTCTACATGTTTTTCATGTGGTTCTTTGGGATATTAAAGGGTTCTTTGGGATATTAAAGGGTTCTTAATTCATGTTTGAGTTGTTGAATCGTGGGGGATGGGATAAATTAGAAAAAAAAACTACCTTGCATGATCTGGGTGTGGGGTAGTTAGCTGCCAGTTGATACGTATATATATATATATATATATATATATATATATATATATATATATATGTATATATATATATATATATATGTATATGTATATATATATATATATATATATATATATATATATATATGTATATGTATATATATATATATATATATATATATATATATATATATATATATATATATATATGTATATGTATATGTATATATATATATATACATATATATATATATATATATATATATATATACATATATATATATATATATATATGTATATGTATATGTATATATATATATATATATGTGGATATATGTGGATATATATATATATGTGTATATATATAAATATACATACATACATACATGTCGGTGAATCGGCCCTAAATAGCCTCTTCCCATATTAATAGCTGTGTTCCAGAAAATTCTAAGGGGAAAGTCATGAATGACAACATAAACCACCAATCACGATCATGAGATATCTGTCCGCCCCGCCTACTTCCAAGTGACAGTCGTCCATCTGTCTGACTGACCACCAACGTCTTTTCAAACCAGTCGCCCGTAACTAACAGTGGTCGTGTAAGGTAAGTTGGAAGCTTGGTTATTACAGGCAAATTATTGCTCTTTTTTGTCATGTCACAGCCATCTGTTATCCGAGTGTCTGAATAAGCTAAGGTAATGTTAGACTTTTAGTTTCAACAATCCTTAGGTTGTTGAAACCGTTATGAGTTAATTTCGCATGTATTTCGTTTTCTAACGGTAACTTGACCGTTAGTTTATTGCCTTTGTTAGTCTGCTAGTTGGCTGAAGCTAACGCTAGTTAGCTAGCTAACGTTAATTCGTTAGCCTAGTTAGCGCGCGAAAATATATTTAATGTTAATTTAGCTACGCTGCTATGCTTCTGCCTGTGAAATCTGTTTTGGCTAACGGAGATGTGAGTGAGTGGGCGAGCGAGGGAGAGGGAGCGGCGTTGTGGCTGCCGTCAGACAGAGCTGTGCTGATCCGCGCAGAGCTCAGTGAGCTGTAAAAACTGAAGGAAGCTGTGTACTATGAGCCACATTTTGTGATTATATAAATTATGTGGACCTTAAAGCAATTCCTGAATGTTGTGTAAATACACATTATTGATTGTAGTGACACAAACGATCTTAAATGTATGATTTTTAACCAGCTGTGGAGGATGAAGCAGGACACTGTTTGAATAAGATTGTTTCTCAAGGAGAGCACAGGACATGTAACTTATACAGCAGACACTTATGTTCCAGCAGGTAAAAATAATGGATTTAATGTTAGTTGACCTTAAAATGTTGGTGCTTGTATAGTCTATGATTTGTCAGTTTGAAGGCAAATAAACATGTTGATGTGCTGCAGTACAAACAAGTGCAAAGAGATAGCTGTCGACAATTTTTGATAATAGTATACTTTTATCACACAGTCACTCATGAATAATGTGGACATATGTAGTCGTTGTGATGGTGAAGACCTCATTCAAGGATGTTCAGCATTAAGCAAGGCAAGAATGTTAATTCCGAAACATGGACATGAGCCATGGCAACACATACCGACTTCGAACATGATTTTGGTCCAATAATGTTTCTCTCTGCCATAGATAATGAAGTAGATGGGCCTACACTTCTCCAGATGACTGAAAGAAAGTGAGCGAATCATTCCAAAAATGAAAGACCAAGTGAAGTTCCTGTCTGCATTAGCGCAGCTGAAAGTGTGAGTTACGTTATACAGTGGAGCCATGTCATTTCAGTTAAAATTCTAAAGATTTACTTGTCTTGTTTTTGGTAGTTTTTTTACTTGTTGGCTTAAATTAAAATCAGATTTTCCTCCCCTTTAGCGGTGAAAGTGAAGCCCCTGTGAGTCAGAGAGCCCTAGCAGCCCAACCAATGATCAACTGCCAAGTCCGGTTTCCTCCAACAGTCTTCACGGCACTGACCAACAAGGATGCAGCTCTGTTTGACCATTTGAGCCAAGACACAATGTAAGTTTGTGCCATAATAGAAGATGGCGACAGACACCAACACGTGTGATGCGTTACATCATGTAAGCAAACCATATACCTATCAACTGTGAGCTCCAGATCAGACTGGAGACGTAACCTCAACAAACAAAATGTCTAAGTAGTACTTGCTATCTGGCATTTTCAAAGCATGTGACAGTAATATAAAACGGTGTCCGACTAAAGTTCAGCTCTAAACGGTGCACAGCGCAGTACCACTCGCTGCCATTTAGGACACAGTGTCATGGACATAATGAACAACAAAAGATATTTGAATAGTTTGAACTTGTGTGTTTTTCAAGAACGAATATTCAAACATAATTGTTGGCCAATTTTGACAGCCGTAATGTACAGTAATGACATGTTATCTGCCTGTAAAACAAGTTTCCTTATTAATCAAGTTTTAGGTCTGTATGCCATAGTGAAAACTATGCATCATGATGACAAACTACACATTTGCAGACCTTTAACTGCTCTCTCTGATCATTTGAGTTCGGTATCTGTTTATTGTGCTGATCTGGAATGTCAATCTTGTATAACGCCTTGTGTTTTGTTCCTTTTGAAAACTTACAGGTATCCGTCTCATATTCAGTATGTGCAGCTCTTTAAGTCTGTCCTGCTCAACTTCCCTTTTCTGAAGGAAAGTTATGGATCTGGATATGTAAGTATTTTCTCATTGACTAAAAGAGTAATAGAGACAAACTGAATTTTATGCTTCATACTTCATGCTCCAGCTCAGTCCTAATTGTGTCATTATTTATTACTTAGCAAACAGATGCAATGGATGCTGGGGATGACGAAAGAAGTGCGAGCCACCATAGTGCAACAATGAAGCAGGAGTACCAATAGACGAGGCCCAACTTGGTCATCATTCGCCAATGCCTCCAGAGAGTACAGAAGACACTATATTCAACAACACTCTACTGCAGAGGTCTTAAAAGAATTCCCCTGCTTCTCTATTCCAATCTTGGTGAGTGTTTTATCTAATATATAACACGTGGTCCAGTGTTTCCCACAGGATTTTGTGAGACTGTGGTGGGTGGACCTCAGACCCTGAAATGGACAGGCGCTGAACCAGAACTTAAGACAGAGGGCAATTTGGGAACAATTAGCTACTAGTTTGACAACGCATATGCCCCCGGGGGAAAGGGGCTATATTTCTGTGGTTCCAGTGTAGCCGGCAGATATCCAGGCCCAGACTTCCTTTTCAGTGCGCTGTTTGTTTGTTTACAGTCTGATGAGCAACTTAAGATGTGAGACTGGAGTTGAGAAACGACGTGTACAACAAGATGGTTTTATAAGTAGCCAGTTTACAAATAATTTCAAACCAATAAATTGCCTCATTAATCCATTTTCCCTTTCAGCCTTTTAGAATATCCCATATACTGTGTTTTGTGTAGAAGTGCTCTAAAAAGTTGACTTGACGTTTACCGAGATACTGTTATCCAAATCAACACTCCTGAGGAAATTGGTATGACAGTCTCAAAACTTTGCAGAATCAGAATTGTGACATTTATTGAAAAATGATTTGTCATTTGCAGGCCAGTTGGTGAATGCAGCCATACTCCTCCTACCATCGGTCTTCAAAGAAAATGCATCACAGCTCTTTGCAATAGATAAGGTTAGTCATTTGTGTTTGTGGGGGGCAACAAAAAAGGGAAATATATTTTCAGAAAATTAGGATTAAGTGCAATTTCATAAATATGACAACTAATCTCAACAAACTAGCATTTTATGTGCAACTAAGCATATCAGAAAGCTTTGATCTTTAAACATTACAGAATACAGCTTTAAATTTCAAATGTTTTGTTTCAGGAACTACTAAGCCCAACACCCACAATTGTCCTGAGCAGCAGCGATGGCAAGCCCCTGAGTGACGGCACAGATGTTTTTGTAGCAGTGGATGGACAAAAAATTATGGTGGACAATGAAGACGCAGACGGTTCATTGGCCGAGGGTGTTGTGTTGGCCCTCTATCATCTGAAAAAAACATTTTCATTTTTGGAGGCATTTATCCTGAAGCTGGACACACGGTACCTGTAGCTGTGCAGAGAGTGGCAAATGCTCCGAACATTTCTTAGATAGGACACTGCATGTAGCACATGGATTACATTGTATAGAGTTGATTTCTGACAATAAAGTGAAGTGCAGTACATCTACAGGTGTTTGTTTTATCCAAAAATCAATTTGCCATCATTTCCGTGCATGTAAATGATGATTTTATAGATCATCACAGAAAGGATCCTGGAATATGTCTACAAAAGAGTAGGAACCCTGATTCCATTGTTATGCTGTTTAAATGTAAAATCAGTTCTTTAAAGAACCATTTATTCCTTGGAAGAACCATTTCTAGCTAAAGAACCATTTGAAAAGGGTTCTTTATGGAACCATTTGGGACCATAAAGAACTTTTTTGAAAATGGTTCTTTAAAGAACCTTTTTGTCTTTAGGTTCTTCAAAGAACCATAAATGGTGCTTCAAAGAACCATTTTTTGGAGGTTCTTCGAGGCACCTTTGTGGGTTCTTTAAAGAACCGTTTAAGGAAATGGTTCTTTAAAGAACCCTGTTCGGAAAGGTTCTTTGTGGAACCAAAAATGGTTCCTCTATGGCATCACTCCGAAGAACCATTTTCGGTTCCAGATGGCACCTTTATTTTTCTGTGTGTGAGTCAGAGGGGAAGTGGTCACATGTGAAGAGTCTCTTATGTAACAGCTGCCTGAAGGCTTTTTAAATAACTTTTGTATGGCTGTAGGAGAGCAGGACTAGAAGATGGGATGTTTATTTTCGGTTTTATCAGAGGAAGAAATCCACAAAGTGACAGACCTGCTGAGTCTAGTTAGAGTCGCTGTGTTGTGATTGGACACTCTTTAGGGAATGGAAGGGTTAATCGAAAGGTTTGGACCAGACGGCAACCTCCGGTTCTGCCACGAGAAGCTAAAGCTTCATGTGTTAAAGCTGCATTCTCTCTAGTGTCCACCAGGGGGCGACTCCTCTGGTTGTATAGAAGTCTATGAGAAAATGACTCTACTTCTCTCTTGATTTATTACCTCAGTAAACATTGTAAACATGAGTTTATGGTCTCAATCTCTAGTTTCAAGTCTTCTTCAACACAGCATGATGTTCATTTAGTACATTATGGTCCATTTAGAGTCACACAGACCATAAAGCAGGGGATGCTTTAGGGCGGGGCTACACGCTGATTGACAGGTCTCTACCAGAGACGTATACGGCGTCTCTACGTCACTCCTCCTCAGTCCTTATATGGTCACTTCCAACAAGCACACCCGAAACCTTTTTACAAAATTGACAGTCGGACTTGAACAATTAGCAAAGGGCTCAAAGGTGACGGACTCCACTTTGCGTTGTTAATATTTCATGGAAGGAAAAACTAGATAATTAACCTCAGCAAAAAGTATCTGCAGAGTTTGGGGATGTGAGAGCAGCTTCTTCACTCCTCATGTTCCCATCAAACATTGATTCTATCAAGAAAGAAATGCTGCATAAGGACTTTCAGGACTGTCAGAACTAAGTGACAGGACTAAGGCCCATGATGCAGGATGTCAGTGTTGTGCAGCCCGGAGCTGAGTCCACATTAGTCCGTGTGGACCCGTCAGGCTGCCTAATTGCTTGCTACCTGCACTGAACGCCATTAATCCACAAAGCCTCTTTGTCCTGTCAATGAGTAAAGAACCGGCTGGCGTGAAATCACGTCAGCGAGGTGAAACGGCGAGACTTCAGCGCGTGATTCCTCTCCTCTGACTCCATCGTTCACTTGTTTGTTTTTCTGGAGCTGGATGCTGAAACGTGAGCTCTGCCCAGGATTCTTGGGTCTGCAGTGTGTGGGGGGGGGGGGGGGGCCTTGCCACGTTTTGTTTGCTCTTCGCAACGGAAGTGGTCTGTGTTGTGGGGCTGACAGCTCGTCTTTGTGTGGGAGAGCGAGGCCACCATGAGAGAGAGCGGGGCAAAGCCGGTGACAATGATGGACGAGGTGAAACAATCGTGCCCTCCCTCGCTCGCCCGTTTCCCACATTCCTGCCTCCCATGGCAACCGGCTGCTGCCGCCCACCGCCGGCAGGAACACCGGCACCGGCTCCCCAGTGCAGTGACTCTACGGGCGCTGAAGCATTTAAAGGAGCACAAGTGTACCTTTTTAAAGTCACTTTTTCTCAACGTGGTCAGTAACAATAGGCCTGCTGTATAAAGTCTTCTCTTGCTCTGCGGGAACTTTTGTCAAGTCTGAGGAAAACCCCGGATGATGTCACACTGTGGTGATGTCATCAGGGTTATCTCAGTTTGGGTTTTGAGACAACAAAAAATGATGATAAATCAATACAGACTCATAACAGAAAGTTTTGAGGATGTTTGTATTCAATGAAACGATGCTGCTGAGTTGCATTATGGGAAATGTAGGATCCAGTGTTTTTGAAGCTTGACCCATACTAGTAGATTATAAGGGCCAGGTTATGCTGGAAGACTACGACATGTGGAATTCTGTGAATATTCAAGGTGGAAACTTTCCATGGGAATTAACGTGAAATATATTATCACGGTTATTTACAGTGTCATATGCAGATAGAAACAATCCTTTTACCATTGTAAGCAGACATCATTATCCTGGTTCCGTCCGAATAAATTGCACATTTTAAACTGTGTTTTAGGTTGATTGTGTTGTTGTGAACAAAAGCAAACATTCCTCCTGCAGTCTCTCTCTTACTCTGGTAACAAAGCATCCCTTCCTGCTGCATCACCTGATATAGACATACCTACTACCTATAACCTTTCACCTAAACAAGTGCCTGGCTGGTTATCATGCCCCCTAGTGTCAACTAAAATAAATACAAAAGTAAAAACAAGATATTCAAACTAATAAAAGTAGCTCCAACACAGTGAATAGAAACACAGTGACAGCCCGTTCCTTTAAGGCCAAAACTATCCTAATGAACATAAACAACCAACATGGCTACTCTTAGTACCAGGCGGCATCCTCCGGTTGTGCCGAGTGAAGTCAAAGCATCACGTGTTAAAGCTGCATTCCCTCTAGTGTCCACCAGGGGGCGACTCCTCTGGTTGTATAGAAGTCTATGAGAAAATGACTCTACTTCTCTCTTGATTTATTCCCTCAGTAAACATTGTAAACATGAGTTTATGGTCTCAGTCTCTAGTTTCAAGTCTTCTTCAATACAGCATGATGTTCATTTAGTACATTATGGTCCATTTAGAGTCAAACAGACCATAAAGCAGGGGATGCTTTAGGGCGGGGCTACACGGTGATTGACAGGTCTCTAACAGAGACGTATATGGCGTCTCTACGTCACTCCTCCTCAGTCCAGATATGCTCACTTCCTGTTCACTGGTTGCTAATAAAAACCAACATGGCGACGGCCGTAATCCAAGATGGTGACGGTGAAATCGCTGAACTCCAGACTTCATAACGTCAGTCCACAAACCAATGAGTGACGTCACGATGACTACGTACACTTCTTACACACAGTCTGTGTTAGTACTCACAGCTGATAGGCTAACAGGCACAGTGAAGGTAGGTCGACAGATAGCCCGTCCAATCATTACATTCAGGCTGAATTCAATGACTGGACCTCTTGGCTTATTACAGCCATGTGACAACAACAGATACCTGAATCTTGTTTGTTGTCAGAGTATTTGATTTATTGATTGCTGTTGGGATGTAAAGGGAGTTGCAACAAAAACAATTTGAAGAAGATCACCAACCTTACTGAAGTCAGTTTTCCCCGAGTCCTCCTGGTTCGACTGCGATCCTCACGGTGTGTTTTCTGCTCAGTGCTGCTGACCTGGGTGAACTGCTCCAGCGTTCGTATGGCCACCAGGATCCAGGACGTCTTCACGGTGGGGAAGCTGATGGCTCTGGGCCTCATCATTGTGGTCGGCCTGGTCCAGATCTGCAAGGGTAGCATCCTCAGCCTGCGACCCATAAAGCTTTGCTGCTCCCCTGAAGAAGAAAGAAACCACTCAAATGTCTGATTTATCTTTCCAGGGAACTACGAGGCGCTGACTCCCCAGGTGGCCTTCGCCATGGAAAGGACGCCGACGGTGGGTCAGATCGCTCTGGCCTTCCTGCAGGCGTCCTTCGCCTTCAGTGGCTGGAACTTCCTCAACTACGTCACGGAGGAAGTGGTTGAACCCAGACGGTGAATATGCCCACTGTTGTCATCACCTTCTCAACATCTTCCAGCTTCCGACTCAGCGTGTTTGTTTGCTCCGCTTGCTCAGACTGTTTTTCCAGGGGCAGCTTTTGTCTAAATCAAATCTTAAACGCAATAGTTTGACATTGTTTTTCTGGCAGAGAAGATCGATACCAGTCTCTTATCTGTTCATTAAATATTGAGGGGGCACCAGCAGCCGGTTAGCTTAGCTTAGCAGAAAGACTGGAAATAGAGGGAAGCAGTAGCCTGGCTCCGTCCAACGGTAACAGAATCCACCGACCGGCATCTCGTGTGCATGTTGTGTTTGTTTAATCTGTAAAAGAAACAAAGTGGATCACGACAGTTTGTCGTTTCACGAGGCAAAATGTGCAGGAATAGTTCTGGGCCTGTTTTAACACAAACATGTAACATGAACTGTTCCTTTCATATCCGTCGTTGGCCTTTACATCTACATTTGTTTTGTGATGTCATGTTTGGTGTGATGTCAATTTCACTTTTACTTTCATCGAGGTGCATAACCGGTGGCTCGTTTGCAGTTTCTCCCCAGTTTGCTCTGAACTATTTTATGAACTGTGTTCGTCGAAGGAGATCCATATTTTCTGTTCATGTTTTTTTGGAGGTACAGTTCAAAACAATGAGCCTAGTTATTGGAGAGTTTTGTGTTGGTTGCCATCTACCATCCACACCGGCTGCGTTCTGCCACCAGTTTCTACATGTTGTGATTGTGTGTGAACCCAACCTTCATGCATGTTTGATCGCTCTTTTTGGTTTTGATTGTATCATCTGTGCATGGCGTGTGACCACGGTCAGGAATCTACCTCGTGCCATCTACATCTCCATACCATTGGTGACCATTGTGTACACGCTCACCAACATCGCCTACTTCTCCTCCATGTCGCCCGAGGAGCTGCTGTCATCCAATGCCGTGGCTGTAGTAAGTAACGTGGCGATATGACGACGAGTCGCAATTATGCTTCATCTCTCAGATACTTAGGTCAGCGGTGGACAAAGAAACACTTTCTAGATCAGGAACAAGCAACCAGTGGTGGAATGTAACCAAGTACATCTACTCCAGTACAATCGTGACATACAGAATAACGTATAAATTCATACATTTCGATAAGATACTATAAATAGAGTATAGAGTAAAAAAGAGTATAAAGCACATGGATATCAGATAAAAGGCAACAAATATAGATTGAAGCAGAACAATTCGTTAGATGAAAACATCTTGTGAATTTTGGAAATGATAACATAGTCATCATCATTTTGACTTCTGGACTAGATCACACGAGTCTGAATCAATCCTATGGAAGCCACCACTGGAATCTAAGTCTACTAAAAGTATAACATTGTCTGATCCTCATCCGCACCGACATACGGCATGAAACACAAAGAACAGAGGAAGAAGCTGTGCAGCGTACAAATGTTGATTCAGAATTTGAACGTCAACGTGAAACTACTCAGTGCAGCCCTAGAACTGTCCATCTCTCACAGTCATGTCGTGGTGTTTCATCACATCAGTCATTCTGTCTGTCGTTCTGCTGTCCAGACGTTCGGAGAGAAGCTGCTGGGAATGTTCTCCGTCGTCATGCCGATCTCCGTGGCTCTGTCCACCTTCGGAGGGATCAACGGCTACCTGTTCACCTCCTCCAGGTGAGAGCTGCTCCCTCGTGCTCCCTCGTGCTCCGGTACTCTGCTGACGGGCCGTCTGATGTTTCTGCCCTTAGGTTGTGTTTCTCTGGAGCCAGAGAGGGTCACCTGCCCAGCCTGCTGGCCATGATCCATTATAAGAACTGCACCCCCATCCCCGCCCTGCTGGTCTGCGTACGTACAACCTCACGCTGATGATACACCAATGTTTGTGCTTCACTCAGACGATGCATCCGTCAGTATACAGTATTTATTTTGGTGTTGTCTCTCTTTTTATTGTATGTTTGTGTTTATTTGAATGTCAGAAAGATATTAAAAAACGTATCAATGGAAATTTGGATTACAGATTTGCTAAGTGTGAAGAAATAGTTGATTTAATATGAATTGAAGTTGGAAATCCGGTCTTTGTTTTGTGCTTTATTTCTGACTCTTAAATTGAAGCCACGAAAGCTTGATTGTGTCCAGTCAGATGTCTGAGAGGAGGACTCTATACATCTGAATGTTCTTTGATGCTTGTAGCTTCCTCTTTACCGGATGTTCTTCTAGTTTAGTACAATGGTTCAACCAGACTGATAACTGAAAGAGACAAAGATCCCTCTGAGCTCTGATCCCTCTGTCTTGTATGAAATAAATCTCATTTAAATGGGCTCAAACGGGCGACCAGATGCTAGATTTACCCACAGGCCTCAGCCGATGGAAACAGTCAGATATAACTGCCAAGTAGACCTTAATCGTGGAAAAAGAGAGACCCTTATGCAGTAGCTCCGGAAAGAAAGTCCAAAAATTGACAATGGAGAACTGAATTGGGTGTAAATTTCAGTCCTGACAACACTGGTTGAACGCCCTTGATCTTTGGATCATGCCACACTTGGGGGCAGACTCTTAGTCATTTAATTGGACCTCTCAACAGGTAGGTATGTAGCTGCTGCAGTTCTGGGTGTGGATGAGTTCTTTCCAGAACAGGCGGTATCCTGTAACGTTATTCGTCACCAGGCCCTGGCATGTAGTTGACATTATCAGGTCAAGGGATTGGACGGTCCTTTATCCAACCATTTGGGGTGTTGGGGTCTTTCCTTTGGGGTCTTTGTATTCTGAAGATTTTGGGGTTTACGACTGTGATGCGTTGCAAGATTTTAAGCAAGGAAGTTTGCATCTTGAACCAGGTCTCTGAAAGGCAGCAGAGATTCATTGAAACTGTTGGGCTCCCTATCTGGTGGGCCATGCTGTATGAAATGCATCCAGCAATGATGCTTCTACTGCAGCTTAACCTTCGCCTGGATGGCGTCGAGTGACTAAAACTAAACTTCAGTGGACGCTGGCTTATCCAAATAAATGTCCCTGTCTCTATCTAGAACGTAGGAAAGAGTCAGCAACTGGAATCTCTGCGCCACCAACATAGATGCCATGGCAGTCCTGAGCTCATTGAGAAGAGGTGCCAGCGGGCCGTCAGGGGGCACCAGTGTACCGATCTCTGCCAGACTTGATATATCTGGAGTAAGAGGATGGAGCTCAGTGCCCGTCTGAGCTTGGTAAATCCTCTCCAGCTGAGAAGCAAATAACCGACAGTCCCGGGTTGAGCTGGCTAGGAAAGGCACAGGACTTGGGCTCAGTGAACGCTCTCCCAGCATGGATGGACAATCCACGAGCATCCCTCGTGATGGTAACATGAAGCCATTCCCCCGAGGACAGGGCCGGACAGAAGACTTCTTCTTCGCCTGTTTATGCCTGAAGCTCAATCCGAGACATAAAGCTTGTGGAAAGAGGAACAACGGGCTGTCAAACTAACTTTGAGCCGGCAGTAGAACGCTAACGAAACAAAGTTAACCAGCTGTGGCTAATTGTCCTTACTCGGCAGAGATGTTCTTCTCGAAGTCAAGAGCGTAATATCGTAAATATAAGTGTCTTTAGTTATGTGGCGCGGGGCGTGATATCCCATACTATGTGTGTTGTACTGAACATACAGAAAGCAAAGCCACACTTTTATCTTTGAATTCAAAATGCATCTAATGGTATATTTCCAAAGTACTTTTGATCTTTTAAGATGGAACTCTAACATCTGTGGAGTGCCTTTTTAATATTCATCACATTGTCATGCCTTGCTGTGTTTTTCAGTGCGCTGCCACGATTGTTATACTCTGCATCGGAGAGACGCACAACCTGATCAACTATGTCTCCTTCATCAACTACCTATCATACGGCGTCACCATCGCAGGCCTGCTCTACTACCGCTGGAAGAAACCCAACCTGTTCCGACCCATCAAGGTACCGATGCTTCTTTATACCAGTGGTGGAATATAACCAAATACATTTACAAAAGTACTTTACTTAAGTACAAACTTTAGGTACTTTACTTGCGTGTCAGAGGGAAATCAAGAGGCGACCTCCGGTTCTGAAAAGTGAAGCCGGTGCTTCATGTGTTAAAGCTGCATTCTCTCTAGTGACCACCAGGGGGCGACTCCTCTGGTTGTATAGAAGTCTATGAGAAAATGACTCTACTTCTCTCTTGATTTATTACCTATTTCCTACATATATATATATATATATATTATATACATATATATATATATATAGTTGCATAATCTGGGAATGATTGTGAACTTTAAACCACATGTGTCCTTCAGGTGAACCTGTTGGTTCCTGTGTGCTACCTGATGTTCTGGGCGCTGCTGCTGGGTTTCAGTCTTTACTCAGAGCCGGTGGTTTGTGGCGTCGGTTTAGTCATCATGCTCACCGGCGTACCCGTCTACTTCCTGGGCGTCCATTGGAAAGAAAAACCAAAGTGCATCTACAGCTTCATTGGTGAGTTTCCAAAAGGAGGTTTGTTAAAGGATTGTGACTCTGTCTGTTGGAGCGAATGTATATTGTGTATTTCATTGAACATCTCTTGTTTCCCTGCAGAGAGGGCGACGTACGTGGGCCAGAGGTTGTGTTTCGTGGTCTTTCCTCAGTTCGACCCCATCGAGATCGCCGATCCTTCAGAATGGACTGACCGGTCATCAGGCAGGAGCAGTTTGTCTGCCAATTCTTAAAAAGACGTTTCTCTGAATATGTGAAGATCATTTTTTGTTTTTGCCTCTTTGTTTTTATTCCATCACTGTGTAAGTCCAGACACTTCTTCCTGGTTTGGGAGCTTCCTGTCTGACCTTTGACCCTCTGAGACTCTGGTTTCCCCTGCGGTCGAGTGGAAACGCCTGTTCTTCTGAGCGGGCGGCTCGCACTTTTTATGTTCTCCCCTTTTCTACTAAGCTGTGAAGTTACAACAACCTATTGCCAACGGTTTCACACTGTTGGAAATGACTTTTATTGCCATTCTGGATCCCATTTCTTGCTGTTTTTTTCTGTAGCGTGTTCCTGTTCACACCAAGTCTCAAGCCAATCTGTCGGCAGTGTTCTGAAAAGAATTAAGAAAATGTATTATTTCAGAACAGACCTGCAGTTGAGTGAAACCCCAAAGTACAACTCCAACAGCCTTCATGTATTTCTGTTCTTCTTTCTTGCTGCATGACTGCTTGTAGTGTCATGTTGTTCCCACTAATATACACATTGTTGACATTTTTACCAATCTTGCATCCTGTTCTAATGGAAAAGGAGGCTGAGACACGCGTGTCAGTAGAGATCGATAATGCACACGATAGTACCGTCCATATGAAGAACCAAAGTGAAAACCAGAACGTTGGGTTCTTTAACAGAAATAAGGAAACTTGATTTTAATCACATTGGCAGAAATGCAAAAAAAGAAGCATTCTGTGAACTTCCTTCTGTGTCTCGATGAGGGTGGCCATGATTTCCATGGATTTAAGTACAGACATCCTCTGATTGTTAATTGTTGATGTGTCCAACACTTTGGTTCACGACCAAATAGCTGCAGAACTACTGACATTCACATCAGCCTCAGATGGACTTTGTGTTAGCTCAAAGTAGCTAATGTTAGCATGCTAACACGCTAAACTGAGAAGGTGAACTTGGTAAACCGTATACCTGAACAGAGCTGCAAGGCTGCAGACTCTGGTTTCAATTAGATGTTAATGTTTATTTCATTATACTGTCGTAGCCCAACAGAGGAGCTAGCCAATCCAATAGTTAGGTTTTTATCAGGACTGGAGTTTTCTGTTTCATGCTAACAAATGAATTGTTGCTAACTTTGGTGTTTGAATTCTTACATCCTCTGATAGGAACTAATTTATCTCAGAATATGGAAACAGAACGCGTTTCATTTTTTCAGAAACAGCAGTAAAAGTTTCTCTCAATGAGAGAGTGCATTGAGTCTCAGAAGCTACGGCAGGTTCACTGAGTCATCTGGATAAATCTAGAACATGTGCTGATGTCAAATCTTGGAACTCATCCCGTTCATTATACAACTGCTGGTGCAAGTATCAGCTGTTCGGACGATGTATTTGTTAATACTATACATTGAATATCAATTGAATATCAATTTAAACTTCAAACAGCGTAGAATAAAAATGCACCAACAAAACACCGTGTTTGCAGACAGCAGTGGTGGACAAACATAGTCACAGCTTTTACTTTAGTCGTAGTAGTCGTTAAGTTAGTATCCTACTATTTGTAATATAAGACCCGCCCACAGGTAATGAGCTAACCAGCTATAGAGAAACTGAATGGAACATCACAAATACCCAAAAACGTTTTTACAGTTTGGTCCAGAGATGTTCTGTAAAAAGTACAAAAAGGTAAATCAGTCATTATGCAGACTGGCCCATTTCACAATAATATATATCCTATGATTGGATTATAGTTCTTGATGCATCACTTTTGTTCATTATATTTTGATTATTTGTTGATTATATTTTGTCTTTTTAATCTGAATCTGCAAAGTAACTAGAAGCTAAAATAAATGTAGTGAAGTGGAAGTATGAAGTAGCAGAAAATGGAAGTACTTAGGTAAAGCACAAGTACCTCAGAATTGTACCAGAGTAAATGTACTTTCCATCACGATCATAGATTGAATGTGTTAACTTTTGAAAATATGTGTTATTTTCATGGAAACTGAAGACTTTGTGTGAAAAGGCCTTTACGGGGGAAATGTATATTCAAATGTTTATTAACTGATTCACTCTATTCGATTTTTAATATATTTGGCGAGTGCCTTTGTTTGGGTTGCTCTTGTGTATTGCATTTGTATATTTGAGAAGCACTTTGGTGTTCCACCGTCTGTTTTCTCTTTGCCGTTCAGTTTGAACTCTTTTCTTTTGTAAATCCAGACGCGCTGGACTCGTTTTTTGCACAAAGCACCGTCGCCTCCCGGAGACCAAGTGCAAGCTCCAGTTTATTAATCTGTTGTTAACAAAACGTAGTCGTGTCCATCTCACCTGCTGCTGCTCTCTCACATCGATGCACATCGCTCTGGTTTGATGGAATCCACTGATTTACTGCAGACGTGCTCACGAATCGTTGCAGCAAAGTACGATTTTTAAAATGTTGTTATGTTTATTAAGCCATGCTAATGAAACGTGTGACTAATATGATACATGTAGCTCCACTTCTTCTTGGAATGAATCACTTTGCCCATGTTGACTCTATAAACGGTACAAAGCCAACTTTCAGTTACTCCCGACTCTGTGCTCACTTATCATTTTATGATTTAATTTGGCACATAACCTCTATTATATGATTCTGGGTTTTTATTTTGGTTGTCAGACAACTGTGCTGTTATAAAACAGCAACGTAATTAACGTTAGCCAGTTAGCATTTTTAGACTCAAATGATTAAAAGCGTTTTTTATAACCGTGCAGTCGTTTGACGCATAAAAGCAGAAATATGTTTGAATGAGAAGACTGTCTGTATTGTGTCATAATGATAAATATATTCATATATTATTAAATATAATAATCAGAGTTTAAGTTTGCACAAACTTTGTAAAATGTGATAATCCTACTGATCCTACTTTTATCACAACGAATCTGAATCTCTGGTTTAAATAGTTCTGATTATAAGTCTGATTATATGTCAGAAGTCACCAAGTCTATTTCAGGACACTGATTGGCTAAATTGTATGTCACTCATTTATATCTTTAATCAGCAATTGGCTAAACTGCTTCATAGACCCGCCTCTTTTGGGCAGTTTCTCCAGCGCCCCAGAGCTGCTGAGACGTGCACACGCCGAGAGGACGTGCACACGCCGAGAGGACGTGCACACGCCGAGAGGACGTGCACACGCCGAGAGGACGTGCACACGCCGAGAGGACGTGCACACGCCGAGAGGACGTGCACACGCCGAGAGGACGTGCACACGCCGAGAGGACGTGCACACGCCGAGAGGACGTGCACACGCCGAGAGGACGTGCACACGCCGAGAGGACGTGCAGGAAAAGCATATATTTACTGCAGATATCATATTTTACACATATTACTGGGTGATTCCATATTTAAAAAACACAAATATTGACAATTTGCATAGTTTATTATTATTATTTATTTTATTGTATTTGTTGTGGCTCAAGGTGGGGTCTATTGACCAGCCGCCACTGTATATACTGTATATATATATAACCATGGCTCTACCTATGTCGTGCTGATCTACATGATCGTGATCTATGACGCTGTGGTGACGTAAGAGTCCAAACAGGAAGTAGAAACAGCACGCTCGGATTTTCTTCCCCACGTTACAGCTGCTGTTACATAAATGCCGGTGAGTTCATTGGATGTAAAGTTCTACATGATACAGATACACATTTGTACCAACAGAAGCCTCTGAAGCATATGAATCCATCCTTTAGCTCACATTGTGTTCAAACGGACTGTTTATGGCGCAGCTAGCTACACTGTTAGCACTAACGTTAGCATAACCAGACTCCGTTCAGACACTCGCAGTTTAAAGTTCGCTTGCTTGTCGGTTTGTTCACAGACCTGAACGAGTGTAAATATCATCAGTGTATCAATCAGTAGCGCTCTGCTGTTACTCCGGCATACTTTTACATCGTTTATTGCAATTCAAAGTCAATAATTTGTTCATTAATGTTCGGCTCTAGCTGCTGGAGAGAGACGGATTAATCCTCCGACCTGTAGAGGAACGTTAGCTAGAAATGCAGCCGGTGCTAACGCTTACTGTTATATTTGTTGTATTGTGTTCTCTGGATGAAATATTAATCAGCATAATTCAGGTTTAAAGTTTGTGGTTTTTAGTTGTCGGCTGTTAAATGTGAACTTTGGGTAAAAACCGAAACCTCATTAAATCAGCTGGTTGGTGAGCGGAGTCTGGTGAGAAAACGAGGCTTCGATGTCTAACTATTACTGTTATAATAATAATATTATATACAATATTATAATATAATTATAACATAATTATATTATAATAATATATTACATTATAATATATTAATATTGTATTATTACCATCATTGTAATAAAAAATAAAATAAAAATAATAAACATGAATCAAGAACAGTCAGACACGTAATCAATAATATTATAAAATATTATAATATTATATTTGATCAATAATTGTAATTCAAAACTAACTAATAATAAACATGAATCAAGAACAGTTGATGCATGTCTAAGAATAATAATACTAATGTAATATAATATGATATTGTGTGATAGTCTCCGTGGCGTTCACAGGACCTCTGAGCCTCCATGATGGCAGCGGGCCGGCTGAGCTTCAGTAACATCACCGCTCTGGCCCCGATGGTCCGGATCGGGACTCTGCCCATGAGGCTGCTGGCCCTGGACTACGGAGCGGACGTGGTTTACTGTGAGGTGAGGAGGGTTAGGGGTTAATGAGGGAAATACAAAGCTCTGTACACATGTTACTGTCCTCGTACAGGACAGTGTGCACACACGCACACACACACACACTTACATCTGAAGTCTGTGGAAGCCCAGAAAAAATAAAATCCCATAAGACTTTATTTATTAATACTTTATTGAAACAAAGAGTTAGTACCTCATACAAGATGTACTTTATTATTATTATACGAAGTCATTATTTTTAGATACTAACTCATTTATTTGAATGAAGCGTGTCCTCATAATGACTGTTTTCCTGTATTTGTATGTGTTCCTGTCAGAGGTTGTCTCCTGCTATCGGTGTGTATTTGAGTGTTGACGTGTTATTAACTCTTTTCTGTCTGTTTCAGGAGTTGATCGACATCAAAATGGCGAAATGTCACCGAGTGGTGAACGGTGAGAGTCTGTTTCCACCCTCACTTTAAGTTAAACACCGGCAGCGCTGGAAGGACGTACTTGGATCCTGTGTTTCAGAGCGTCATGAGGAATAAACTTGTTTTTAATTGTGTGTTTCCAGAGGTGCTGCAGACGGTGGATTTTGTGGCCCCGGATGAGCGAGTGATGTTCAGGACCTGTGAGAGGGAGAAGGACCGAGTCGTCTTCCAGATGGTGAGACAGAAGACATTCATACTTAATGTGTAGATCGTTCTCAGTCCGAGCCGTGAGTTTACTTCTTCTTCTGCTTCTTCTTCTTCATCTTTTAGGGAACTGCTGACCCGGACAGAGCGCTGATCGTAGCCCGGCTAGTGTGAGTCCACAGCTCTGTCCCTGAACCGTGTTTTTAATTCAAAGTTAAAGCTTCAAACGCAGCTGTTGCTCTGCCTCAGATCAGTTTAATAAACATGTACAGAACACAATGTGGAGGAATATGATCCAATGATCTTTCTACACATCACATAACTCCGCTGTTTAGATGCTTTTGGCTTTTTTTCAGTTCAGTAAAGTTACACGACACCAAATTCTGTTCTCAAATTTAACACTTTAAAAGTTTCTTTTATAATAATTATCAGTTACTTTTTAAAATCCCTCCTCACATCTTGATGAATGAGATGCACCTCACTGCGCTTTAGATGCATCTCTTAAAGCCGGTTCGTACTGTTGTTCTTCGGTCCTTCTTCAGAAACAGCATCATCGATGTGTTGAACTCAACATTATCTGGTCCAGCTCAGCTAAAAACACAGCATCAGTCCATCACAATCCATTTAGTTTCCCATGATGCATTGCTGAACCTTTCCCCGTCCTGTAGGGAGCACGATGTGGCTGCTGTCGACGTGAACATGGGCTGTCCCAAAGAATACTCCACCAAGGTGAGTTCTCTGTCGGTAAACCTGCAGCCTGCTGCCTGCAGCTCTGACCTCTGACCTCTTGCCTTGTTGCAGGGCGGGATGGGAGCTGCTCTTCTGTCAGATCCCGACAAGATCGAGGCGGTGAGTACAGCTTCCTGTAGATCACTAGAGAAACCTGTCAGGCGCTGTTCACACGTGCACGTCATTCAGCAACATTTCAACGTGTGCATGGAAGGAGCGAGGGAAGTCCAGCAGGTGGCTGGAATGCAAAGCGTATGGCTACCATCCACCGTGACACTCCACAGTAGAAGAAGAAGTAGATGTCTCTCCGCCTGATGCCAGCGTTCTTCTAGTATATTTATTTACAAATCATTTCTGGACATTTTTTACATTAAGTTGTTTTTTGTTGCATTCCTTTGCAAATATATTACGAATATTCTTTGGGTTATTTTTCACACACTTTTCTCACAAATACTACTCGTATCTAATATATATATATATATATATATCATATATATAATACTACTCATCTCTTTCAGATTTTCTGTGGACATTTGTTACTATTTTCTCCACATATATTTATTATTTATATTTCTTACACCGTTTACTCATTATTTTTGGACATTTTTCACATATTTGTCGGATATTGCTCACATAGTTTTCTGACGCTCTTCAATGACAAATCTTTTCCACATATATTTATTATTTATAATTTGTCCATATTTTTCAATTTCAAGTTTTTACATTTCTATTTCTCATATGTTTTATAAATCCTTTTCAGATATTTTCTTACATTTTCAGTTATATTTTTCACATAATGTATTAATAATATTTGGCCATATCTGTGTTGGATGTCGTTCACATAGTTTCATAATATTGTCGGACGTTTCTCGTATTTTCTGACATGATTTCTGGACATTTTTCCATATTAATTCAACGTTAGTGAGTTAATGTTGCTCGTCTTTTATCCGTAGATCCTCAAGAAGCTCGTCACAGGAGTTTCTATACCGGTCACGTGTAAAATACGAATCCTGCCTTCGGTAAGATGTGAAAAACTTTATTATCGTCTTTAAATCTAAGCGTTCTTCACTGGTTCCATGTCCTGTAACTGGTTCCGTGTCCTGTAACTGGTTCAGTGTCCTGTAACTGGTTTAGTGTCCTGTAACTGGTTCCGTGTCCTGTAACTGGTTCCGTGTCCTGTAACTGGTTCCGTGTCCTGTGACTGGTTCAGTGTCCTGTGACTGGTTCAGTGTCCTGTCACTGGTTTAGTGTCCTGTAACTGGTTTAGTGTCCTGTGACTGGTTCAGTGTCCTGTAACTGGTTTAGTGTCCTGTAACTGGTTTAGTGTCCTGTGACTGGTTCCGTGTCCTGTAACTGGTTCAGTGTCCTGTAACTGGTTTAGTGTCCTGTAACTGGTTTAGTGTCCTGTGACTGGTTCCGTGTCCTGTGACTGGTTCAGTGTCCTGTAACTGGTTCAGTGTCCTGTAACTGGTTCAGTGTCCTGTAACTGGTTTAGTGTCCTGTAACTGGTTCCGTGTCCTGTGACTGGTTCAGTGTCCTGTAACTGGTTCAGTGTCCTGTAACTGGTTTAGTGTCCTGTAACTGGTTTAGTGTCCTGTGACTGGTTCAGTGTCCTGTAACTGGTTTAGTGTCCTGTAACTGGTTTAGTGTCCTGTGACTGGTTCAGTGTCCTGTAACTGGTTTAGTGTCCTGTAACTGGTTTAGTGTCCTGTAACTGGTTTAGTGTCCTGTGACTGGTTCAGTGTCCTGTAACTGGTTTAGTGTCCTGTAACTGGTTTAGTGTCCTGTAACTGGTTCAGTGTCCTGTAACTGGTTTAGTGTCCTGTGACTGGTTCCGTGTCCTGTGACTGGTTCCGTGTCCTGTGACTGGTTCCGTGTCCTGTGACTGGTTCCGTGTCCTGTGACTGGTTCCGTGTCCTGTGACTGGTTCCGTGTCCTGTGACTGGTTCCGTGTCCTGTGACTGGTTTAGTGTCCTGTAACTGGTTCAGTATCCTGTGACTGGTTCCGTGTCCTGTAACTGGTTTAGTGTCCTGTAACTGGTTCAGTGTCCTGTGACTGGTTCAGTGTCCTGTAACTGGTTCAGTGTCCTGTGACTGGTTCCGTGTCCTGTGACTGGTTCAGTGTCCTGTGACTGGTTCAGTATCCTGTGACTGGTTCCGTGTCCTGTGACTGGTTTAGTGTCCTGTGACTGGTTCAGTGTCCTGTGACTGGTTCCGTGTCCTGTGACTGGTTCCGTGTCCTGTGACTGGTTTAGTGTCCTGTGACTGGTTCAGTGTCCTGTGACTGGTTCCGTGTCCTGTGACTGGTTCCGTGTCCTGTAACTGGTTCAGTGTCCTGTGACTGGTTCCGTGTCCTGTGACTGGTTCCGTGTCCTGTGACTGGTTCCGTGTCCTGTGACTGGTTCAGTGTCCTGTGACTGGTTCCGTGTCCTGTGACTGGTTCCGTGTCCTGTGACTGGTTCAGTGTCCTGTGACTGGTTCAGTGTCCTGTGACTGGTTCAGTGTCCTGTGACTGGTTCCGTGTCCTGTGACTGGTTCCGTGTCCTGTGACTGGTTCCGTGTCCTGTGACTGGTTCCGTGTCCTTCACTGGTTCCGTGTCCTGTAACTGGTTCCGTGTCCTGTAACTGGTTCCGTGTCCTTAACTGGTTCCGTGTCCTTCACTGGTTCCGTGTCCTTCACTGGTTCCGTGTCCTTCACTGGTTCCGTGTCCTTCACTGGTTCCGTGTCCTGTAACTGGTTCCGTGTCCTGTAACTGGTTCCGTGTCCTGTAACTGGTTCCGTGTCCTGTAACTGGTTCCGTGTCCTGTAACTGGTTCCGTGTTCTTCACTGGTTCCAGTTGGAGGAGACGATCCGTCTGGTCCAGAGGATCGAGAAGACGGGCGTCGCTGCCGTCGCCGTTCACGGCAGGTAAACGAAATATAGACGACGTGAAATATTACTTTAAATTATATTGTACACGTTGTCAATTTTTGGTATTTTCTCATATTCATGTTTGACATGTTTTGAATATTATTTTAACATCTTTATATGTCTTTTAATAATAATTATAATAAATTGTATTTGTACATCACTTTACATGGTAAAGACAGAAACAGTAAAAGTAATAACAATATAAACAAAGCAGATAAATGACGTTTTAACAGTAAACAAATGAAGAAAAAGAAGCACTTACTATCATCCCAGGTTAAAAGCAGATTTAAATATTTTCGTAGTGAAGTTCTGTAGTAAGTATATATAGTTGTGTATTTCATGTTGTGTCTCATCGTGCTGCCCTTCATACATGTTATAACTAATGATTGATTAAGTCAAAGGGCGGATGCATCTGGCTCCTGATTGGCTGCTTCCTTCGTGTGTTTGGGTGCGTTCACTGACCGGTTGATGTGATGTTCAGGTTGAAGGAGGAGCGTCCTCGCCACCCGCTCCACCTCGATCACATGCAGGCCGTCGCTCGGGCGGTTTCCATCCCTGTCATCGCCAAGTAAGCTTCAACACCTCCTCCTCTTTCTAGCTCCAACAGACGGAGAACTGTGGTTTCAGTTTGTTAAACAGGGCAGTGAACGCAACTAGCAGAGACTTGAGATCAGTTTGGGACAGAAAATAATCCGTCACAGGGTTTATTCATAAAACCCAGCCATGTACCTCTGAGATGTAGTACAGTATAAAGTACAATATGTACCTCTGAGATGTAGTACAGTATAAAGTACCTCTGTCTCTCAGTGGAGGATCTCTGGATCTGGTGAAGACCAACATGGACATCGAGGACTTCAGGAAGGCGGCCGGAGCTTCGTCGGTCATGTTGGCTCGAGCCGCCATGTGGAACGCTTCAGTGTTCAGAGACCAGGGACCTCTTCCTCTGGAGACCGTCATGGAGGACTACCTCAAACACGTGAGAACAACCAGTTTACAGATTTTGGTCAATTTTTCTTCCATAACTCGTCTTCTTTCTGACTCGTGGAAATAAAACATTTATTTTACTACTTTGTCTGTTTACGGCTGTAGATTTCTACTAAATTCACCAAAAGTTACCATTGCATAATGCCTCATTTGCATATTTAAACATAACATGTCAGAACACTTGTACTACAATAAATAATCATCTTAATGTGAGTAATGAACTGGAGAGGTTTCATGTTATCTATGAGTTATTTATATATTTTTTACCATATTCACCTGGAGTCTCCTCTGAAGTGTAAACCTCTTACTCTACTACTTTCTTCTTCTTCTTCTTCTGTGGTGTCGTAGGCGATCCGGTACAACAACCACGCCTTCAACACTAAGTACTGTCTGTGTCAGATGCTGAGAGAGAAGGTGGAGTCTCCTCTGGGGAAGCAGGTGCAGGCGGCTCAGAGCAGCGCGGAGCTCAGGTACGACCACTGGTTTTTATTTTAGTTATTGAAATGACTGGTTCTGAGCGTCGGGTCAGTGATGTCGTGTGTTTTTTGCAGCGAGGCGTTGGGGCTGCAGGAGTTCTACCAGCAGACCCAGAACCAGCTGCAGGCCAAGAGGGACGCCCTGCAGACCAGCAGCCAGCCGGAGACGCTGGTGATGGACGGAGATGTCGCCACCATGGCCGTCAGGTTTGAGCGGTGAGTCAGTGCACTCAACCAGAGCTCCTTCTGTTTGATCTGTAGGACCGCGAGGTAACGCGTAGGACCGCGGGGTAACCCGTAGGACCGCGAGGTAACCCGTAGGACTGCGAGGTAACGCGTAGGACCGCGAGGTAACCCGTAGGACCGCGAGGTAACCCGTAGGACCGCGAGGTAACCCGTAGGACCGCGAGGTAACCCGTAGGACCGCGGGGTAACGCGTAGGACCGCGGGGTAACCCGTAGGACCGCGAGGTAAGGCGTAGGACCGCAAGGTAACACGTAGGACCGCGGGGTAAGGCGTAGGACCGCGGGGTAAGGCGTAGGACCGCGAGGTAACCCGTAGGACCGCGAGGTAACTCGTAGGACCGCGAGGTAACCCGTAGGACCGCGGGGTAACGCGTAGGACCGCGGGGTAACGCGTAGGACCGCGAGGTAAGGCGTAGGACCGCGAGGTAACGCGTAGGACCGCGGGGTAACCCGTAGGACCGCGAGGTAACGCGTAGGACCGCGAGGTAAGGCGTAGGACCGCGGGGTAACGCGTAGGACCGCGAGGTAAGGCGTAGGACCGCGGGGTAACGCGTAGGACCGCGGGGTAACGCGTAGGACCGCGGGGTAACGCGTAGGACCGCGAGGTAACGCGTAGGACCGCGAGGTAACGCGTAGGACCGCCGGGTAACGCGTAGGACCGCGAGGTAAGGCGTAGGACCGCGGGGTAACGCGTAGGACCGCGGGGTAAGGCGTAGGACCGCGGGGTAAGGCGTAGGACCGCGAGGTAACGCGTAGGACCGCGGGGTAACGCGTAGGACCGCGGGGTAAGGCGTAGGACCGCGGGGTAAGGCGTAGGACCGCGAGGTAACGCGTAGGACTGCGGGGTAACCCGTAGGACCGCGGGGTAAGGCGTATGACCGCGGGGTAAGGCGTAGGACCGCGGGGTAAGGCGTAGGACCGCGGGGTAACGCGTAGGACCGCGGGGTAAGGCGTAGGACCGCGAGGTAACGCGTAGGACTGCGGGGTAACCCGTAGGACCGCGGGGTAAGGCGTATGACCGCGGGGTAAGGCGTAGGACCGCGGGGTAACGCGTAGGACCGCGGGGTAACGCGTAGGACCGCGAGGTAACCCGTAGGACCGCGGGGTAACGCGTAGGACCGCGGGGTAACCCGTAGGACCGCGAGGTAAGGCGTAGGACCGCGAGGTAACGCGTAGGACCGCGGGGTAACCCGTAGGACCGCGAGGTAAGGCGTTGGACCGCGAGGTAAGGCGTAGGACCGCGAGGTAACGCGTAGGACCGCGAGGTAAGGCGTAGGACCGCGGGGTAAGGCGTAGGACCGCGGGGTAAGGCGTAGGACCGCGGGGTTTGTACGTGCGGCGATCTGGTGTTTGTACGTGCGGCGATCTGGTCTTTGTACGTGCGGCGATCTGGTGTTTGTACGTGCGGCGATCTGGTGTTTGTACGTGCGGCGATCTGGTGTTTGTACGTGCGGCGATCTGGTCTTTGTACGTGCGGCGATCTGGTCTTTGTACGTGCGCCGATCTGGTGTTTGTACGTGCGGCGATCTGGTGTTTGTACGTGCGGCGATCTGGTCTTTGTACGTGCGGCGATCTGGTGTTTGTACGTGCGGCGATCTGGTCTTTGCACGTGCGGCGATCTGGTGTTTGCACGTGCGGCGATCTGGTCTTTGCACGTGCGGCGATCTGGTCTTTGCACGTGCGGCGATCTGGTCTTTGCACGTGCGGCGATCTGGTCTTTGCACGTGCGGCGATCTGGTCTTTGCACGTGCGGCGATCTGGTCTTTGCACGTGCGGCGATCTGGTGTTTGCACGTGCGGCGATCTGGTCTTTGCACGTGCGGCGATCTGGTCTTTGCACGTGCGGCGATCTGGTCTTTGCACGTGCGGCGATCTGGTCTTTGTACGTGCGGCGATCTGGTCTTTGTACGTGTGGTGATCTGGTGTTTGTGGTTCCAGGAGGGAGTATCCTCCTCACATCACTCCTAAGATGTTCCTGCTGGAGTGGAGCCGAAAGGAGAAGCTGGAGCAGCCGCTCTATGAGATGGTGAGAGTGTGTTGCACCAATAAGATGACGGCTACATGTGTGATCAACATTTCATCAATATATGATCAAATCTTAGTGAATTCACCCGTCAGAGATTGTAAAAGCTGCTCAGAAACACCGAAACAGGTCAAAATGATGGATTCTGGTTCTGTTCTTCTTCTGCTGCTGGAATAAAGACGGTTATCTAATAGATCACTGCTCTGGTTCTCTGAAGGAAACATAAGTTACTTCTATCAAAACTAGATGACGAGCCTTTAATATAATATAATTACTTATTACAATGTATACTGTCATTATGACGGGTGAGTGGGAGAGATTCTTCTTCTTCATCGTCTGCTCCTCTTCCTCTTCATCAAGCCTCTGTTGAGATGTGAAGTTTGACTAACATCAAAGCTACCGTGTTAAAAATAGCTTCTTCTGTGGTATTAATTCTGTCCATATTCCACAAAGTCTGCAGAAACTGATGATAAAATATCTGATATCACATTCAAGGAATGAACCTTTTGTTTTGGTGCGTAACAATAATTCCAAGATCTTTGATTTCCAACAGTGAAAATATATTAAAGATCATATTTGTGTTTTATTGATTGATGGAGATGAAGTTTACTGTTTTGTTTTCAGGTGCAGCGTTCTGAGGACCGATCGTTTCAGTCCACCGTCACTGTGGAGGGGAAGAGATACAGATCTACTCTGTGGTCAGGACACACTCACACACACACATATACACACACTCACACACACATATACACACACTCACACACACATATACACACACTCACATATACACACACTCACACACACATATATACACACACTCACACACACATATACACACTCACACACACACATATACACACACTCACACACACATATACACACACTCACATATACACACACTCACACACACACACTCTCACACACACACACTCACACATATACACACACTCACACATATACACACACTCACACACACACATATACACACACTCACACACACACACTCTCACACACACACATATACACACACTCACACATATACACACTCACACACACACTCTCACACTCACACACTCTCACACACACACATATACACACACTCACACATATACACACTCACACACACACACTCTCACACTCACACATATACACACACTCACACACACACACACTCTCACACACACACATATACACACACTCACACACACACACACTCTCACACACACACATATACACACACTCACACACACACACACTCTCACACACACACATATACACACACACACACTCTCACACACACACATATACACACACTCACACACTCACACACACTCTCACACACACACATATACACACACTCACACACTCACACATATATACACACACTCACACACTCACACATATATACACACACTCACACACACACACTCTCACACTCACACATATACACACACTCACACACACACACACTCTCACACACACACATATACACACTCACACACTCACACA
>JAFEUB010000998.1:500000-510000 GCA_024529925.1 Ophthalmolycus amberensis | reverse complement strand
TAGAAGTCCATTTGGGCCTTATCAGGTCCTTCAGGATCTCTGAGAGGATGGTCAGGAACTGCTTGTGAAGTTCCGCTATGGCACCGCTGGTGGCCTCATCTAGACTGTGGCCATCAGAAGCTCCAATTCTTCCTCATCCTTGACACATAACTGGTTGCCCTGGACTTGTGTCTGGCTCATCGTTGAAGCAATAAACCCCTGTAGAAGTCCACGGATGCAAGGGAACCCACACCCACAGACAACTAGGAGGCCTACGACGACAACACACAGAGTAATTACGATTGACAAAAATGTATGTTTCCACTTGCCAAACATACTTTCCAACCAGTCGGTGAATGAATTCGTGACACCAGAGTTTTCCGCTAGCTCTTGGCTGAGTGCTGTCAGTCCCTCCAAAGCCCTGGTCACCGATCCATCAGGAGCTGTGTTATTTAGAATGAAAGTACAGCAAGCAGTCCCAAACATCTGGCAAACGCCACCTTTCTCTGCTAAAATCATATCTAATGCCATTCTGTTCTGCAAGGTCATTAGACTAGTCTTCGCCAGCTGTGCATGCAGCCCTGATATGGCGTCCCTGGTGAAGTTTACAAAACGCTGTTGGTTATAGTAAATGTAGTTGATCCAATCGACATTTTTATTAATCGTTACCCACCAGAATAATGCAGATTCAAAACCGGCAGCTATTTGATTTCTTGCTTTGAATTCATTCGGCACCCCCCTTGGCACTCCTCTGCCATCTATGTACACTTGGTCATCAAAGGCTCCCTTCGGGCTACCGGCATCTCTTTTGGATCTTCTGTTAGCATGTGGGCGTGGGGAGATGAGTTCTCTATAAGTTGCGTCATTGACAGGCAAGATATAGAATGGCAATATAAGTTGCACCAACGCACATCTACCTGTCCAATCGCTTAGGCAGGATTGGATATATGGTTCTTCCTCCACACCACCACCATAAATCAGCTCTGGGTGCTGTCTGTCTTAACACCCTGTTATATAGATAGTCGCTAGCATTGTGACTGTTGCTACAATTTGCTTCAATAATACTTCCTACATTGGGCCCCTTAGCTGTATCTGAGACTATACAATCAAATGGACCCTCTGAAACCTTGAACAGAGGTGGGGTATTATATTCTACAGGTGGGTAATCCCAGTGTAGCCCCTGACAAGTGTGATGGAGGGGCAAAGCTTCATCAGTAAACAGAGTTAAAATACAACTAAATTCAGGGCTTAGGGGTCTAAATCTTGAAGGAACTGGTGTTGCTAGGGGTCTAGGTCCTGAACACACAATACAATCTGTACTTCTCTGACTTGAAGCCGTATATTGTACCCACCGGAGCCATAAATTCCCATCTGCCATTCCAGTTTCCACCCCCGGTACCTCATTCTCTGCGTCAGTCGTATGTCGAACCTGATCATTCATGATCTTTTTGGCAGGCTTAACAATAATCCTAATGAGCCCTTGTGGGACAGGACCATCAGTAGTTGCCTTACCCTGTACTACGTAAAGTCCTCCGTCAGTCAATTTTGGGTCTGTTAAGGTAAGTCTTAAAGGATTACACCTACCCACCCCCTTTCTACACATGTGATAAGAAGCTGGGGCATTTAACATCTTTAGTCGGTCTTTAAGGCCTGGGTTGGGGTCTTTTCCTAAACCCTCGCCGCCTGTGTTCATCGTTGCCCATCCCCAGTCTTCACAATCACAGTCATAATATGATAACAGCTTACCATACTTATTTGTGGCGGGCCCACACTGGTCAGTTATGATGCACAAGGTTTTGGTCATCCAACCGTAGGTGTGTTCATACTTGGGACAGGAAACTACTTCACAGAAGTCGAACTGGACCGTTGATGTTGTACCTTCTTTGAACGTAAGAGTGAGAGTTACATTTTCATAGGTGAGTGTTGTCAGAGAAGCCTCTCTATGTGGTCGGAGATCGGTTTGACTAGTTACTGAGGCTAAATGTCGAATATTGATGTAGTCATGCATATGTTCTGGTTCCTGTCTGTGTTTAATTCCCCATACTAAGAGGGAAACTGCTGAAATCAGGAAGCAAATAATTACAGACTTCCATAACCCACTGAACCTAGAGTCTCCTAATGGACGGTCTCGCTTACACTGTGGGGGAAACGTCATTGTCAGTACTGTCTAACCCCTCTTTTGAGGTGTCTTTAGCTTCAAATTTTGCCTGTTTGATGTTCAATCCTATCTCTGCGAGTGTCTTACTCGTCACCTTCGCTGCTGCACAGTGAGTGAGGTTGCCAATACTACCTCTCATGGACCTGTCCACCTTGGTTCACTCCACCTGCGCTTTTATCCACACCAGACTGCCTGGTGACACGTCAGCCTGCTTCCTTTCGTCAGCTGCTGCTTCTGCGTTTGTCACCTGAGAAAACAAAACTCGGCTCATGTTAGTTAGAGCTCCCGTATATTTCTCAATTTCTAGAGCTAGCAAGTCTAGACTAGGACCTATCTCTGAGTTAGAAAACTTGGATTTTGCTGTATTTAAATTCAAAAGTTGTGGTTTATCATGACGTTATTAATCTCAAAAATTGTGAGTAGCACCTATACTGAAAATTGTTCTAAATGTGGATCTACAAAAAATGCTTTACACCTTACCAATCTCCCCTTCACCACGATATCTCTGCTGTAAGAGATCACGTGGCAATCATCTATGTATCTTGGCGGTACACTGAACCTCCCCATGGTCCTGGTGACAGCATGTGCATCTGTTGATGTCTCATGGGAGGAGGTCCAGATGGTCCCGTTGGACCTGGTCGTAGGTACTGCTGATGTGGCGGGAATGGAGCATGTTGTGGTGCTGCACTGAACGGTCCTCCTGCTCTCTGTGAGCACTCTCTTACCCAATGACCTTCTCTCCCACATACGTAGCACTCGCCTTTACTTACAAGACCCTTTTTAATTGTTTTTGAAATCTCCTTTTCTTTTGCCTTGTGTTTTGATGCTTTTAATGGTTTTATGTGAAGCACTTTGAATTACCTTGTTGTTGAAATGTGCTATACAAATAAACTTGCCTTGCCTTGCCTTGCCTTGCCTTGCCTCAGGCCCCCCTTTATAGTTACCTCTCCCTCTGTTGGATGCACCACCTCTGCCTCTGTTATGTGGTGGAAGTTGGTAGTACACCACTGTGGGGGCTGTTACTGCTGGAGTTGGTTGACATGGAGCGGGAGGTGCTGCTGGAGGAGGCTGAGCTTCTGCTACTGTCATCTGCTTCTTGGCCTGACGTTTTCTATTTAATTCTCTGTCGACCTCTGCTACTTGAAGTTTCTGCAGCCGCCGTGTCATTCTCTCTATGTCTTCCTGTCCTTTTGTCTTCTCAGTTAGATGTCGCTGGTTGTAGTGAGTTAGGTGTTCCCTCCACATGGCATCTTTCATGTTGCTCAAGCCTACTACTTCTCCCAGCGCTGTCCGTACCGGTAGAGGCAGGCCCTTTTGCACACTGTGTCGCCATGCTACAGTGGTGGCTTCATTGCTATCATGTCTCCCCCCTGTGGCCCTCTGCCACTCTTCTTCAGCTCTTTTCAGACACTGATGGGTTTCTTCTTCTGGTTTTATCTTCAGTCCAGAAAGGGAGTTTATTTTTGGTTTTGTGGCCCAGATTCTCCGCATTGCTGACCAGAAAACTCCTCGAAAGTTGTCAAATGGGGTTTCATCCCCCCTGTTGGTCGTTCCTGTACTTACCTCCAAAATATTCAATTTGGCTGTTCCTTCTGTGTGGATCATCATGGCTCGTATGTCTCCCAATGTCAATTTATCCGCTGCTGTGAGTTTTTCAAAGCGACGGATCCACGGATTGGCTCCTCCTGCCAGCGGTGGCAGCGCCTTTCCCAGTGCGTCCGTCTCTCGATGTCCCCATGGCACAAACTCAGCTCGTCCGTTGGATTTTACCGGCAGGGGGTACTGTTGGGTCTGGGCTAATGGTGGCATCACCTCTTACAGGATTCATATGATCTCCATAGCGCTCTGGTTGCCTCCTGCTCCTGTTGGATCGTCTGGCAGGTGAGCGACCTCCAGCTTCTCCTCTTACCCTCTCTCTTCTGTCCTCATCGTCGTCAGCGCCACTGGCGGTTCCTATCTGTCTGTTCTTGGGGGTGAGGAACAAGTAACCTTTTGCTTTATACTCACCCGTCCTCAGGTTCCCTTCCTTTTCCTCTTCACTTCTTTCCTGTCTTCCTTTCTTGCCTGATGTCAATTCTTGATGGTTTCTAAACCACTCTTGTTCCCAGATAAGCTGTCCACTCTCTGTTTGACCACTCGTTGGCCAACGTTGTTCCAGGGGCAACTTCTCCATTTCCATCTCTTTTGGCCAATGTCTGGCACTCTTCTCTGGATCTTGGGCCTCATTGGAGGGCCATGAGGTCTCTCCTCCAACTTCGCCCCCCATTGCCCCTGGCTGGTCATGGCAACTTTCTGGAGTACTCACCTTCAGTTCTGACCTGTCCGTCTGTGGGCTGACGCTTTCAAGCTCGTCCCCAGAACTGCTTCCCTCTTCACTCTCCACGTCCATATCCAATGTTCCCCCCTTGACTTTGTACACAGGTGCTTGGATTGAGGGATAGATTGTTCTCTTCACTTTCACATATGGCGGGGGAGGTGAGGAAAGCTCAGTCTGTCCGAGTGCATCTGTCAGCACTGACGGGTATACTGGTGTGTATTAAATGTGCACGCTTGTCATCACATGAACCACAGTCAACTCACCCTCTGTGCTGTATTGTGTGCGGTCGTTGACTCCAAAACTGGGATCCACTGCTCCACTTCCCAGATCTGGATCCACTAGACCACGCACCTTGACTAAAACAAACACAAAACTGCCCAAAGTTCAGCAGTAAATGTTAGCATACGTCTGTAGTGTATGAGAGGTCAATGATCTCTCAACTATTGTAGCGCTGTCCGTGTCAAAATTGATTCTTCGGAACTGTGTAAAATAGGCAATGTACCAAAATTAGTCAATACAGGATATGTGAAGAAATCTTGACCCAAAATTGAAGTTAGAACTCTTAAATCAAACTCAACACCAAATCAGAATCAAAAGGTTTAAAATCGTAATTTAAATTAAATTAAAAAATAATTAATAATTAATCAATTAAATATTAAATTCAACTTCAAAAAATCAATAACTGTATTCAAAGATATTCAATCAGAATCTCATTTACTAATGAATCACAATTAAGTTCAAGAATTGAATAAGCACAACTGAAACCATTAATCTTTGTTAAAATGCTGAATTAAAACCAAAGTCAACAACTAAAGTTATAATGCTTAATTAAAACTAAGGTCAGGATATAAGCTCACAGGTCATGGACAATGAATCTCTAAAAACTGTATTGTTGTAATTTATCTATTAATCCACTGGGTGGCGTACTTCTTATATTATAAAACCATGCTGTGATTGTCTCTCTAAGCCACCAGATGTCAGCCTGTTTTAGTACCAATGTAATTACAGATTCCAAACACTAGGACTATTATCATCTAGCAGTTACACCTCCTCACCGCTAGGTAGTGGAGTTGCTTTCTGGCGTTTTTTGTTTTTCTACACAACCCAACTTCCTGTTGACCTTTAGCCTTTGCCAGCAGCTATGCTAACGGCTATGCTAACGACAAAAACGGAGCTTCTATTAAAGAATGCGCACACACACGTTTCACCAAAATCCCACACATTAATTCCACACATACCCCTTTGTCTCCTCTCACAATCCACTGGTTATTTTCTTTTATAAGCACTTTTATTTTACATACAGAGTACCGCAAAACCGGAGCTACACGTAGCTAGCGTTAGCTCCTCACAGCGCGGCCACAGATCATGCAATGTTATTTCATAATTTAAACGTCTTTCCACGCTGCTAAAACACAGACTAGTCACACGTATTATTGGACTTATTGTCCGGTTTTATTTAACCTTAAATCCTCTGGTTTAACCAGCTAGTTAGCTTCCCCAGACTCCAGTTCATTATGATCGCCGCGCGAGTTAGTTCACTGCCAGCAGACCAGCAACCATTCCCCCAGTCTGTCTAGTTCCACCAAAAGCTCATTATTCTACTTATCCGAAACATCCACACGATTGCTTAATTTAATGCACAGCCAAAGCAAAGCGAGAGAGTCTTCCAGGATCGGTGTATTGTCCCACAGCCTCGGAAGCTACCTCTCGCTAGCATTAGCTTCGTCTACACAGCTTGCAACGAGGCCCAAACGCAAGCCCCAGGAAGTAACGAGAGACCGCCGTCCTCAAGCCCGCTCAGCCGAATGTATTCAGTTCGCCAAGCTACAACTGCTTTTAAACACGTTATTCTACAAGACCCAGCTATGCTCACTCTAAGCCAGAGAGTCTCTCAAAATAAGCACGCTAGTTAGCCCAGCAGATAACCGTTCGTGAATTCCAATGTGATGTTATTATTAATTACAGCTTTGTAATCTTTCATTTCTTTATTCTCTGTAATCTTTAATTTCTTTATTCTCTGATCCTTTATATTCACTGGACTAGTCCCTTGGTGCACCATGATAGTATACTTCAGACTGTAAATCGTAGCTCACCTCAGTGGAACTCGGCCTCCTCAGTGGATCGGCCTCACCGGCACCGCAGAGCTGGCTGTTAGCTGCGCCAGTCAAACAGACCTCCCCTAAGATCCTAGAAGCTAACTCACAGATTTCATGAAACGGCTCTGCTTACCGATATTATGGGCCCAGGATGCCTGCTTGACCAACGCTGCCTCCAGCGCACACAGCGAGCCGGCAAGAGCGTTCCTTCGTGGTTTGCCAAATTTGTTGAGGATGAAACTCACCCCAGCGTGGAGGAGGCCAGACCACACGTGTGTCCAGCTGCTTCGTGCAGTTCACACGCTGCAATAATAACTCTACCAAAACTGGTTTACAGTTAAAAGGATTTAATCCCACTGATGCAAGTACAGTATTTACAGTGAAGTACACTATTTCATGAAATATTAAATCAATAAAACCCCGTTTGCAAAAAACTCAACTCAGCTCCTCAGGTATAAAACCCGTCCGTCCTCTGAGAGCCATCACGTGAGAGAGAAAAAGACTTGAAATTAAACCACCCACATCCGTTCGAAACACCTCCTCTTCCGTTTATCCCGATTCCTATTGGCTAACTTCCAGGAGTGTATTCGCCTGTCTGCCTTTCTGTCCCTGAGTTTACTAACACATTCAATGACCGTCAGTTACGGTTTAATCCCTTCTATGATAATCGTTCAGTATAAACGTTAAACTTCTGCAACTTTGGCAAAAGCTTCATGTCTCAAATTCTACTTCTAGCTACTAAACTTTATGCTTATCTTAATTATGCATTTCCAAAACCCTTATGATTATGACTAATTATGAATTCTTAAATATGAATCATTGAACACTTTTATTATAGCTACTAAACACAGTTCTATGCTCAAATTTCTTACACGAGAGAGAGAGAGAGACAGACAGACAGACAGACAGACAGACAGAGAGAGACAGACAGAGAGACAGACAGACAGACAGACAGACAGAGAGAGACAGACAGAGAGAGACAGACAGACAGACAGAGAGACAGACAGACAGACAGACAGACAGAGAGACAGAGACAGACAGACAGACACATCAGATGTATGTTGTGTGACTGTGTCGCCTGTCTTGCTGCAGGTTTTACTTCCTGGTTTTCTAACCGCTCTTTGGCAGCCAGCTGGCGGCGGGCATCGCCTCCCCCCCTCTTTGAGGGTTTCATGCAAAAGAAGCAGCGAGTGGAGCCACTGAAGCAGATCACCGTTGTCACTTTGACGCCTTTTTACATTTTTATGTATTTGCATGTAACCCATGAGGTGTGTGTCGGAGCGACAGAGAGAGTAATAATAGACGTGTGTGTGTGTGTGTGTGTGGGGGGTGCAGCTGTGTGAATGAATTCACTGAGCTGCAGATAAGAAGTCTGGAGTGAACATGTGACACCAGACGTCCACAGGTGTGAACTACGTCACATAGGTAGAGACGTGTGTTAACAGGAGCTTTTTATCAGCGGTTAATCTGAATAAATATTACTGTCGTAAACAATCTCTAACGTCACTCAGCTCAAATGTCTTGTTTTGTCCGACCAACAGTCCAAAACTTATATTAATATATTCAGTTCACAGCGATATTAATACTTCATACTACATATCTAATACTTGTCTCTCTGCTGAGTTCTGCCTGTGTTCTGTGTGAATTAGTTCCTTTTTATTGCATGAAGGTTCTAGAGTGTCGGCCTGCTGCTCGTGTTCAGATGATGGATGAGTGTTAGCTGCTCGTCAATAAAGAAGAAAAACAAAACAAGCGTGTTTGCAATGCAAATGATCACACGTCTGATTTACATGTTGGTTCATCTCCACCTCTCAGGTCCAGACCTCAATGTGAGGACTCCTCCCTCCTCCACTCAGGCTCTGGCCGAGCAGCTCGTCAGCCAGGAGCTGCAAAGTTTCCCCTACCAGTATAATGACCATTACCAGTCTCAGGGGCCCCAGTACGGCGCCCTGGGGAACCCCAGAACCTTTGACTGCCCGAGTATCCAGATCACCTCCATCGCACCCAACAACCATGTGGAGCCGGTCAGTAACCAGGGAGCTTTGGCGGGGGGTGGTGCTGAAGGGGGTTACCCCGAGGGGTCCTGGTCCAGAGGCCAGCTCTACCTGCCCCTGGTCCCTTGCTACCGGGACCCGGCGCTCTGCCCGAGCCCGTGCAGCAGCCTGTCCTCCAGGAGCTGGAAGTCCGACCTCTCCTCCTGCGAGTCCTTCTCCCATGTCTACGACGACGTGGAGGTGGAGCTGAGCGACACCGCCCGCTTCGCCCTCGGTTCCCCCACCGGGTCGCCCCTGGGGTCCCCGGGCTGCGGGGGCGGGGCCTTCGGGGTGGAGCTGTGGCAACAAAAATACCAACATCCTTCAGCCTTCAGTCCGGCGCTGTCGCCCCACCAGTCGCCCTGCCACTCCCCTCGCAACAGCGTCACCGAGGAGAGCTGGCTGAACCGCCGGCCCACCTCCAGGTACGTCCTCCAGGTCCACTAACGTCTGATTAGTACCTTTATTTATTTCACGAGGTCAAAGATCTCTTGTCTTCTTCTTCATGCTGGTAAACCCTGCTAATCCTGACCAAACCTCTTCCTCAGGCCGTCGTCCAGACCAACGTCCCCCTGCGGTAAGAGACGCCACTCCAGCGCCGACCGCCCCCACACCCGCTCGCCCTCGCCTCTCCACTCCCCCAGCCCCACCCCGGGCGCCTCTCCGCGGGGCAGCATGCCGGACGACACCTGCGTGGTGGGAAGCCCCGGCGCCCTGGGGCCCCTCCTGATGTCCGGCTACCAGGAGCTAGACGTCCCCTCCAAGACCAGGAGGACGTCGGGGATCCAGCTGGGCCTCCTGGCCGATCAGGGAGACCCGGGGCTGGAGCCCTTCCTGGACTCTCCCGGCGAGGAGGGACATGAACAGGACGTCCTGGAGGATCTCTTCCTTCAGGTGCCGTCCCACTTCAGCTGGAACAAACCCAAACCGGGGAACCCTCCTCTGTTCAGGTTGGTTTATCTTCAAACCGCTATTATTACTTTCACACATGCTAGTTCTCTGATTTTGTTATCGTGTAAGTAATGAATTTAGTGCTGAAACAATATAAAGAAAGTCGAGTGAGAACATTCTAAATGACATGAGAAGATTGACACCACTCTAATATCTAATGGTTAAGTATAGAGCTACAGCCAGCTGCTGCTTAGCTTAGCACAAAGACTGGAAACAGGGGGAAACAGCTAGCCTGGCTCTGTCCGAAGGAAACAAACCCAGCTTCATATTTATCTCACTAACATGAGAAGGATATCAAATCTTCTCGTGTAACTCAAGTGTTCTAACTTCCTGTCCTCTAACTGCAGTTACAAGCCTCAGAGGTCCAGTACTTTAAGGATCCAGTACTTTAAGGATCCAGCACTTTAAGGATCCAGTACTTTAAGGATCCAGCACTTTAAGGATCCAGCACTTTAAGGATCCAGTA
>JAFEUB010000998.1:455000-495000 GCA_024529925.1 Ophthalmolycus amberensis | reverse complement strand
GCAGATCAGAGTAAAGGGCGAGTCTGTTATCTTCATATCTACATCACTGCAGCTTCACTCTGCAGCTTCACTCTGCAGCTTCACTCTGCAGCTTCACTCTGCAGCTTCACTCTGCAGCTTCACTCTGCAGCTTCACTCTGCAGCTTCACTCTGCAGCTTCACTCTGCAGCTTCACTCTGCAGCTTCACTCTGCAGCTTCACTCTGCAGCTTCACTCTGCAGCTTCACTCTGCAGCTTCCTGCTACGGCCGGTATTCAATTCCTGTTTAGTTAATTATGTTTTAGCACCCGTCACACGAGCCCTTCCTCATCATCACATCTATATATAGATATATAGATAGATATATATAGCTATAGATTGTGTGTGTGTGTATGTGTGTGTGTGGGAGGTACAGAGCTAGAAATACAAGAAATATATAAAAGATGTATTTAAAAACATTATAATACATTTACACATTATTAAAGGAAAGACAGAAACAGTTCTCTCAGATTCTTGACAGACACAGTACTTCACTAGTACTATAAGTTTACTAGTACTAGTACTAGTACTTGTACTTGAGTAAAGGAGGTGAATACTCCTTCAGCGCTGCCTGTGGGGTGATGTCGTAAATGGACACAACGAGGTGTCTCAGGTGTCTTTGTCTGATCATTGAGTTCTCTTGAAGCAGCTTTGTGTACTTCCTGTTGTACTGTAGTCATGTGATGTTCTGTTGTGTAATGAGCAGAGCAATGGATCACAATGCATTCTGGGTCAAAAGTTTCCTTTTTTGAAGGGTCGATCTTACAGATATTTACTAGTTTTTAGAGTTTTTAAATGTCACTGAAGATGGTGACTAAGATTCCCTGGAGAGGAAGTAAACACCAACACATCTCTGAGACATTTACTCTTATTTATTATTTACATTAAAGACAATGAAACGTGTTTATGTTGCATTTTGTCCATGAATGTGTTCTTCTTCTTTTGTTACCTAGCAACTAAATACATTTTACATAAACTTCTGTCTTCCTCTCACAAACACGTGTAAATACAGTAGATATAAATAAATATAATATATACAGAAGATATAAATATATATAGTAGATATAAATAAATATAATATATACAGAAGATATAAATATATATAGTAGATATAAATACATATAATATATACAGAAGATATAAATATATACAGTAGATATAAATACATATAATATATACAGAAGATATAAATAAATATAATATATACAGAAGATATAAATATATACAGTAGATATAAATAAATATAATATATACAGAAGATATAAATATATACAGTAGATATAAATACATATAATATATACAGAAGATATAAATATATACAGTAGATATAAATACATATAATATATACAGAAGATATAAATATATACAGTAGATATAAATACATATAATATATACAGTAGATATAAATACATATAATATATACAGAAGATATAAATATATACAGTAGATATAAATACATATAATATATACAGAAGATATAAATAAATACAGTAGATATAAATACATATAATATATACAGAAGATATAAATATATACAGTAGATATAAATACATATAATATATACAGTAGATATAAATACATATAATATATACAGAAGATATAAATATATACAGTAGATATAAATACATATAATATATACAGAAGATATAAATATATACAGTAGATATAAATACATATAATATATACGGAAGATATAAATATATACAGTAGATATAAATACATATAATATATACAGAAGATATAAATATATACAGTAGATATAAATACATATAATATATACAGAAGATATAAATATATACAGTAGATATAAATACATATAATATATACAGTAGATATAAATACATATAATATATACAGAAGATATAAATAAATATAATATATACAGTAGATATAAATAAATATAATATATACAGTAGATATAAATACATATAAATATATACAGTAGATAGAAGTTATTAAAGACTCATTCAGGCCCAAAAAACCTGCAAGTGTTTGCACAGATGGTGACGTAACGTCTTCAGCCATGAAAAGGAAATCGTTTCACCAGTAAACGTTGCTGGTTGACAGAGTTGACAAAGTCGTCGTGACTTCATCCGTTAGTTTGTGGATGTTTTGAAGCCTCCAGTTCAGTGTTTTGGACGTCGCCATCTTGCCTTTTTGCAACCAGTGAACAGGAAGTGACCATATTAGGACTGAGCAGGAGTGACGTAGAGACGCCGTATACGTCTCTGGTAGAGACCTGTCAATCACTGTGTAGCCCCGCCCTAAAGCATCCCCTGCTTTATGGTCTGTGTGACTCTAAATGGACCATAATGTACTAAATGAACATCATGCTGTATTGAAGAAGACTTGAAACTAGAGATTGAGACATAAACTCATGTTTACAATGTTTACTGAGGTAATAAATCAAGAGAGCGGCTCACGTTACCTCAGTGCTTAACGGTGGCGTCTGACTTTAAAAAGTCGAGTGACGTAGTTCCTCTTCTTTCCTTGTGAGATGTGTAAACCCAAAGAGAAGCACCACGGAGGTTTCCTGCAGTATTTCATCTCGTCGATTTGTTTCACAGCGCTTTTCTTCCCGTCTGTGTTTCAGTCCAGCATCGTGGTGGAGGTTCCTCCTTACAACAAGAAGACCAGCGATCCGGTCCAGGTCCAGTTCTACGTCTCCAACGGGAAGAGAAGAAGAAGTCTGACGCAGAGCTTGACCTTCCTGCCCGGAGTCCGGCGTCGCCCCCCCCACGCCGCCGCTGTGGGAGTCAAGCAGGAGCGCTGGGAGACGGACCACATCTCCCACAATCCATCTGGCTTCTCCCGGCTCCCAGACCTGGTTTACTATGACTCCCGTGACATCCCGGTGCACTGTGGTCCTCCTTCACAGAGCGTGCCTCGTCTTCATCATCCTCCTCCTCCTCCCTCCTCTGTCCCCTTTCAGACCTCCTCAGTGTTTCCTCACACCTCCTCCTTGCCCCCCCAGACCTCCTCAGTGTTTCCTCACGCCTCCTCCTTGCCCCCCCAGACCTCCTCAGTGTTTCCTCACGCCTCCTCCTTGCCCCTCCAGACCTCCTCAGTGCCCCTCCAGAGCTTGATTCCTCTTCAGATCTTCACCATCCCACCTCAGATCTCCTCGATTCCTCCTCAGACCTCCAAGCTGCCTCCCCAAACCTGCTCCGTCCCCCTCCAGAACTTGCTTCCTCTCCAGACCTGCATCATGCCTCTTCAGACCTTCAACGCCCCTCCTCAGACCTCCTCGATCCCTCCTCGGATCTCCCCGCTGCCACAGCGGGCCTCCTCGGTGGCCCTTCAGAGGGGAAACCCTCCATCTCTGAGCTCCAGAAGACCCTTCGTGACCCCCGCTGTCCCCCAGAAGGACCCTCGGGCTCTGAGCGTGAAGCAGGAGCCGGATGACGGTCGGAACCCGGGCTCCCTGGGCCTCCAGGAGATCACACTGGATGACGGTAGGAGATCTGGTTCAGTGACGTTTCCTCTGTAGAGTTTAAAGGTTTCGGGTCTGTAGTCCTCCAGGATTCACTGCAGCGACACAAGATTTAAAGATTCCTGAAAGAAAACATTCAGAAACATCTCAAAGTCATCGAAACAATATCTCACATCACAAAGAACTCAAGTTACCGTTTGTGCTGTTTTACAGTATTTACCTGTTTGTGAAAAGGTGATGAAACGTGAAACAAAGCAGCTGTGACTCTAAAGGGGAAGTCTAGTAGTAGTTTATAGTAGTGGTAGTAGTTTATATTAGTAGTAGTAGTTAATAGTAGTAGTAGTTAAGAGTAGTAGTTTATATTAGTAGTAGTAGTTAACAGTAGTAGTTTATATTAGTGGTAGTAGTTTATATTAGTAGTAGTAGTAGTAGTTAATAGTAGTAGTTTATATTAGTGGTAGTAGTAGTAGTTAATAGTAGTAGTTTATATTAGTAGTAGTAGTAGTTAATAGTCATAGTTTATATTAGTAGTAGTAGTAGTAGTTAATAGTAGTTGTTTATATTAGTGGTAGTAGTAGTAGTTAATAGTAGTAGTTTATATTAGTAGTAGTAGTAGTTAATAGTAGTAGTTTATATTAGTGGTAGTAGTAGTTAATAGTAGTAGTTTATATTAGTGGTAGTAGTAGTAGTTAATAGTAGTAGTTTATATTAGTAGTAGTAGTAGTAGTTTATATTAGTAGTAGTAGTTAATAGTAGTAGTTTATATTAGTAGTAGTAGTAGTTAATAGAAGTAGTTTATATTAGTAGTAGTAGTTAATAGTAGTAGTTTATATTAGTAGTAGTTAAGAGTAGTAGTTTATATTAGTAGTAGTAGTTAACAGTAGTAGTTTATATTAGTGGTAGTGGTTTATATTAGTAGTAGTAGTAGTAGTTAATAGTAGTAGTTTATATTAGTGGTAGTAGTAGTAGTTAATAGTAGTAGTTTATATTAGTAGTAGTAGTAGTTAATAGTCATAGTTTATAATAGTAGTAGTAGTAGTAGTTAATAGTAGTTGTTTATATTAGTGGTAGTAGTAGTAGTTAATAGTAGTAGTTTATATTAGTGGTAGTAGTAGTTAATAGTAGTAGTTTATATTAGTGGTAGTAGTAGTAGTTAATAGTAGTAGTTTATATTAGTAGTAGTAGTAGTAGTAGTTTATATTAGTAGTAGTAGTTAATAGTAGTAGTAGTAGTAGTTAATATAAGTAGTTTATATTAGTAGTAGTAGTAGTTAATAGAAGTAGTTTATATTAGTAGTAGTAGTTAATAGTAGTAGTTTATATTAGTAGTAGTTAAGAGTAGTAGTTTATATTAGTAGTAGTAGTAGTTAATAGAAGTAGTTTATATTAGTAGTAGTAGTAGTTAATAGAAGTAGTTTATATTAGTAGTAGTAGTTAATAGTAGTAGTTTATATTAGTAGTAGTAGTAGTTAATAGAAGTAGTTTATATTAGTAGTAGTAGTAGTTAATAGAAGTAGTTTATATTAGTAGTAGTAGTAGTTAATAGAAGTAGTTTATATTAGTAGTAGTAGTTAATAGTAGTAGTTTATATTAGTAGTAGTTAAGAGTAGTAGTTTATATTAGTAGTAGTAGTTAACAGTAGTAGTTTATATTAGTGGTAGTAGTTTATATTAGTAGTAGTAGTAGTAGTTAATAGTAGTAGTTTATATTAGTGGTAGTAGTAGTAGTTAATAGTAGTAGTTTATATTAGTAGTAGTAGTAGTTAATAGTCATAGTTTATATTAGTAGTAGTAGTAGTAGTTAATAGTAGTTGTTTATATTAGTGGTAGTAGTAGTAGTTAATAGTAGTAGTTTATATTAGTAGTAGTAGTAGTTAATAGTAGTAGTTTATATTAGTGGTAGTAGTAGTTAATAGTAGTAGTTTATATTAGTGGTAGTAGTAGTAGTTAATAGTAGTAGTTTATATTAGTAGTAGTAGTAGTAGTTTATATTAGTAGTAGTAGTTAATAGTAGTAGTTTATATTAGTAGTAGTAGTAGTTAATAGAAGTAGTTTATATTAGTAGTAGTAGTTAATAGTAGTAGTTTATATTAGTAGTAGTTAAGAGTAGTAGTTTATATTAGTAGTAGTAGTTAACAGTAGTAGTTGATATTAGTGGTAGTGGTTTATATTAGTAGTAGTAGTAGTAGTTAATAGTAGCAGTTTATATTAGTGGTAGTAGTAGTAGTTAATAGTAGTAGTTTATATTAGTAGTAGTAGTAGTTAATAGTCATAGTTTATAATAGTAGTAGTAGTAGTAGTTAATAGTAGTTGTTTATATTAGTGGTAGTAGTAGTAGTTAATAGTAGTAGTTTATATTAGTGGTAGTAGTAGTTAATAGTTGTAGTTTATATTAGTGGTAGTAGTAGTAGTTAATAGTAGTAGTTTATATTAGTAGTAGTAGTAGTAGTAGTTTATATTAGTAGTAGTAGTTAATAGTAGTAGTTTATATTAGTAGTAGTAGTAGTTAATAGAAGTAGTTTATATTAGTAGTAGTAGTAGTTAATAGAAGTAGTTTATATTAGTAGTAGTAGTAGTTAATAGAAGTAGTTTATATTAGTAGTAGTAGTTAATAGTAGTAGTTTATATTAGTAGTAGTTAAGAGTAGTAGTTTATATTAGTAGTAGTAGTTAACAGTAGTAGTTTATATTAGTGGTAGTAGTTTATATTAGTAGTAGTAGTAGTAGTTAATAGTAGTAGTTTATATTAGTGGTAGTAGTAGTAGTTAATAGTAGTAGTTTATATTAGTAGTAGTAGTAGTTAATAGTCATAGTTTATATTAGTAGTAGTAGTAGTAGTTAATAGTAGTTGTTTATATTAGTGGTAGTAGTAGTAGTTAATAGTAGTAGTTTATATTAGTAGTAGTAGTAGTTAATAGTAGTAGTTTATATTAGTGGTAGTAGTAGTAGTTAATAGTAGTAGTTTATATGAGTAGTAGTAGTAGTAGTTTATATTAGTAGTAGTAGTTAATAGTAGTAGTTTATATTAGTAGTAGTAGTAGTTAATAGAAGTAGTTTATATTAGTAGTAGTAGTAGTTTATATAAGTAGTTTATATTAGTAGTAGTAGTTAATAGTAGTAGTTTATATTAGTAGTAGTTAAGAGTAGTAGTTTATATTAGTAGTAGTAGTTAACAGTAGTAGTTTATATTAGTGGTAGTAGTTTATATTAGTAGTAGTAGTAGTAGTTAATAGTAGTAGTTTATATTAGTGGTAGTAGTAGTAGTTAATAGTAGTAGTTTATATTAGTAGTAGTAGTAGTTAATAGTCATAGTTTATATTAGTAGTAGTAGTAGTAGTTAATAGTAGTTGTTTATATTAGTGGTAGTAGTAGTAGTTAATAGTAGTAGTTTATATTAGTAGTAGTAGTAGTTAATAGTAGTAGTTTATATTAGTGGTAGTAGTAGTTAATAGTAGTAGTTTATATTAGTGGTAGTAGTAGTAGTTAATAGTAGTAGTTTATATTAGTAGTAGTAGTAGTTTATATTAGTAGTAGTAGTTAATAGTAGTAGTTTATATTAGTAGTAGTAGTAGTTAATAGAAGTAGTTTATATTAGTAGTAGTAGTAGTTAATAGAAGTAGTTTATATTAGTAGTAGTAGTTAATAGTAGTAGTTTATATTAGTAGTAGTTAAGAGTAGTAGTTTATATTAGTAGTAGTAGTTAACAGTAGTAGTTTATATTAGTGGTAGTAGTTTATATTAGTAGTAGTTTATATTAGTGGTAGTAGTAGTAGTTAATAGTAGTAGTTTATATTAGTAGTAGTAGTAGTTAACAGTCATAGTTTATATTAGTAGTAGTAGTAGTAGTTAATAGTAGTTGTTTATATTAGTGGTAGTAGTAGTAGTTAATAGTAGTAGTTTATATTAGTAGTAGTAGTAGTTAATAGTAGTAGTAGTAGTAGTAGTAGTAGTTTATATTAGTAGTAGTAGTTAATAGTCGTAGTTTATATTAGTAGTAGTAGTAGTTAATAGAAGTAGTTTATATTAGTGGTAGTAGTTTATATTACTAGTAGTTTATATTAGTGGTAGTAGTAGTAGTTAATAGTAGTAGTTTATATTAGTGGTAGTAGTAGTAGTTAATAGTAGTAGTAGTAGTAGTAGTAGTTTATATTAGTAGTAGTAGTTAATAGTCATAGTTTATATTAGTAGTAGTAGTAGTTAACAGTAGTAGTTTATATTAGTGGTAGTAGTTTATATTAGTAGTAGTTTATATTAGTGGTAGTAGTAGTAGTTAATAGTAGTAGTTTATATTAGTAGTAGTAGTAGTTAACAGTCATAGTTTATATTAGTAGTAGTAGTAGTAGTTAATAGTAGTTGTTTATATTAGTGGTAGTAGTAGTAGTTAATAGTAGTAGTTTATATTAGTAGTAGTAGTAGTTAATAGTAGTAGTTTATATTAGTGGTAGTAGTAGTTAATAGTAGTAGTTTATATTAGTGGTAGTAGTAGTAGTTAATAGTAGTAGTAGTAGTAGTAGTAGTTTATATTAGTAGTAGTAGTTAATAGTCGTAGTTTATATTAGTAGTAGTAGTAGTTAATAGAAGTAGTTTATATTAGTGGTAGTAGTAGTTAATAGAAGTAGTTTATATTAGTAGTAGTAGTTGGAAAACTTTCACCAGAGAAGGAATTGTGAGATCTGGTCCTGAGGTTCAGATCTGAATCTCATAGAATCGTAGTCAAAGGCTTCGTGTGTGTGTGTGTGTGTGTGTGTGTGTGTGTCCCTCTGATCTGGGTTAATAATAGTCCGCTTGTTGCTGCTCTGAAAGATGCAGATGGCGGTTAAATTTGTTGTGGTGAAGCAGCTGTTGTCAGGCCTCTGACCCCCCCCCTCCTCCTCATATCTTAAAGCTGCATTCTCTCTAGTGTCCACCAGGGGGCGACTCCTCTGGTTGTATAGAAGTCTATGAGAACATGACTCTACTTCTCTCTTGATTTATTACCTCAGTAAACATTGTAAACATGAGTTTATGGTCTCAATCTCTAGTTTCAAGTCTTCTTCAATACAGCATGATGTTCATTTAGTACATTATGGTCCATTTAGAGTCACACAGACCATAAAGCAGGGGATGCTTTAGGGCGGGGCTACACGGTGATTGACCAGAGACGTATACGGCGTCTCTACGTCACTCCTCCACAGTCCTGATATGGTCACTTCCTGTTCACTGGTTGCAACAAAACAACAAGATGACGGCCAAAACACAACCTTCGGATCCTCCTCACCTCGGGAATGTTTACCGACATTTACGGTTTTAATTTAGTCCACTATTTGATTGTCGCGCTTCAGGTTTCACAGCAGAGCTATGTTTACACTCAGCAGAGCAGCTTCATTACTGCCACCAATAACAACAACAACAACAATCATAATGAACTCATCACTTCTCTCCTCCACTGAGAGCTCAGCATGTCTCAGACTCAAAGTTCCGTCTCTTTCAGTCCTCGAGATTCATTAAATAAAGTGTTGAAGGTTTCAGGAGAAGGTGTTTGAAGCTACAGACCCTCCTGTGGCCGTTTGCCTGCATGTGATGTCACGATGTAGTTTAATATCATTTCTGCTTCATGATCTAAAACAAACAGCCTTCATGTCATGTTTCCTGTGGTTAAGCCCCTCCCCCTCTGCATCACATGTGACGATGCATCAGTGAAAGATTAAGAAGCAATATTTATTTATTGTGTCTTCTCATTTAGTCTGTAAAATGATGTTTATTATTGTTTAGTTTGACCTGTATTTTAACCGTTAATTCTATTAAAATCTCATTTTAATTACATTAAATTTAATTAAATCTCATTTAAATTCCCACATAAATCTCCTGGACAGTTTAAGGATCTCACATCGTTTATGTTTTCACCATCGTTTCTACTTGTTTACATGTTTTGACAGATGGCTCTAAATACTACAACACCCATGAGCCTTTGCACTTGTTACAGTGATGTCAGAGGAAAACTTAGTCGTGGAAATAAAGCGATATCAGCTGCAGAATGTGTTTTGGGGAGTTTACTGGGTTCAATCCCAGCATGCATTGGGCCGAAAGTCTGTCACATGACTTTGATGTTTTTAATTCTTGTTTTTTTAAGATTCACAATTTAGGTTTCAGGATTTCAAACATCTAGAAACCTTTGGAAACACCTGACTCTCCACATTGTGATGTCGAATAAAGCAGATTAAGTTTATTTGATGCTTCATACAAAAGGAAAACGTGATGTTTCTCATTTTACCTAATTAATAATTATAGTTCTGAATGACATCGAACGACCAATCACAACCGTTCTGGATCAAGTTACCAAAGAACCAGAGCGGGCGGGCGAGAAAAACACCAAATAAAGGAAGATTTGGTTGTAAAAAGAAAAGCAACGTCAGCTGGATGGAAATATTCTGTCTGAAAAAATGATGTCGAGAACAAACTGGTTCTTTGTCGCCATCTGGTGAAAATATTGCAACCCGAGAGTTCATTGGAAGACAGTAGTTTGACCAGAAACGTCTGAACTCTGGTCCACTTCCGCTCTCTTCTGGAGCTTTCAGCCTCTTCTTCAGGGCTGAGTTCTGAGGAGGACTTTGAATAATCAGTGGAATTTGAGTAAAGATTGTAACCGAACTGTTGCTTCATGAATAATCGTGTCTCGTGCTTCTGTTGTCGTTTCAGTAAACGAGATAATCGACAGAGACATCTGCAGCCTGAGCAGCAGCGTCCAGCCCGACCAGCTGGACCAGTGCCACGAGCTGGACCAGTACCACGAGCTGGACCAGTACCACCAGTACGACTGGGAGCACAAGTCGTCCGCTGACGCCGCCTCGCCGTTCTGCGGAGGAGGAGCTCAGTGAGACGACCGCGACGCTTTATTCGCTTCTTCTTGGAGACAAAAACAACAAACGGCCACCGAACTGATCCTCAAGTGCCTGAACAACCAATCAGAAGCCTCCGACGAGTCCGCGGGCCCGAACTCATCAGGGCGTCACACGGCCGTTTCCTCAGGAATCTTTAGCGGGACTCGAACCCTCGCTGACAAACCAAAGACGTCTTCTAGCTTTACGTGACTGAATTGTAAGAAACAACCAAAGGGCTTAAAGTCAACTTTACGTAATGAGAACAATGAGCGACGTCGTCAGAGGCTGAAATAAAGATCTTTATTTATTGGCCGGTTCGTTACGGAATCTATTTTTGATACTCTGGATGTGATCCAGTAAGAAGCTCTTCAGACCAGCATCCACTTCTCTGCACGGTTTATATTTCACATTATGTTCAACTCAGATGTTCATGAAGCTTCAGACACGGAGTTATAGAAATGTATCGTAAAGGTTGAAGTAAAAAGAACGTAAACGAGTCTGTGTTTTTATCAGTGTGAGCTTCATCCACGTGTTCCTGATCAGGTTTCATTGTAAACAACCAATCAGAGGAGAGCTAGTAACGTTAGCAGCACCGCTAACGGCTAACCAACAGAGGTTCAATTCAGGTACATGATGCCTTCAGGCTCTGCTCAGTGAACATGAGTACTGGCTGAAGGTACATTATAACGTTATCATGATGTGCAGTGATTGGTTCATGACAGGAAGTAAAGTTCTGTAGTATAAAGACGTAATTTCACTTAAAGTGATATTGATTCTTTTAGGAGTCTAGAATACATCCACAGCAGTACATCTACTGTAGTAATACTCTGAGTATGTAGAAGTACTTCTAAACATCAGTACTGTCCCTTTAAGGCACTGAGTCCGGGTTCTCAGAGCAGGTCGTGTTAACGAGCTGCAGGAATGTGATTAAAGAGTTAATCAGCTCTGAGTCACACGGAGAAATACATTCAACACAATAAATACAACAAATAATCTGTTTTTATTCTGTTATAAAACATTTGAAGGAGACACAATCCACGAGAACGGCTGTTTAACAAATGATCTGTTCATGTTGTTAAAGATTATTATTTCTCAGAATATTGGTGAAAACACCACGTCATGATTCCAGCAGCAGCTTCAGCATTGATCTGCTCGTTAAGGCGGAACGTTATCAGTGTTCCTCTGCGGCTCCTTGAACCACCAGACCCAGCAGTGATGTCACAGTGCACTGGAGTACACTGTGACATCACTGCTGCAAGCTGAGCTCTTCAAACACACGCAGACTTCCAGCCGCTGTGGAGACTCTTTGGCCCCTCAAAGGAACCAGAAGTGAAAGTACCATCTTCACCGTCGTCATCTAAAGAGCTGCTGGTCTGGGTCCGTCTGAACAGAGCAGAACTCCTCCACAGCTGATCCTGATGTCCAGCAGCTGTTCCTACAGGTGTAAACCAGCACCGTCCCAAACTCCAGCTCGGCCTCACCACCACCGTCCGTCCTCCGCAGCAGACTGACCAGAGCCGGCATCAGCTGCAGCTCGAAGGTCCTGGTTCCTCCACAGGAGCCGCACGCCGCCGCCGCCACGCCGGCCGGCGGCTCGGAGACGAAGAGCGGCCGCCCGCCGCGACAGTAGCGCAGGATCTGCTGAGGACAGAGCGAGATCTTCTTCATGAACCTGGAGAAGACGGCGTCTCCGTGTCTGGCTCTCGTCTTCTCGTACTTCTCCTCCTCCCCCTCCTCCTCCTCCTCCTCCTCCTCCTCCTCCTCCTCCTCCTCCTCCTCCTCCTCCTCCTCCTCCTCCTCCTCCTCCTCCTCCCACCGCCACGCCCTCCCTCCTCTCGTACTCCCTCAGCAGCCGCTGGGCGTGCCGCAGGTCGTCGTCGTCTTCCTCTCCGCACAGATCCGACTCGTCCACCACGCTGATGAAGAACGCCCGGAGGACGGGCACCTCCTCCTCCTCTTCCTCCTCCTGGGAGTCCACCAGACGGAGATCCTGAAGCTGGCTGCTGACGTCGACCTCACCGGCTGCTGAGGGTAAAAATAAACGAGTCAAAATGACCAAAAAGAAGTTCACCTGACGGGTAAGATGCTCATCCGTGTTATTAAACTACACGGTGAGCTCAGAGACACGACTCATTCTGTTATTTTACAGAACTTTCAATTTCATTTTACTTCTACTATAAAGACGAGTATGTAAACAGATCAAAAGGGAATAATGTGTGTATATAAGCACCAATGAACAACATCTCTTTAACAAGTCAGGAGTTTATTGTAAACAACTAAAAAAATAGAAATAAATATAACTTCAATAAATGTTAATTTTAAACAATATTAATTCCATAGGAATATATGAAATACTCTAGAAAAGTACCTCAAAACTGTATTGAAGTAAAAGTACTTGTAAATATATTTCCCACAAAAGTTTCTGGATGTTTACGTGGTTATGATTATTCTTTATCTTTTCACATATGTACAAAGTGCCTCCAGACATTTCGGCCTGACTCATTTTAGTGTTGTCAGCCCGTTTGTGGTCATCAATATGAATATTAAGGCAGCTTTAGGTTTATTTTATTGACATATATAAAGTATTTATATTGCTCACCCTCTGTCTCAGGAGCTGCTGCCTCCTCAGGAATCTGTCTGTCCTTCTTCACACCTCCTCCCCATCCCTCCTCCTCCATCACCCCCCAGTCATCAGCGGTGTCACACCAGTCAGTGGCCGACGGAGGAGCCTCTTGAGCCGGGTCAGGTCTGCTGGATGTCCGCCCTACCGCCGCCTCCTCCTCCTCCAGACACTGAGACCGGAGCACCTTCCAACAGTCCGACCTGCCGCTGCACTCGGCTCCCGTGCACGCGAACACGTGGAGGTTTCGATGGTAGCGCGAGGCCTCCAGAGGGCAGTACACCTGCACCACGTGAGCTAGCGGGGCTCCGCAGCGACCGCAGCGGGGAGACCGGCGGGAGGTGACCGGAGACCAGTCCGGAAGACCGCCGACTTTGTTGGTCAGAAACGAGCACGTTTGACGTTTAGAGTCGATCTCCACGTCACACAGACCGACCAGAGTTAACTCCTCTGCGCGTGACGCCATCTCTCTCACATGTTGGAAATACAAACTCCGACCGGAAGTCAAAGTGTGCGTCTGTGGTCCGTTACCAAAATATTACCGTCAGCTGGGTGACAGTTTAAGATGTAAAATATATATACTTACGCTTCTGTTAATTTGGTTACACATAAAAAACGCTATAAATGCAACAGGGCGGTGAACATGTAACACTTACTCATTTAATTCGTTTAATTTGTGAGCTAGACTGAGAAAAGTTCCGACCGGAAGTATGCGTATGTGGTCCGTTACCAAAATATTACCGTCAGCTTACACGTAAGATGTAAAAAAAAAATATATATATATATATATATATATATATATATATATATATATATATATATATATATATATATATATATATATATATATATATATATATATATATATATATATATTATATATATATATATATATATATATATACATATACTTACGCTTCTGTTAATTTAGTAAAAGCTATTAGTTTCACATACAAAAGAATACATGACTGTATAAACGCAGCACGGTGGTAAAATGTGATTTAACACGTACTGATTTAATTCATTACATTTTTTAGCTAAATTGAGAAAAGTTCTGACCTGAAGTCGACATTCGAGTTACGGGGAAGAACAGTGATGTAATATCCGCTGAAGTGATTTTGCCTTAAAAATAATAAAGGACAAATATGTATGTCGAACTACTTTCTTTGTAGTTAAGCTTATTTAAATAACACAGTTCCGGAGCTATAATGTTACTAAGTGCTTTATTGTAAAATAATAAGAAAACAGACGTAAAATAAACAGATTTGAGACGAATTCAGACACCCTTTAATTAAATAATACACTACATTAATACAAATAATAAAAGTGTCCTACTGCTTGTAAAGTTCATTATGTACATGTACATGCACGTGTGTACATTGCAGTCAAATGTTTACCTTTTAAATCCCGAACATTTGTTCATGTTTTACGAATAAAGCTCATTCTAAACAACGAGTGAGCGTGTGTCTATTCAGTAAAAACACTTTGGCCAAATCCCAATGTCCCCCTAAACCCTGAACCCTGAACCCTGAAGGACTCAGTGACGTCACCTGGTGAGTGGTTGAGTGTGGGAGGCTGTGAGGGCTTGAGATGGTGTGAATATGAACGGGACAGCACTTTGCTGCAACATATCACGTTACCATGAAAACGACAATTAATATGATGTATAATTGTGTGTATTTATTGTATACTTTGTACTCCTTGATGTGAACGTCTTCAGGCTCTTTTCTCACATGATGAGGTAACTTCATATCATCTATTTACTCGTTTTGTCAAAACAGCTTCAATGACTAAATCAAATATTTGATGAATGAATATCTTCTGATTTCATGTTTATTTTTTGTCCCATTTTTAACCCTTAATGTTTCTGAGTAAATGTATTATGACAGGCTGAACACACGTGAGCCGTCCTCTTTGTTTACCTTTTTCTTTACGTCTCCATGCGTCCACTGGTTACCCCGTGTTTAACGTCACATTGCAATGATTTGTGGGTAATTCCCTTAGGCTAAGTCAGCACCATGCTGACTTAGGGAAAGGGTCCATAAAGGGCTCAACATGTCTGCCAGAGACTCAAACACTCGATGATTTGACAGACAGAACTAAACCCTCACGGACTTGTCCGTACGGGGGCGTTGGGATTTGGCCTTGATCTCCACCGACTGCGTGACCCCAGGGCATGATGGGAAACTTCCGTCTGTCTTCGGATCAAAGAGCTGATTGGCTCTTTGATTGAGAACAAACACGTTAAGTGTTCGATACATGAATACTTAACAAAAGTAGCAGATATGTAAAAACCATGCTGAGAGAATCACTTCTTGATGCAGCTGTTGTGTTCCGTCTTTGTTAAAGTCACTTCACAGACGTGACGTCACTCTGCAGAATCATAATCCATCACAATAAACACCCTGCTCAGTTCTATCTGACAGTTACTGAACGTTAACGAACATTTCACTGCACTTTTACGTCTGCTGGAAAACTCTGTTTTTAAATCTTCCCTCAAAATCCATTTTTATAGATCTGCTGTCCTGCAGAGCCATTTACTTTTTATTCCTTTTTATTCACTGTCGTCTCCTTTTACTGCTTTATTTCTCAATATTTGTCGTAATATTACGTTCGTATATTAGTTTTATTCTTGTGTATTGTTATTTTTGTGGTTTTCCATAAACCGACTTTACCGTTTTATCTTCTTTCCCTTGAAAGCACCGTTCACTGTAGAGAAATTCAATTGTTATATTTTATTTTTTATTTTGAAGGAAGGAAGCCTCGACAGCTCCGACTGTAATGCAGCTGCTGAACATCAGTTACAGTCAGAAGACAGAAGACAGACAATAACATGCCATTTATATCTCTTTGTGAAACTTGGGACGTCCCAAGTCTCTTAATTATCGTTTCCTCGCTCCTCGCTCGAACCGGAAGTTGTTCTGCGCCGCCATATTGACGGCCGTCACAAAGCTCTTATTTCTGCTCTGAGGAGCGAGGAGGGAGGAGCGAGGAGGGAGGAGGGAGGAGGGAGGAGGGAGGAGGGAGGAGGGAGGAGGGAGGAGGAAACTCTGAACAAACAAACACAAAGTCTCCTTCTGGCAGACAGAGAACATGTGATAAATACATCCAGTTATGAAGAAAGGGTTTAGAAAGTTTATTCTGCTTGAGAAACGTTTACTCAGTAAGACATTTATAAACAAATTAAAGATAATTATTATCATGACTATTATATGTGAAGGGGAGAGTGATTCTTTGTAAATATGTGTTGAAGATATTTTAACAAATGGTTTTGTTTTTCCTCTCAGATCTTCCCGCCCGTGGACCAGTGGACCAGTGGACCAGTGGACCAGTGGACCAGTGGACCAGTGGACCAGTGGACCAGTGGACCAGCTCTTCACCCTCAGGGCTGTTGGGTCGGTCATAGTTTGTCCATCCAGTCTGTACGAGTTTGTGGACGCCCGTGTCCCCGAGGGTCCTGGTGGGGGTCCTGTTTGGGGGTCCTGTTAGGGGGTCCTGGTGGGGGTCCTGTTGGGGGTCCTGTTAGGGGTCCTGGTGGGGGTCCTGTTTGGGGGTCCTGTTGGGGGTCCTGTTGGGGGTCCTGGTGGGGGTCCTGGTGGGGGTCCTGTTTGGGGGTCCTGTTGGGGGTCCTGTTGGGGGTCCTGTTGGGGGTCCTGTTTGGGGGTCCTGGTGGGGGTCCTGGTGGGGGTCCTGTTTGGGGTCCTGGTGGGGGTCCTGTTGGGGGTCCTGTTTGGGGGTCCTGTTTGGGGGTCCTGGTGGGGGTCCTGGTGGGGGTCCTGTTTGGGGTCCTGGTGGGGGTCCTGTTGGGGGTCCTGTTTGGGGGTCCTGGTGGGGGTCCTGTTTGGGGGTCCTGTTAGGGGTCCTGTTGGGGGTCCTGTTAGGGGTCCTGGTGGGGGTCCTGTTAGGGGTCCTGGTGGGGGTCCTGTTGGGGGTCCTGTTTGGGGGTCCTGGTGGGGGTCCTGTTTGGGGGTCCTGTTGGGGGTCCTGTTTGGGGGTCCTGGTGGGGGTCCTGTTTGGGGGTCCTGGTGGGGGTCCTGTTTGGGGGTCCTGTTGGGGGTCCTGTTTGGGGGTCCTGTTAGGGGTCCTGGTGGGGGTCCTGTTTGGGGGTCCTGTTGGGGGTCCTGTTTGGGGGTCCTGTTTGGGGGTCCTGGTGGGGGTCCTGTTAGGGGGTCCTGTTGGGGGTTCTGTGGTAATATGGGGTACAGAAGTCGTAGCAAACAGGCTACGACCTGTTCTTTAAAGTCCAACTACAACTAGAGAGGCAAGACTTGAACTGGAGTTCAGAGACGACGTGTACAATCGGATGTTTTCACGAGAAGCTCATTTGCGAGCTGATTTTAAACCAATAAAAAGCTGAATCATAATCAGACGATAGACGCTGGGTTCCCAGATTACACTTCGGCCACGAGGACTGTTGACGTGGTTGGTCGATGCTACTCGGACTACAAGCATTAAGACAGAGCTTCTGCAGCCAACATTAAATATTTAAAGAGATCAACCTCTAAACGGCGGTGGAGGCAGATCAGCAAATGCATTGTGTTTGTAGTCCGTAGATCGACTTCAGCAGCTGTGCTTCATGCGTGGAAACAAGGAAATGGAGATTCTTTTCACTCTCACTGTGTGAGGAAAATACATTTAAAGCTCCAAAACAAAAAGAAAGAAATCGGATAGAAAGGACACTGAGATGTGAACAGAAGGAGACTTTTCACTTTGTCTACAATAAGACAGAAGAGCGGCTCGATCCTCTTTGTGCCTCTGTTGCTTCATGTGCTGAAAGCATGACTTTGAGAACGGCTTCACTCTTCAGAGCCGGAGGTGAGAGTGCTGTAGAGTTAAGTGACAGGAAGTCCTTCTCATCCCGCATTAAACCGTTGGACTGCAGCCACTGTGGCATGTCAGTGTGGCGTCTTTCTCTCGCACATTAATGAATCATCAACAGACGGGAGGTCAGTCACATGACTGCGTTGAGAGGAGCTCCTCCCCACAGCGAGGGGAGATCAGTAAGAGCAACTCGGCCTGGAAGAGCCTTCTCTTCATCCCCCACACTGTTTGCTCAAGGGCAACAGCAGCTCGCCGACACCTTGAATGTGATCATTGCTGTTTCATGGTGAGAAGGAGGAAGGAGGAGAGGAGGAAGGAGGAGAGGAGGAAGGAGGAAGGAGGAAGGAGGAAGGAGGAGAGGACCGAACCGGCGTACCAACTGGAAACATCTCTTCCCACCTGTCAACGTCCGACTGTCCCATTCAGGAAACAAACACCAAACATCTATGAGCCTCATAACGTCATTATGAAGCTAGATATGTATTTCATTATCTCCCTGCAGCATTATGTTATAGCTCATGAAGGCTGTGAGCCTTTCTGTAGAGATGTATGGATCTCTGAACCCTGACTCAACATGTTCATATGAATGTTATTACGGCTCTAAAGTCCAATGAGGGCATTTCTTCTCCCTTCACTTGCTTTCTCCAACCAGACGGTGAAATGTGAAGATAATGAACTTTAACTTCTGTCACAGCTGGGAAAAATAAAAGGAAAAAACTTTATCGCATGACTTCTCAATCTAAATATTCGATTTTTCAATCCCAACTTTGACATTATTCAAGGAGAGCTCATCAGTTATCTCTCCAAACCAATTCTTTTCCATTGTCGGGAGCACGACGTGCCGATCCGCTGAGTGAGAATCGGCCGCGGTGCCGTCTGAGGAGCTCGCGGGGATGAAGCGCATCAAAGCACGTACAGCAGCTCACAATCTACCGGAAGCTCACGCAGACACCACGCAGACACCACGCGGCGCTGTAATCCCTCTGATGCCCTCGCTTACATCATCCCACCGCTGCTGCCGGGGGTGGAACCGCTCGACCTCCTTAACTCAGCTGTACCGACGCTTTTCACGCTCCTCGGCGTCATTATTGCTGTATCTTTAGCATTGATGCAGTTTAAACCCATTTGCGTCGATGTTAGACACTCAGAGAAAATGCTGCAGGAGTGTGATGATCCAAAAAAAAACACAGCGGGGGCAACAGGCAACGTATCCTCAAGTCGCTCCTCATTTTTCGTGCGTTTTCCTACAAAGCTTGTTACATAAATACAGTCTTTTCAAAATAAACTTCCATCTTCAAACAACTTAGAATGTTTAGGAAAAGATCGTGAATCGAAAATGTAGTAATTTCAAGCCAAACCACAAAGCTAATCTAACGTAAAGTAATGCTAAGCATCGGCATCGGTTTATGACGAATTGGGAAGAAGACGGTTGCCTTTTGTCTGTTTGCTGACAAACCTTCTGTGAATCATTATCGGATGAAAGTTATCAAAAGTTAGCCAAAGCTCAAAAATATCTTATTTAGTTTTTAAGATATTGGCCAATAAACTTCATAACGACGCGACTCAGCAATAAACCAGACCGAAGTCAACCGTTAGAACAATCATGACACTCATAGAGTACCGGAAACATCCCATGAGAGTTTCATCTGAACTCTCGGGGGAACTCAGAATGTGTAAAAGGTGCATCGCAAAATCTGACTTTAAATCAGAAACTGGAAAAACGTCATGAATGTAACTTCACAATGACTCAACGACACTTTCAGGCAAGAGCATCGGTCTCCTGGTTGAAAGTCCTACTCCCCTCCCGCTCACTCGCAGTCGTCCTCACGGTCTGTCCTCCGTCACTACGGTGCATATTTACACGGATGCGTTTAATGTGTGTGTCCACCAGGGAAAAGGATCCTAATACCTTTCATTTGCATGGTTTCTTTGGCGCCAACACAACCACCACATACATGCGCTGTTCGTGGTCATTTCACGAATATTTGTGAGATGAGGTTATAAAAAGCAGAAGCGGCGTGATGGGGGATCTTCTTCACAGAAGAATTGTGGAACATCTGTGAAGAAGGCCACTGAGACGGACTCTACATCTTCAGAAGCAGCACAAAGTGAGGCTGGAGCAGCTCTCACGCATCCTGTTGGTTGTACTATCTCACACATGAAGCCACCACGTTCACTCTCCGTGGGCGAAGCACTGAGACTGAAGAGGAGAAGAAGAAGTCATCTGAATGTCTTCTGAACCTGCTGGAGGAAACACAATTATAAAAGTTCAATCGTTAAGAACTGAACAGAAGCTTTGTGCACCTCGTGATAACTTATTGTTGTAATCTTGCTTCGGTTTTTGGTAATTTAAGGGTCTTCTTAAATCTGCTGTGTCAGCCTGAATAATCGGCTTTAATCAGTGAAGAGTGGAAATCGTCTCTGTTGTAGCTGATGGTTTGTTAAGTTGCTTTTGTTCTTTAAGCATTTCTTAAGTGCTAAGCAATTATTGTTTCCATTAAGAAGGTAATGAGATAGCGCCGCGCTGTGAAGCAGCATGTCACCCTTCAGAAGCGGCTCCTCGCTGGGGTCATGTGATCCGTTCGGTCATGTGATCCGTTAAACACGTCAGCGCGTTCGGCCTCAGCCTGCTGAACTCATGAGTCACTGCACAGAGCTCCTCATCCCAGAACAGCCGGCGCGTGAACGCTGAAGCCCACCAGATAAAGTTCAGAATGAATCATGCATTCATTTGTTTACTTCAAAAGAAAACACTATTTTAAAACAGTTATGAAATGGAAACAGCCGCGTTGCTGCCTCCTCCAGCTACAGTTCTTCACTGATGATCGATGCTCGTGATCAGTAATGCATTAGTACTGCAGTAATGTGATTACCCTTCTTCAATAGATTACAATCTGAAATGTGTCTCCTCAGCTTGCTTGGTCTCTGGTGAACCTGAGCAGAGGATGAAGCCGTCGAGGCTTATTGAGGTAAATATAGAGACAGCAGATCTTTATCTTCAAAATACGTGCTTTTGCAATTCGGTTGACATCAACTTGTGACCTCTGTGTCACTGAACCGCCCAATGACCGGTGGTGACCCGCTCTGCAGCTGCAGACTTCATAACAAGTCAATATGTGTCTGTGGGATCGAGCCGCTGCCCTCCGGACGCATTCATGAAGACAAAGAGCTGCTGACATCAGCAGCTTTGACTCGTAGTCGGACGAAGCATCGAGTTGCTGCTGCTTCCTCCCTCGGACCAGTGCAGGTGAATTCACATGGCTCTCCTCCTCTCTGTTCCATATCTATTACAGGGTGCTGGATAGCACACCTTCATCCCACAGGGCTCAGATATTCACAGGACCGAGCCTCATCAGCATAATTGCATTTCAAACAGGTCAAGATTGCGTGAGCGAGAGGAGCAATCAAACAGTCAACTGAGCCGTGGAGTGTTTAGAGACGGCACCGAGACTTCATTAGGGATGCAGAATGGTGCAGGGCAGTAATGGAGGCAAACTGCTGTAAAGTGCATGACCCCCCCCCCCCCCCCCGTGGATGATTGGTTTGATTCATCCTGACACACGAGCAGCGATCATATGTTGCTCTAGAAGGAGTCTGCAGACTAAAGGCTGGCAGGTTCATGTTGATGAAGGGAGATGATGCATCGGTGAAGAACGGCCGCATCAGCAATACGGGAATCAGAACGAGGAGGCTCGTCCTTGAGCATGAACGTCATATTGACATGTGGTTTGAATTTATGATCTCATTCTGTGAGAATTCATCGCTCTGACAGAAATAAAACAAATCTCCTGTGTGAAGATTTGACGGCTGCAGCGAGACAACAAGTCTCCGTCGGGACAGACAGGTGATGAATTATGAATAAAACCTCATTTCCACTTCATCATTAAAGGATTTATGAATCCATGAATGAGTGGATTCATCAGGCGTCTGTTCTCTGGCGTCAGATAGAGTTTAAATAGAAACACATCATTTGTTTAATTCCTGCCGCAATCTAAACATATTTAACGTTCATAAGGTCCGGTCACCTCTCTGCTATAGAGAAGACCTTATGAACACATGAATACTCACAGAGCTGCTGTAACCAGCTCGTTAACGCGTCGACTCGTCCTGAACACACAGGAAGCTAAACGCTCGACGAGCTCGTGACTGAAAGAAGTTATGAAATGAAATGATGAGATGAGTGATTCATGTTAAACATTGTAGCTCCTGGTCGTCCATCATGTTGTCATATAATCTGCTTTCTGCTGCATGAAGGGAACCTCACATCCAACAACAGACGTCTACACTTCACCACGGCAACGCCGGTATCCTAGCAGCTGCAGCGCTATAGTTGGCACGGTAACGGAGCTCAGCGACACACACACACACACACACACACACACACAGAGACATTAACACACACACACAAACAGTGTCTGTGTGTGTGAGTGTGTGTCTGTGTGAGTGTGTGTGTCTGTGTGTGTGTGAGTGTGTGTGTCTGCGTGTGTGTGTGTGTGTCTGCGTGTCTGTGTGTGTGAGTGTGTGTCTGTGTGTGCGTGTGTGTGTGTGAGTGTGTGTCTGTGTGAGTGTGTGTGTCTGTGTGTGTGTGAGTGTGTGTGTCTGCGTGTGTGTGTGTGTGTCTGCGTGTCTGTGTGTGTGAGTGTGTGTCTGTGTGTGCGTGTGTGTGTGTGAGTGTGTGTCTGTGTGAGTGTGTGTGTCTGTGTGTGTGTGAGTGTGTGTGTCTGCGTGTGTGTGTGTGTGTCTGCGTGTCTGTGTGTGTGAGTGTGTGTCTGTGTGTGCGTGTGTGTGTGTGAGTGTGTGTCACAGCTCTTCATCGTATCTTAAATGCGTCTCTTTCGATAAAAACACTCGATCAGGAGATCAGGAGTCACCTGCTGTTTTCATCTCTTGTGATTTATCAGTAATTAAGACGTCTGATCAGCTGTTGAGGCTAAACGCTTGTTTCTCCTCTCAGAGCCTTTAATGAACACGTGAATATTCATGAGCTGATCCACCAGCAGCCCCCCCCCCCCCCCCCCCCCCCGCACAGGTGACAGCAACACAAACTAAAGCTCAGTGAAGAGAGCTTTATCTTTAGATAACGACATTTGTTTTTGGCTCGTCGCACTGAAGGATAATTAAATCATGAAGAGCTCTGGAGACCAAACATGGAGGGCTGTGTACCCACATGAACACATGAAGAGGAACATGAACCCATGAGAGGAACATGAATCCATGAGAGGAACATGAACACATGAGAGGAACATGAACACATGAAGAGGAACATGAATCCATGAAGAGGAACATGAACACATGAGAGGAACATGAACCCATGAGAGGAACATGAACACATGAGAGGAACATGAACACATGAAGAGGAACATGAATCCATGAAGAGGAACATGAACACATGAGAGGAACATGAACCCATGAGAGGAACATGAACACATGAGAGGAACATGAACACATGAAGAGGAACATGAACACATGAGAGGAACATGAACCCATGAGAGGAACATGAACACATGAGAGGAACATGAACAGATGAGAGGAACATGAACACATGAGAGGAACATGAACACATGAGAGGAACATGAACACATGAGAGGAACATGAACACATGAAGAGGAACATGAACACATGAGAGGAAAATGAACCCATGAGAGGAACATGAATCCATGAAGAGGAACATGAATCCATGAAGAGGAACATGAACACATGAGAGGAACATGAACACATGAGAGGAACATGAACACATGAAGAGGAACATGAACACATGAGAGGAACATGAACACATGAGAGGAACATGAATCCATGAAGAGGAACATGAATCCATGAGAGGAACATGAATCCATGAGAGGAACATGAATCCATGAGAGGAACATGAACACATGAGAGGAACATGAACACATGAGAGGAACATGAATCCATGAGAGGAACATGAACACATGAGAGGAACATGAACACATGAGAGGAACATGAACACATGAGAGGAACATGAACACATGAGAGGAACATGAACACATGAAGAGGAACATGAATCCATGAAGAGGAACATGAACACATGAGAGGAACATGAATCCATGAGAGGAACATGAACACATGAGAGGAACATGAATCCATGAGAGGAACATGAACACATGAGAGGAACATGAACACATGAGAGGAACATGAATCCCTGAAGAGGAACATGAATACATGAGAGGAACATGAACACATGAAGAGGAACATGAATCCATGAAGAGGAACATGAACACATGAGAGTAACATGAACACATGAGAGGAACATGAACCCATGAGAGGAATATGAACACATGAGAGGAACATGAATCCATGAGAGGAACATGAACACATGAGAGGAACATGAACACATGAGAGGAACATGAATCCATGAAGAGGAACATGAATCCATGAAGAGGAACATGAATCCATGAGAGGAACATGAATCCATGAAGAGGAACATGAATCCATGAAGAGGAACATGAATCCATGAGAGGAACATGAACACATGAGAGGAACATGAATCCATGAGAGGAACATGAATCCATGAGAGGAACATGAATCCATGAAGAGGAACATGAACACCTGAGAGGAACATGAATCCATGAAGAGGAACATGAACACATGAGAGGAACATGAATCCATGAAGAGGAACATGAACACCTGAGAGGAACATGAATCCATGAAGAGGAACATGAACACATGAGAGGAACATGAATCCATGAGAGGAACATGAATCCATGAAGAGGAACATGAATCCATGAAGAGGAACAACTATAATGTGGCAAAATAAAACAATGAAACATTAAATCCATATTCAGTTTACATAACAATAGTTCAACAAGCTCATGACTCATTGTTTCCTCCTGAAGATGACATCATCGAGAAAATAAGGTTTGGTTTCAAAGTTCTCCAACGATCTCAGTTCAGCTGAGACGACCTTAACAGTTATAGAAAGAAGGAAAGATGGTTTCATTCCTCCTCTTCATCCTTCCTCCCTCCTCCTCATCCCTCCTCTTCCTCCCTCCTCTTCCTTCTTCCTCTTCATCCCTCCTCTTCCTCCGTGTCCAGCGGTCCTCGGTTTGCCGGTAGAGACGCTTCGATTCGCTGCCAACGGTTCGGAGGCCAGATGATGTGAGAAGCTCGACCATGAAGCAGCCCCACAGACACCTGGGTAAATAAATAAATAAATATATAAACAACTGTAACAACTGTAACAACCGTAACAACCGTAACAACCGTAACAACCGTAATAACCGTAACAACCGTAACAACCGTAACAACCGTAACAACCGTAACAACCGTAACAACTGTAACAACCGTAACAACTGTAACAACTGTACAACCGTAATAACCGTAACAACCGTAACAACCGTAATAACTGTAACAACTGTAACAACTGTAACAACTGTACAACCGTAATAACCGTAACAACCGTAACAACCGTAATAACTGTAACAACTGTAACAACTGTACAACCGTAACAACCGTAATAACCGTAACAACCGTAATAACCGTAACAACCGTAACAACTGTAACAACTGTACAACCGTAATAACCGTAACAACCGTAACAACCGTAATAACTGTAACAACTGTAACAACTGTACAACCGTAACAACCGTAACAACCGTAACAACTGTAACAACTGTAACAACCGTAACAACTGTAACAACTGTAACAACCGTAACAACCCTAACACCTGTAAGAACTGTAATAACCGTAACAACCGTAATACCTGTAACAACTGTAACAACTGTAACAACCGTAATACCTGTAACAACTGTAACAACTGTACAACCGTAATAACCGTAACAGCTGTAACAACTGTACAACCGTAATTACCGTAACAACCGTAACAACCGTAACAACCGTAATAACTGTAACAACTGTAATAACCGTAATAACCGTAACAACCGTAATACCTGTAACAACTGTAATAACCGTAACAACCGTAACAACCGTAACACCTGTAACAACCGTAACAACCGTAATACCTGTAACAACCGTAATAACCGTAACAACCGTAATACCTGTAACAACCGTAATAACCGTAATACCTGTAACAACCGTAATAACCGTAACAACCGTAATACCTGTAACAACCATAATAACCGTAATACCTGTAACAACCGTAATAACCGTAACAACCGTAATACCTGTAACAACCGTAATAACCGTAATACCTGTAACAACCGTAACAACCGTAATACCTGTAACAACCGTAATACCTGTAACAACCGTAACAACCGTAATACCACACAGACACACACACAGACACACACAGACACACACACACACACACACACACAGAGACACACACGCACAGACACAGACACGCACACACACACACACACACACACACACATGACTCTTGTTATCTCAAAATAAAGCCGGCGTCTCCAGAAAACCATCTTCAGACCGGCTGCAGACGGACGAGGAGGCGTTTGATTCGACTTCCCGGGGCGTCCCGACGGCTGAGGGTGGAGACGAGTTCTCAGCAAACCTCACAAACTCTCGACAGCTGCAGGTCAAGATGCAGTTTAATAAAGTGAAGTAATGAAGAATAAGATTAATATTCATCTGCTGGGAGGTAAGGAGCCAGATATTAAAGAATTTTATTATGAACCTTTCATATAAACTGCTACCTTTCCTGTTCCCTGCTTCCTTCTTTGTTTCTATTCTTCCTTCTTTGGCTCCTTTGGTTTTCCAGTTTCTCTTAATTCATCAAATATCATTTATTATTTCCTTCTTCGTTTGGTTCCTCTCCAGCTCATTTTGTTCTCAACTCGTTCTCTATTTGCTTTATCGTTTTTATCTTTTCTTTGATTCCTTCTTGAATAACGTTTCTGTATTTGGTTAAAAAAGGAAACGTGCAGTTTCTGCTCCTAAATGCAAACACTCTCTTTATTACGTTAATCTTACAACATGTTTATTTTTATTTTAGCTTTCATCAGAACTATTTAGTTACGTTTATGCAACTAAAGTACTTTGTTAGGCTCAGGAAAAGATCGTTGTTTGGGTTAAAAGAAGTATTCTTACGTAAAATAACTTCTAATAAAACCGTTATTTTACAAAACTATTGATATTTAAACTCTCTGAACATCTAATACTTAAACAGAAGGGTTTACACTCAAGGGTTGGTTCCTTCTGCAGTGGTTCCTCGTCTTGTTCTTTGGTTCCTTCACTGGTTTATTCTCAGACTTTTTAGTTCCCTGTTTCTTTTGTTTCTTTGTTTCTGTGATTTGACATTTAGTTGGATCCTTCCCTGATTAAGTTGTCTACGTCCTTGGTGTATTCTTTGGCAGTTCATTAGTTCTCTCTTGATTGGTTAGTTCCTTCTTTAGTGGTTACTTGTCTTGTTCCTTAGATCCCTCAATGATTTATCCTTTTGCTCTTTAGTTCCCTGGATCTTTCTTTGGTTTAATTTCTTCCTCCTCAGCTCTTCCTTCCATTCTTTGGCTCCTTCAATTCCTTAGTTTCCTCATCTTCACATCTCTCAGCTCTTCCTTTGGTTCCTTATTTTGTTCTTTAGCTCCACTGGTTCATTGGTTCATTGGTTCAGTGGTTTCTCTTAAGCTTCACTGGTTCATTGGTTCTGTGGTTCAGTGGTCTGTCTTTAACTTCACTGGTTCTCTGGTTCACTGGTTCTTTGGTTCACTGGTTTCTCTTTAGCTCCACTGGTTCATTGGTTCTGTGGTTCAGTGGTCTGTCTTTAACTTCACTGGTTCTCTGGTTCACTGGTTCTTTGGTTCACTGGTTTCTCTTTAGCTTCATTGGTTCTTTGGTTCACTGGTTTCTCTTTAGCTTCACTGGTTCTTTGGTTCACTGGTTTCTCTTTAGCTTCACTGGTTCTTTGGTTCAGTGGTTCATTGGTTCAGTGGTCTCTCTTTAGCTTCATTGGTTCTTTGGTTCATTGGTTCTTTGGTTCACTGGTTCACTGGTTTCTCTTTAGCTTCACTGGTTCTTTGGTTCTGTGGTTCACTGGTTTCTCTTTAGCTTCACTGGTTCTTTGATTCTGTGGTTCACTGGTTTCTCTTTAGCTTCACTGGTTCTTTGGTTCATTGGTTCTTTGGTTCACTGGTTCTTTGGTTCTGTGGGTCACTGGTTTCTCTTTAGCTTCATTGGTTCTTTGGTTCAGTGGTTTCTCTTTAGCTTCACTGGTTCTTTGGTTCTGTGGTTCACTGGTTTCTCTTTAGCTTCATTGGTTCTTTGGTTCACTGGTTCTTTGATTCTGTGGTTCACTGGTTTCTCTTTAGCTTCACTGGTTCTTTGGTTCTGTGGTTCACTGGTTTCTCTTTAGCTTCACTGGTTCTTTGATTCTGTGGTTCACTGGTTTCTCTTTAGCTTCATTGGTTCTTTGGTTCATTGGTTCTTTGGTTCACTGGTTCTTTGGTTCTGTGGGTCACTGGTTTCTCTTTAGCTTCATTGGTTCTTTGGTTCAGTGGTTTCTCTTTAGCTTCACTGGTTCTTTGGTTCTGTGGTTCACTGGTTTCTCTTTAGCTTCATTGGTTCTTTGGTTCACTGGTTCTTTGATTCTGTGGTTCACTGGTTTCTCTTTAGCTTCACTGGTTCTTTGGTTCTGTGGTTCACTGGTTTCTCTTTAGCTTCACTGGTTCTTTGATTCTGTGGTTCACTGGTTTCTCTTTAGCTTCACTGGTTCTTTGGTTCTGTGGTTCACTGGTTTCTCTTTAGCTTCACTGGTTCTTTGGTTCTGTGGTTCACTGGTTTCTCTTTAGCTTCACTGGTTCTTTGTTTCTGTGGTTCACTGGTTTCTCTTTAGCTTCACTGGTTCTTTGGTTCTGTGGTTCACTGGTTTCTCTTTAGCTTCACTGGTTCTTTGGTTCTGTGGTTCACTGGTTTCTCTTTAGCTTCATTGGTTCTTTGGTTCTGTGGTTCAGTGGTCTGTCTTTAACTTCACTGGTTCTTTGGTTCAGTGGTTTCTCTTTAGCTTCATTGGTTCTTTGGTTCATTGGTCTCTCTTTAGCTTCATTGGTTCTTTGGTTCTGTGGTTCAGTGGTCTGTCTTTAACTTCACTGGTTCTTTGGTTCAGTGGTTTCTCTTTAGCTTCATTGGTTCTTTGGTTCATTGGTTCTTTGGTTCACTGGTTCTTTGGTTCATTGGTTCTTTGGTTCACTGGTTCATTGGTTCTTTGCTTCACTGGTTCTTTGATTCTGTGGTTCACTGGTTTCTCTTTAGCTTCACTGGTTCTTTGATTCTGTGGTTCACTGGTTTCTCTTTAGCTTCACTGGTTCTTTGGTTCTGTGGTTCACTGGTTTCTCTTTAGCTTCACTGGTTCTTTGGTTCTGTGGTTCACTGGTTTCTCTTTAGCTTCACTGGTTCTTTGGTTCCTTCCTTCCTGTGTTAACTGTGCACATCAGGATGAGTATTGAGCTCTGAGAGGCAGAAACCTCAGAATCACTGGTATCGATCAACCCCCCCATCAGCCAGCGTAGATGAATTATGGTCATTTAGCGCTTGGGGCTCAGTATTTATTGAACCTTTACACTCTTCAATAGGCCATAAACTTCACACAGCGTGAGATCGACCGACATGAGGAGTTTTTGTTTTAACCTCTCAACAATACAAACTTTGAGAAAAGACAAACTCCCCAGAGTTCCTCTACATCATGTATGTAGAGATGGTGGCTGTTTGTTTTGGGCTATTTGTGATCGAGCCATAGTGGCTCATCTGTGAGAGCTGATGAGAGTCTTGTGTGGTGGGCGGCAGCAAACACTGCAGGCCACATTCAAGAATATATTATTCCTCCATTATGAGACCACCTCCTCGCTGGCTGGGATCCATGCTGAACTCCCCTTTGATTTAACGTTTCTTCGTCGTGTTCGTCCTGGTGTCAATGTTTGCTGGTGACATTAAACCGTCAGATGTGAGTCCGTAGTGTGACGTGACGTTTTCCTCCCAATAACACCGTGCACCATTTAGGACCCTTGTTAGATCAGCTGTTAGTAAAGTTAAGTGACCCCAACCATTCAGTCCGATCGTATGTTATTGTACTGTTTACTTATTCATTGTACATTTACTGTTTGATTTCTTATTTATTACACTTTTTTATAAAATTTGTTTTGTACTTGTCCACTTTGCTGCTGTAAAGTTCCCCGCTGTGGGAATAATACAGAATAATCTTTTCTCGTCGTTCATGACTTCAAGAAGTGTTTTATTTTCACTAACTGATAATTGTGTTCTTGTGTTTTATTTTCAGTAAATAAACCAAAACAAAATCTATGAACACTTTTTTACTTGGCGGTAAACTCAGACTTTTTATTATGAAGATCGATAAAATGTATTATTGCTGTTTGTAAGTTATTGTCTGAAGCGTTTGGGAGAAACGGAGATCTTCTCTCCGTCCACAGCGAGCAGCACCTTTCACTGCTGAAGGTTTCACAGGACTACAACCCGAGAGGGTCGGACTACAAACGGCTGGCGGAGAGGAGGAGTCACAGCGGGGCTTTTATGTTTTGGAGAAGCTGCAGAGACAGAAACCTCCAGATCGGTTATCAAACTCGTCTTCTACTCGACTTCAGCTGAAACACTGAAAGGCAACACACACACAAAGCATACCCTATCCCCTGTGTTTCCTTCAGAGTTCAGTTTGCACCAGATCGGACAGATGAAACCCCGACCACACATTATTTATCTGTGTGTTCATGTTGTTTTTAGGTTTAGGTTTAATGCCTTGCTCATAGTGACGGTAGTTATCGTCCTTTTCTTCCCAATCAAACTATACATTCAGAAATGTCTTGGAGTTCAAAATAAGCTTCATCCATCTTTTACATTGAGTTAAAAATTTTGACAAAATTATACAAAAACTATAAATCCAGAAGTTCAATATTTCATATTTTGGACAACGAGATGTCTTTAGAGTTGTGTTGTTTTTTGGGGGATAAACGGTCAGTCACATTCGTTAAACGACAGGGGTCTACATTGTGTGTAGAGTCTGCTTGGTGGTGTAACAGCAGGTTCAGTTCTCACCGGTCCGAAGCTGTTGCTGTCCAGACTGTGTCCGTGGTGATCCCCCTCGATCCAGAAGTGACCGTCGGGAACTCGAACGTACCGGTTCTTGTAGCCCAGAGTTCTGAAGAGACAAGGAAACAAACAAACATATATATATATAAATAAATCTAACAATCTAAAGATGTTAAAACAGCAGAGTTTCACAAAATCAACTAGAAATCTGCACTTTGAAAAGTGAAGCTACGGCAGAAGTGTCTTAAAGCTGCATTCTCTCTAGTGTCCACCAGGGGGCGACTCCTCTGGTTGTATAGAAGTCTATGAGAAAATGACTCTACTTCTCTCTTGATTTATTACCTCAGTAAACATTGTAAACATGAGTTTATGGTCTCAATCTCTAGTTTCAAGTCTTCTTCAATACAGCATGATGTTCATTTAGTACAGGGGTCTCAAACTCCCGGCCCGCGGGCCGAATGCGGCCCCCCACGTCATTTTATGTGACCCGCGAATCCACCAGCAAAAAAAAAAAAGAAGTAATTTTTAAAAATTCTTTTTAAATTTTTTTTAAGTTAGACTTGATAATAAAAATATCCCCATAGTCGAAGTTATGAGATAGAATGTCATAACTATGATAGAAAGTCATAATTCTGAGATAGAAAGTCAAAATGATGAGATACTTAAACAGTCACAGAAGCAGCTCTTTGGCTGGTTACTGTACATTTGACATGGAAATGTATTGCGAGTACAATGAAGACTAAATGTGGCTTTACAACACATGAAATACTTCATGTGGGATTGTGCAAACGCACCCTTGAAATGATTTTAAGCTTTGAAGAAAGTTATTGTAATAACTTGTTTGATATTTGTCTTTGATATTTTCTTTAATAGTTTGATCTTTGATAGAGTAATGTGGGTTTCTTAACCCTCAATGAAAAGGATTTAAGTTATAATAACAGAAATGTGCTTAAATATATTTTTACATTTATATAACTGCATGTACAATATTTTTACACTTGAATAAACAATAATCAAATGCAGAGAGTTATTTACCAATATGTTAGGAGTAGTTACATTTACAACTGGCCCTTTGTGGGCGACCATGATGCTGATGTGGCCCGGAGTGAAAATGAGTTTGAGACCCCTGATTTAGTACATTATGGTCCATTTAGAGTCACACAGACCATAAAGCAGGGGATGAAACCGTGACTTCTACAACCGCAGTTACGGTAAGATCCCAAAAGACCTACTGAGTCTGCTGGTAAAATCACACTGAAACATTTATGTTGTAGGCAAAAACCAAGCACATACTCATTGAGTATGCAGTGGCTACGCTGGTATACGTTAGCATACGTTAGCATGCTGTGTGATCACTTGTGGCCTCTATAAACGAGCACTCCCAAAATATTATGCAGTCTGGTGCAGCAGGATGCAGCAGGATGCACGATTAGCCGTGGACAGACACAGAGATGCTCACTCACACACACGTCAGATCTCATTATCTCCTGATGGAGAAAAAAAAACGAATTAAAAACGCAATTTAGAGCTCAGCGCTAACATTAGCATACGCTCAATGTCCACAATGTTAAACAAGCACTGTGAACAAAAAAAAGAGAAATGATGCATTGTGGGTAGGGAATGCATCTTTTTTTTCATTGAAAAACATGAAAAGTTTGAAAAAAAATAAATAGGTGAAACTGAAACGCTTCACTGCCTTTGATAAAAGAAAATAAATGTAAGATTCAGGGGGAATGAATTGTGTCTGAGGTCCTCGGATCAAATCTCCGGAACAATTACGTCTTTCATTTCATTATCGTTAATCATCCCCCCCCCCCCCCCCCCCCCCGCCGAGGCGTCACATCGCGCCGCCGCCTTATCGCTCAAACCGAGATCCGATCCGAGGACACATTCAGACTAATAAGGGTGGGGGGGGGGGGGGGTAGCTGCTTCGATCAGGTCATCATGTTTATGAGGAGAAGGTCCAACGCCCTTCATCATCGCTCTGCACCGTTATGGGCCTGTTCCACCTCTGATTTATCATTTAAGCAGGAGGACATTGTGAGTTATGGCCGCGCTGACTTTTTAAATGGAAATTTCGTCTGCGATTCCTAATGTGTGTGTGTGTGTGTGTGTGTGTGATTGTCGGTCTGACCGAAGAAGACCTTGGATACATAAATATTGATTTAGCCACAGCAGCTGAATTTACTGACTCACAAAAATAAAAACAAGCCGGGACCTTTACGCAGGAATAATAAAAAATAAATAAATAAGAAGAAAGGTTCCAGAACTATATGACACCGATTCTCTGCTACGTTTCAGAAGGAACGGCTGTGAAATCTTTACAGCGATTGACTTGGCTGTATTCAGCCTCTTCTTTAGAATCCTCTCGGGTACAGTTCAATACATCAATCTGTGGTTTTTAAATTCATCTCAGAAACATTTGGTTTCTCCGTTAACTCGTCTGATTTATTATAATTATGGATCGACCACTTTCTCCGTCTTCACTGGAATATCTGCTTCACAGCGTTTAAACCTGAACTAACCTCAGAGATGCTCGTGAAAGAGGAAAAAGTACAATATTGGATACAAAATGAATGGAAATATTCACGTAAAGTACAAGTACCTCAAATGTGTACTTAATCACAGTACTTGAGTGAATGTACTTGGTTACCTTCCAACACTTTTTACTTAACAAACGAGGATTGAACCCCCTGTGGATTCAGCCACTCTTCTGTCTTATTATGTTTTTATGAACACGTGTTTGAAACTTTTCCGATGTCTTAAAAACATGGCCGTTACAGCTGTTGCCAATGTTGTTGTTTCTTGCAACCAGTGAACAGGAAGTGACCATATCTGGACTGAGGAGGAGTGACGTAGAGACACCGTATACGTCTCTGGTAGAGACCTGTCAATCACCGTGTAGCCCCGCCCTAAAGCATCACCCTGCTTTATGGTCTGTGTGACTCTAAATGGACTATAATGTACTAAATGAACATCATGCTGTATTGAAGAAGACTTGAAACTAGAGATTGAGACATAAACTCATGTTTACAATGTTTACTGAGGTAATAAATCAAGAGAGAAGTAGAGTCATTTTCTCAAAGACTTCTATACAACCAGAGGAGTCGCCCCCTGGTGGACACTAGAGAGAATGCAGCTTTAACACATGAAGCTTCGGCTTCACTTCTCGTCTTCCACGGACGCTTCAAAGAGCTTCCAGATGCTCCAAGTGGCCTCATCAAGAAGTGTGTTTCTAATGAATCTGGACACACACACACACACACACACACACACATCTTCCTTCATCAGTGTTAACAGCAGCTGATGAATGTTTCAGAGGTAGAAAGGTGTTTAATGAGGCAGAGGTGGACAGCTGCTGACGGCTCCACACACTGGATTAAGACGCTCTGACCTGAGTGTGTGTGTGTGTGTGTGTGTGTGTGTGTGTGTGTGTGTGTGAGTGTGTGTGTGTGTGTGTGTGTGTGTGTGAGTGTGTGTGTGTGTGTGTGTGAGTGTGTGTGTGTGAGAGTGTGTGTGTGTGAGTGTGTGTGTGTGTGTGTGTGTGTGAGTGTGTGTGTGTGTGTGTGTGAGTGTGTGTGTGTGTGTGTGAGAGTGTGTGTGTGTGAGTGTGTGTGTGTGTGTGTGTGTGTGAGTGTGTGTGTGTGTGTGTGTGTGTGTGTGTGTGTGTGTGTGTGTGTGTGAGTGTGTGTGTGTGTGTGTGTGTGTGTGTGTGTGTGTGAGTGTGTGTGTGTGAGTGTGTGTGTGTGTGTGTGTGTGAGTGTGTGTGTGTGAGTGTGTGTGTGTGTGTGTGTGTGTGTGTGTGAGTGTGTGTGTGTGTGTGTGTGTGAGTGTGTGTGTGTGTGTGTGTGAGTGTGTGTGTGTGTGTGTGTGAGTGGGTGTGTGTGAGTGTGTGTGTGTGTGTGTGTGTGTGTGAGTGTGTGTGTGTGTGTGAGTGTGTGTGTGTGTGTGTGTGTGTGAGTGTGTGTGTGTGTGTGTGTGTGTGTGAGTGTGTGTGTGTGTGTGTGAGTGTGTGTGTGTGTGACTGACATGTGCTCCCGAAGGCCGATGCTGATCATCATATCTTTTGGATTGAAACTCTCGATCCCGTCAGTTTATTATCTCTGAATTTGTCCGTTTTCATGCAGAGTTTGAGTTTTTCTTCTAGATTTTCCTCGCGACAGGTTGACGTGTCTGAACGATCCTCTCTGACATCAGCTGACGTTCACTACAGACATCGCTCAGCTTAATGGGATGAAAATATGTGGTTTATACATATACATATATATATATTTATACATATACATATATATATATATATATATGTATATGTATAAATGAATGAAGACTCGTTCCTGATTCAGCGTCCTCCATGAGGTCTCATGTGTTTCCTGCTTCAGTTCTGATCTGATGCTCCATGTTGTGCTACATGACCTCAGTACGTTATCCGGAGACACCTGAAGCGTATATATATATATATATATAAATATATATATATTCACATACATGTAGTCAGCTCCTGCATGACTAATATACAAATTTCCCCCTGGGGATGAATAAAGTATCTATCTATCTATCTATCTATCGATCTATCTATTATCTATCTATCTATATATCTATCTAATAACACAACGATGACATCGTAATAATATCGCTTCACTAACTTCAGAGTTTGTGCCTAAAGTTTGGTGTTGTGATTAAAAGGTACAGATGAAAGAGACTGCACTGCTGATTGGACAGAGAGACAGACTGGAGACACTTTGGTCTTTGTAGTAATACAACCACCTGTCCAACAATCAGATGGTGAGGTTTGAGGCTCGCTCATGTTCTCCTGCTGAGTCTCATTATCTGAACTGTGGAGCTCATTTCCTCCAGAGAATGCAGTGTGACAGGGCTGACACACACACACACACACACACAGAATATAAATAGCTATCTGCTCCCTGACCTTAATGTGCTCTTAATGCCTGTTCAAATGTAATTCAGGACCAAGTTAAAAATGCTCCAGTGAAGTCGGCTTCAGAGTACTCGCACCGATCTCACATTGATCTCACACTGATCTCGCACTGATCTCTCATTGATCTCGCACTGATCTCTCATTGATCTTGCACTGATCTCGCACTGATCTCTCACTGATCTCTCATTGATCTCGCACTGATCTTGCACTGATCTCTCATTGATCTCGCACTGATCTTGCACTGATCTCTCATTGATCTCTCACTGATCTCTCACTGATCTCTCATTGATCTCGCACTGATCTTGCACTGATCTCTCATTGATCTCGCACTGATCTCGCACTGATCTCTCATTGATCTTGCACTGATCTCGCACTGATCTCTCACTGATCTCTCACTTGATCTCGCACTGATCTCGCACTGATCTCGCACTGATCTTGCACTGATCTCTCATTGATCTCGCACTGATCTCGCACTGATCTCTCACTGATCTCGCATTGATCTTGCACTGATCTCTCATTGATCTCACACTGATCTCTCACTGATCTCTCACTTGATCTCTCACTGATCTCTCACTGATCTCGCACTGATCTCTCATTGATCTCTCATTGATCTCGCACTGATCTCTCATTGATCTCACACTGATCTCTCAATGATCTCTCAATGATCTCTCACTGATCTCTCATTGATCTCGCACTGATCTCTCACTGATCTCGCACTGATCTCGCATTGATCTCTCACTGATCTCGCATTGATCTCACACTGATCTCGCACTGATCTCGCACTGATCTCTCACTGATCTCTCATTGATCTCGCACTGATCTCTCATTGATCTCGCACTGATCTCGCATTGATCTCTCACTGATCTCGCACTGATCCCTCATTGATCTCTCACTGATCTCGCACTGATCTCTCATTGATTTCTCATTGATCTCGCACTGATCTCTCATTGATCTCGCATTGATCTCTCATTGATCTCGCACTGATCTCTCATTAATCTCACACTGATCTCACACTGATCTCTCATTGATCTCTCACTGATCTCTCATTGATCTCTCACTGATCTCTCATTGATCTCGCACTGATCTCTCATTGATCTCTCATTGATCTCGCACTGATCTTGCACTGATCTCTCATTGATCTCACACTGATCTCTCACTGATCTCTCATTGATCTCTCACTGATCTCTCATTGATCTCACACTGATCTCTCACTGATCTCGCACTGATCTCGCACTGATCTCTCACTGATCTCTCATTGATCTCGCACTGATCTCGCACTGATCTCGCACTGATCTCGCATTGATCTCTCACTGATCTCTCATTGATCTCGCACTGATCTCGCACTGATCTCGCATTGATCTCTCACTGATCCCTCATTGATCTCTCACTGATCTCTCATTGATCTCTCACTTGATCTCTCATTGATCTCTCATTGATCTCGCACTGATCTCGCACGGGAGAAATCACAAAAAACATTCATTTTTAGAAACACTTTCAGAGCTGGAAACCTGCGTTTCCTGAGGAGGAGCTTTTATAAAAACCAAATCTGGAATCAGATGAGTGATGAGAGTCAGTCAGTATGTGACGAGAACATGTTGGTGTTTCATGAATATTTGGCACTTAACAGTTACTACGTTTACATTGAATTAATCAGATTATGACAATATTCTAAATTGGATATCCGGGTGTTTAGAACGATGATAATTCAAGACATGTGGAATATGTTGATATTATTTTAGGAGCATTTTTTGGCGTGTAAACAGCCAACGTATCCTCACACAACGGTTCTTATATCTTATGAAAAAGTTACTCCTCGTTTTCTGTGCGTTTTCCTACATAAGTCCTGCAACACGTGTCCATTTCAGCTCGTTACATGACTAAGGTATTTTCAAAATAAACTTCCCCGTTACACGAATACGGTCTTTTCAAAATAAACTTCCCCGTTCCACGAATACGGTCTTTTCAAAATAAACTTCCCCGTTACACGAATACGGTCTTTTCAAAATAAACTTCCCCGTTCCACGAATACGGTCTTTTCAAAATAAACTTCCTCGTTACACGAATACGGTCTTTTCAAAATAAACTTCCCCGTTCCACGAATACGGTCTTTTCAAAATAAACTTCCTCGTTACACGAATACGGTCTTTTCAAAATAAACTTCCCCGTTACACGAATACGGTCTTTTCAAAATAAACTTCCCCGTTTTTTCAAAGTAAGCTTCCGTCTTCACAGGAAACTCAGTTCGGTTTAGGAAACATATTTAGTTAGGTTAAGGAACAGATGGTGGTTTAGTTACATACTGTAACTATCGAAGTGTTGTTACTGAAATACACAAGTTACGTGACTAAACCATCAACGTTGACTTCATGTTCCACACGGTGAACAAACAGCGGGCGAATTAATTACGTGGATAATCTACAAAAGAAATATTCATGGATTACTTAGAAACATGCTTCTTTTAAACGTGAATTAAATTCCACGGAATGTAAATAACACTTCTTAGTTTGAGGACTTGATTAACTTGACCTGCAATAATTACTGGAAAACGTTTAGTTGATTGGACAATATATTGTCCCAGAAATAATTGCAATAAACGATATTATTGATATAATGATAACAGTGCGTAATAGTGCAAGTAAAGCCTTTCAAAGAGCAATAAACGTTTCATTCTTAAGAATATTCAGACATTAGAATTAGAAGGTGAAAAACTATTTTATACATAATTATGATTAACTCTGGCAGCGTTTTGACTAAAATGTCGGTGACATTAATGTGAACTAACACGTATATAAACACAACGGGCAATATCGAGGTGAGCTAAATTTTAGACGTCATGCCCAAATATCGTACGAAAAGTCGGTATCTTATTAATTATAATTATCCAGTGTCATCGCGTCTATGCAGACTTTGTATGTTTGGTGTGAACGCGGCATGAAGATGCTTCTGTGTGTTGGTTAAAGTGTAAAATATATACCGTATTTAGGCCGAGTTTCTTTAAAACCTGCATTCTCTCTAGTGTCCACCAGGGGGCGACTCCTCTGGTTGTATAGAAGTCTATGAGGAAATGACTCTACTTCTCTCTTGATTTATTACCTCAGTAAACATTGTAAACATGAGTTCATGGTCTCAATCTCTAGTTTCAAGTCTTCTTCAATACAGCATGATGTTCATTTAGTACATTATGGTCCATTTAGAGTCACACAGACCATGAAGCAGGGGATGCTTTAGGGCGGGGCTTACTGTGATTGACAGGTTGACACCAGAGACGTGTACGGCGTCTCTACGTCACTCCTCCTTTTCTTTGACCACCAGGTGAGTTAATGTGATCCTCTGGACTGAAGACTGAAAGCATTAGACGACTAACAGCTGTTATTGTTATTGCTTTATTACTAACAGGCTGCTGCTGCACATCAGCAGCAGGAAGCTTTTAGTTCATTACAACATGAAGGTGATATCAAAGAGATCTGCTCCTTTCATCACACTGTTAGTGAGTCATTTGTTGCTGCAGGAGGAGGGAGGAGGGAAGAGGAGAGGAGGAAGATGAGGAGGAAGATGAGGAGGAGGAAGATGAGGAAGAGAAAGGAGGACGGAAGAGGAGAGAGGGAGGAGGGGGGAGGAGGAGCTTCCTACCTGATGAAGTCTCCCTCCAGGCCGATGACCCTCTTGATGATCTTCTGCTGAGGGTTCTTGGGGGACCTGAGGGAACAATAACCAACACATTATACACATTTGTTTGGGTTTCATGCTTATTGACACATACATAAATATATATATATAAATATATATAAAAATATATTTATCGTCTGTGGTCTCACTCACTTTACAAACTCTGTAGATTCAAAACGTGCGACTCAATCACAAATAAAGTCATAAAGTGTTTTTCTCGCTGTGTGTATTTTAGGGCGTCTGAGGTCATTTACTTTATAATTAATAATGATAATCGTCTTTATCCATATAGAACTTGTTGAAACAAAGTTACAAAATGCCTCAAACAGCAAGCGAAGAACATATAAAACAATATAAAACACTGAAATAAATATGAACATCGTCTCCCCCCCCCCCCCCCCCCCCCCCCTCCGTTGCCGTGGGGATGCAGGGGATCATGACTGACAGCTCACTAAGCCAATTGGATTCACCCCGAGCTGTAGAGCTGATCACTCATTGGCCGGTCCCTGGGGAGCTGGAACGTATCAATGTGTGTGTGAGAGTGTGAGAGTGAGTGTGTGTGTGTGTGTGTGAGTGTGAGAGTTTGTGTGAGAGTGAGTGTGTGAGTGTGTGTGTGTGTGAGTGTGAGAGTTTGTGTGAGAGTGAGTGTGTGAGAGTGTGTGTGTGTTTGTGTGTGTGAGAGTGTGTGTG
>JAFEUB010000998.1:412500-452500 GCA_024529925.1 Ophthalmolycus amberensis | reverse complement strand
TCTCTCTCTCCTCCCTCTCAGTCTCTACCAGAGTGTGTCTCTCTCTCCACGTCTGTGTCGCTGTTCAGAGGAAAAGAGAGCTTCTTGGAGATACTCAAGGAAAACAGGAAAATAGCTGCTGCTAGATGTTAACATGCAGCGCTGCACGCCTTAAACCACATACACACACACACACACACACACACACTCACACACACACACACACTCACACTGCTGCAGCCATGCCAGGAATACCTGCTGAATATCTGCTGCTGCATGGGACGTGATGGACAGAGCTGCTACTGGTGAGTGTTTCAGCTGTACGACTCTGTGTGTGTGTGTGTGTGTGTGTGTGTGTGTGGGTGTGTGTGTGTGTGTGTGTGTGGGTGTGTTGGGAGGACTGCGGTAGTCCTTCAGCCTGTTCTGACAGCTGAGGGGAAAACGAAAAACAGGAGTCTTTGGTGTGTGTGTGTGTGTGTGTGTGGGGGGGGGTTGATTATTTTGTCGCAGGTTTTTGAGATGCGTTCGAGGACGCTGCAGCTCCGTTCAGCTGAGAGGAGATCGGTGTCGGTGTCGCTCCACAGGTTCACCCTCTGAAGTCAGAGAGAGAGGCAGCAACAGGGGGGGGGGGGTCCTAAACCCGGAGACATCTCATTAACAGGCTCCGTGTCCCTCAGGAAGCCGGAGCACCGGTGACGCTTCCGGAGCGCTAACGAGGTGAAAGCGAGAGGACGGGCGGCGTACGAGGACACATGAGTCAGGACGGGGTGCAGGTCAACACCTCCCTCCGCTGCTCCGCTGCTCTGCTGCTCCGCTGCTCCGCTGCTCCGCTCCTCCGCTGCTCTGCTGCTCTGCTGCTCTGCTGCTCTGCTCCTCTGCTGCTCTGCTGCTCTACTCCTCTGCTCCTCTGCTGCTCTGGTGTGTTACAGACTCTGAAGGCGTCTCTTTAAGTGCGCATGTTGGAGGTTTCCACTCCGACTAAACGCTCAGCTCCACAAGTCACACGTCAATGTTCAAGTTAAAAGAACAGGCCGTTATTTATTATAAATAGAAAAGAATGAAGCCCAAAGTCCTGTGTTTGTTATAAGTAGTCCAATAAGTTGTATAATACGTCACTTCCTCTGACTGCAGCCAATTCTCCAGGTTTTAAGCTCCGGTTCTGAAGAGTGAAGTCAAAGCTTCATGTGTTAAAGCTGCATTCTCTCCACTGTCCACCAGGGGGCGACTCCTCTGGTTAGATCTTGCCCTAAAAGTTTCAAACTTATGTCTAAAAAAGTAAAAGTATCCACCTTTTAAACTTTGAAATATAAAACGTAAACTGCACTTATTAAGTAACTGATGATCATTTTTCATTGTCTATTGATTCTGTTCTCGATTAATCGTTTCGTTTTTTCGTCGGTAAAATGGTGAAAAATGTCCATCAGTGTTTCCCGACCTAACACCAGAACATTCTCACATTTCAGAAGCTGGAACCGGAGAATTTAACCTATTAATCTATTCATTGAATAATTGACAACTAATTGATTTCATCTTTGCAGCTCTGATATTAAAGCTAAAGCTTCGTATTTTAGACCAGACTTCTACTAAAAACAACAAACATCTTAAAGTCTCGATCACGTCTCGGGTCTGAATGTGGCTTCTGTCCTCTTTCATAATAAATAGTGTGCTGGAGTTTTATTCAAACATTCCTTTGAGATTCATCTTTTTTGTTAAACATCGATATTTCCCCTCTTTGTCTGATGGATGCTTGAGGGAGAACTTCATAAAAACAAACACCGTCTGCAATAAACGTTGACAGAAAGTCATTTGTCACATAAATCATGAAGCATACGCTCGGATCCGTCTCATTGTGGGAGTGCTCACAAATGGATTGAGACCAACAAAGACTATTAATCTGAAACTGTTCCTGCAGTCTGAACCGCCTCCTCCAGAAGAAACAGTCTGCATGGAAGGAGCTTTGGATCAGAACATCAGCAACAATAGATCAATATTCTGGGGTTTGGTTTTAGTTTTAAAGACTAGAAATTCAATCAAAGCCGGTGATTTGCATCAATAATCACACGTCAACAATCAGACTCTGTTTCTCTTCACATTTAGCTTCAGGAAGAACTGGAAAATAATTATTATAATAATTATAATTATTATTATAAAAATATCTTTCTTTACCTAATTTAGTATTTTACGATATTTTCCTGAAACTAATTTAGTATTTTACAATCTTTTCCTGAAACTAATTTAGTATTTTACGATCTTTTCCTGAAACTAATTTAGTATTTTACGATCTTTTCCTGAAACTAATTTAGTATTTTACGATCTTTTCCGAAACCTAATTTAGTATTTTACGATCTTTTCCGAAACCTAATTTTGTATTTTACGATCTTTTCCTGAAACTAATTTAGTATTTTACGATCTTTTCCGAAACCTAATTTAGTATTTTACGATCTTTTCCGAAACCTAATTTTGTATTTTACGATCTTTTCCTGAAACTAATTTAGTATTTTACAATCTTTTCCGAAACCTAATTTAGTATTTTACGATCTTTTCCTGAAACTAATTTAGTATTTTACGATCTTTTCCGAAACCTAATTTAGTATTTTACGATCTTTTCCTGAAACTAATTTTGTATTTTACGACCTTTTCCGAAACCTAATTTAGTATTTTACGATCTTTTCCTGAAACTAATTTAGTATTTTACGATCTTTTCCTGAAACAAATTTTGTATTTTACGATCTTTTCCGAAACCTAATTTAGTATTTTACGATCTTTTCCTGAAACTAATTTAGTATTTTATGATCTTTTCCTGAAACTAATTTAGTATTTTACGATCTTTTCCGAAACCTAATTTTGTATTTTACGATCTTTTCCTGAAACTAATTTAGTATTTTACGATCTTTTCCGAAACCTAATTTTGTATTTCACGATCTTTTCCTGAAACTAATTTAGTATTTTACGATCTTTTCCTGAAACTAATTTTGTATTTTACGATCTTTTCCGAAACCTAATTTAGTATTTTACGATCTTTTCCTGAAACTAATTTAGTATTTTCCGATCTTTTCCTGAAACTAATTTAGTATTTTACGATCTTTTCCGAAACCTAATTTTGTATTTTACGATCTTTTCCTGAAACTAATTTAGTATTTTACGATCTTTTCCTGAAACTAATTTAGTATTTTACGATCTTTTCCGAAACCTAAACCTAACTAAGTCTATTTTGTGTTGCTGGACGAAAAAAACACACAAAAAATGTGTAACTTTTTCATAAGATATCGTTTTATGAGGATACGTTGTTTCATGACAAAAAAGAAAATATAGAATAACACGACCTCATCTTTCAATGTCCGTTCATGACGTATTGATGCAATCATCTAAAATCCTAAACTCGTGGTTCATATCAAAGACTTCGTACATCTGAGTCAACACACAAACCAGCTACACGTGTACGTCACAAAGCTACAAACAGGTCACGCTGTTCAACTGGGTGTGTGTGTGTGTGTGACTGTGTGTGTGTGTGTGACTGTGTGTGCGTGTGTGTGACTGTGTGTGCGTGTGTGAGACAGTGTGTGTGTGTGTGTGTGTATGAGACTGTGTGTGTGTGTGTGTATGAGACTGTGTGTGTGTGACTGTGTGTGTGTGAGGGTAATTAACAGTAGACCGGCTGCTGATTAAAGAGACAAATGTGACTCGTGGGAGTGGAAGCTAAGTGCAAATCCTGATGCTGGCGATGCTGACAAGGAGGAGGAGGAGGAGGAGGAGGGAACAGACTCACATGGGACTGGTTTAATGGTAAATCGATGGCGGATGGAGGGAGGAGAGAGGGAGGGATTCAGTGCTGGACCGTTGATGGTATCTGGATGTTTTTCGGGATCTGGATATTTTTCGGGATCTGGATATTTTTCGGGATCTGGATGTTTTTCGGGATCTCGTCCTTTTTATTTTCACGCCAGTGAAATGCGTTAACGAGAGAACACGTTCTGTCTCGGCTTTCTGCTGCAGACTTGAGTCTCATCGGTGCTTTGATTTAAAACAACATCGTGCGGTCGTATTGATCCACATCAGTCACATTCATTTAACCCTTTGAAGCGTTATCATTCTTCTCTATTCTGTCACTTCTTAGAGATATTTGTACTTTTGAGTATTTCCTTTTTCTGCTACTTTACATTTCTACAGAAGCTTTCAAACAAGGTTTGTCTTGATTATCAACGACCCCATGTCAGTTTTAAATAACATTTCTTAAGTCATGAAGATGTCTTCACAACTTCCTTTCCTCTTTGTGTCAGTATGAACACACACAGTGAGCACACACACATCTAAAGCCTCAACCGCTGAATCAGACGAGACAGAAACAGAGAAACAGACAGAACTCCTCAACCTGCTCCACTTTAAGTCCAGACCAGTTCTTCACAAGCTATTAATAATCGGAGTTTCCGTGAGTCACACCTGTCATCAAGTCCTCAGAAGTTATAATACACAAGAACAATCCCTTAATGTTTGTATGTTTGGTGCACAGTCATCAGCAGTTACTCTCTTCATTATTCTGACCGTCTCTCATCACAAACCCACGCAGTTTACTGTCAAATATGAAATACATGGTGATATCTGTTAGTAGTGTCGGGAATAGTTGGAACGGGTGGCGAGCGTCAGAAAAAGCTTTTTGTTTTCAGTTCAAAGTAAATAAACATGTTGTGTTTCTCCTACAAAATAGACCTGACGTTGCACATTAGTTGTATATTAATGTAATTTCTAGGACATATATATATATTAGTGCTGGGCAAGTTAACGCGTTATTATCGCGTTAACGCATTCATTAATTAACGCCGACAATTATTCTATAGCGCGTTAACGCATTTTTTAAATTTGTTTTTATTTTGAAAGTGCGTTGCTCACTGGCAGCGGTGGAGGAATGGAGACTACTGGACATCGCTGCGGTAAAGTCAGCAGACACTCACATGTTAGTGCACCGATATACTGACATTCACCGTAAACGCATTCAAACGGCACAGATCGGGAGCGAGCGAAGGACTTTGTTAGCAGAAAGATTAACGTGAGACAACATCCGGTTTTCAGAATAAGATGCCAACAAAGTATGAATTATATTCACATTAAGTATAAAACATGCTGCATCTCGTGAGTTAAAGGGAAAATACACCTGCATTGTGGGTAAAGTGTCTTTATTCTTTGATCGCTGGGTCACCATCATCACCTCTGAGTTACAGCATCATAGTGATGAAGAGTAGAGCTGCATCATAGTGATGAAGAGTAGAGCTGCATCATAGTGATGAAGAGTAGAGCTGGGTCATAGTGATGAAGAGTAGAGCAGCATCATAGTGATGAAGAGTAGAGCTGCATCATAGTGATGAAGAGTAGAGCAGCATCATAGTGATGAAGAGTAGAGCTGGTCATAGTGATGAAGAGTAGAGCTGCATCATAGTGATGAAGAGTAGAGCTGCATCATAGTGATGAAGAGTAGAGCTGGGTCATAGTGATGAAGAGTAGAGCTGCATCATAGTGATGAAGAGTAGAGCTGGTCATAGTGATGAAGAGTAGAGCTGCATCATAGTGATGAAGAGTAGAGCTGCATCATAGTGATGAAGAGTAGAGCTGCATCATAGTGATGAAGAGTAGAGCTGCATCATAGTGATGAAGAGTAGAGCAGCATCATAGTGATGAAGAGTAGAGCTGCATCATAGTGATGAAGAGTAGAGCTGCATCATAGTGATGAAGAGTAGAGCTGCATCATCGTGATGAAGAGTAGAGCTGGGTCATAGTGATGAAGAGTAGAGCTGCATCATAGTGATGAAGAGTAGAGCTGCATCATAGTGATGAAGAGTAGAGTTGCATCATAGTGATGAAGAGTAGAGCTGCATCATAGTGATGAAGAGTAGAGCTGGGTCATAGTGATGAAGAGTAGAGCAGCGTCATAGTGATGAAGAGTAGAGCTGCATCATAGTGATGAAGAGTAGAGCAGCATCATAGTGATGAAGAGTAGAGCAGCATCATAGTGATGAAGAGTAGAGTTGCATCATAGTGATGAAGAGTAGAGCTGCATCATAGTGATGAAGAGTAGAGCAGCATCATAGTGATGAAGAGTAGAGCTGGGTCATAGTGATGAAGAGTAGAGCAGCATCATAGTGATGAAGAGTAGAGCTGCATCATAGTGATGAAGAGTAGAGCTGCATCATAGTGATGAAGAGTAGAGTTGCATCATAGTGATGAAGAGTAGAGCTGCATCATAGTGATGAAGAGTAGAGCTGGGTCATAGTGATGAAGAGTAGAGCAGCGTCATAGTGATGAAGAGTAGAGCTGCATCATAGTGATGAAGAGTAGAGCAGCATCATAGTGATGAAGAGTAGAGCAGCATCATAGTGATGAAGAGTAGAGTTGCATCATAGTGATGAAGAGTAGAGCTGCATCATAGTGATGAAGAGTAGAGCAGCATCATAGTGATGAAGAGTAGAGCAGCATCATAGTGATGAAGAGTAGAGCTGGGTCATAGTGATGAAGAGTAGAGCTGGGTCATAGTGATGAAGAGTAGAGCTGGTCATAGTGATGAAGAGTAGAGCTGGTCATAGTGATGAAGAGTAGAGCTGCATCATAGTGATGAAGAGTAGAGCTGGTCATAGTGATGAAGAGTAGAGCTGGTCATAGTGATGAAGAGTAGAGCTGCATCATAGTGATGAAGAGTAGAGCTGCATCATAGTGATGAAGAGTAGAGCTGCATCATAGTGATGAAGAGTAGAGCTGCATCATAGTGATGAAGAGTAGAGCTGCATCATAGTGATGAAGAGTAGAGCTGCATCATAGTGATGAAGAGTAGAGCTGCATCATAGTGATGAAGAGTAGAGCTGCATCATAGTGATGAAGAGTAGAGCTGCATCATAGTGATGAAGAGTAGAGCAGCATCATAGTGATGAAGAGTAGAGCAGCATCATAGTGATGAAGAGTAGAGCTGCGTCATAGTGATGAAGAGTAGAGCTGCATCATAGTGATGAAGAGTAGAGTTGCATCATAGTGATGAAGAGTAGAGCTGCATCATAGTGATGAAGAGTAGAGCTGCGTCATAGTGATGAAGAGTAGAGCTGCATCATAGTGATGAAGAGTAGAGTTGCATCATAGTGATGAAGAGTAGAGCTGCATCATAGTGATGAAGAGTAGAGCTGCATCATAGTGATGAAGAGTAGAGCAGCGTCATAGTGATGAAGAGTAGAGCTGCATCATAGTGATGAAGAGTAGAACTGCATCATAGTGATGAAGAGTAGAGCTGCATCATAGTGATGAAGAGTAGAGCTGCATCATAGTGATGAAGAGTAGAGCTGGGTCATAGTGATGAAGAGTAGAGCTGGGTCATAGTGATGAAGAGTAGAGCTGGGTCATAGTGATGAAGAGTAGAGCTGCATCATAGTGATGAAGAGTAGAGCTGCATCATAGTGATGAAGAGTAGAGCTGGGTCATAGTGATGAAGAGTAGAGCAGCATCATAGTGATGAAGAGTAGAGCTGGGTCATAATGATGAAGAGTAGAGCAGCATCATAGTGATGAAGAGTAGAGCTGGGTCATAATGATGAAGAGTAGAGCTGGGTCATAGTGATGAAGAGTAGAGCAGCATCATAGTGATGAAGAGTAGAGCTGGGTCATAATGATGAAGAGTAGAGCAGCATCATAGTGATGAAGAGTAGAGCTGGGTCATAATGATGAAGAGTAGAGCTGGGTCATAGTGATGAAGAGTAGAGCAGCATCATAGTGATGAAGAGTAGAGCTGGGTCATAATGATGAAGAGTAGAGCTGCATCATAGTGATGAAGAGTAGAGCTGCATCATAGTGATGAAGAGTAGAGCTGCATCATAATGATGAAGAGTAGAGCTGCATCATAGTGATGAAGAGTAGAGCTGCATCATAGTGATGAAGAGTAGAGCAGCATCATAGTGATGAAGAGTAGAGCTGCATCATAGTGATGAAGAGTAGAGCTGCATCATAGTGATGAAGAGTAGAGCTGCATCATAGTGATGAAGAGTAGAGCTGCATCATAGTGATGAAGAGTAGAGCAGCATCATAGTGATGAAGAGTAGAGCTGCATCATAATGATGAAGAGTAGAGCTGCATCATAATGATGAAGAGTAGAGCTGGGTCATAGTGATGAAGAGTAGAGTTGCATCATAGTGATGAAGAGTAGAGCTGCATCATAGTGATGAAGAGTAGAGCAGCATCATAATGATGAAGAGTAGAGCAGCATCATAATGATGAAGAGTAGAGCAGCATCATAATGATGAAGAGTAGAGCAGCATCATAGTGATGAAGAGTAGAGCAGCATCATAGTGATGAAGAGTAGAGCAGCATCATAGTGATGAAGAGTAGAGCTGGGTCATAGTGATGAAGCAGCATCATAGTGATGAAGAGTAGAGCTGGGTCATAGTGATGAAGAGTAGAGTTGCATCATAGTGATGAAGAGTAGAGCTGCATCATAGTGATGAAGAGTAGAGCAGCATCATAGTGATGAAGAGTAGAGCTGGGTCATAGTGATGAAGAGTAGAGTTGCATCATAGTGATGAAGAGTAGAGCTGCATCATAGTGATGAAGAGTAGAGTTGCATCATAGTGATGAAGAGTAGAGCTGCATCATAGTGATGAAGAGTAGAGCAGCATCATAGTGATGAAGAGTAGAGCAGCATCATAGTGATGAAGAGTAGAGCAGCATCATAGTGATGAAGAGTAGAGCTGCATCATAGTGATGAAGAGTAGAGCTGCATCATAGTGATGAAGAGTAGAGCTGCATCATAGTGATGAAGAGTAGAGCTGGGTCATAGTGATGAAGAGTAGAGCAGCATCATAATGATGAAGAGTAGAGCAGCATCATAATGATGAAGAGTAGAGCAGCATCATAGTGATGAAGAGTAGAGCAGCATCATAGTGATGAAGAGTAGAGCTGGGTCATAGTGATGAAGAGTAGAGTTGCATCATAATGATGAAGAGTAGAGCAGCATCATAATGATGAAGAGTAGAGCAGCATCATAATGATGAAGAGTAGAGCAGCATCATAGTGATGAAGAGTAGAGCAGCATCATAGTGATGAAGAGTAGAGCAGCATCATAGTGATGAAGAGTAGAGCTGCATCATAATGATGAAGAGTAGAGCTGGGTCATAGTGATGAAGAGTAGAGTTGCATCATAGTGATGAAGAGTAGAGCTGCATCATAATGATGAAGAGTAGAGCAGCATCATAATGATGAAGAGTAGAGCAGCATCATAGTGATGACGAGTAGAGCTGGGTCATAGTGATGAAGCAGCATCATAGTGATGAAGAGTAGAGCTGGGTCATAGTGATGAAGAGTAGAGTTGCATCATAGTGATGAAGAGTAGAGCTGCATCATAGTGATGAAGAGTAGAGCAGCATCATAGTGATGAAGAGTAGAGCAGCATCATAGTGATGAAGAGTAGAGTTGCATCATAGTGATGAAGAGTAGAGCTGCATCATAGTGATGAAGAGTAGAGCTGGGTCATAGTGATGAAGAGTAGAGCAGCGTCATAGTGATGAAGAGTAGAGCTGCATCATAGTGATGAAGAGTAGAGCAGCATCATAGTGATGAAGAGTAGAGCAGCATCATAGTGATGAAGAGTAGAGTTGCATCATAGTGATGAAGAGTAGAGCTGCATCATAGTGATGAAGAGTAGAGCAGCATCATAGTGATGAAGAGTAGAGCAGCATCATAGTGATGAAGAGTAGAGCTGGGTCATAGTGATGAAGAGTAGAGCTGGGTCATAGTGATGAAGAGTAGAGCTGGTCATAGTGATGAAGAGTAGAGCTGGTCATAGTGATGAAGAGTAGAGCTGCATCATAGTGATGAAGAGTAGAGCTGGTCATAGTGATGAAGAGTAGAGCTGGTCATAGTGATGAAGAGTAGAGCTGCATCATAGTGATGAAGAGTAGAGCTGCATCATAGTGATGAAGAGTAGAGCTGCATCATAGTGATGAAGAGTAGAGCTGCATCATAGTGATGAAGAGTAGAGCTGCATCATAGTGATGAAGAGTAGAGCTGCATCATAGTGATGAAGAGTAGAGCTGCATCATAGTGATGAAGAGTAGAGCTGCATCATAGTGATGAAGAGTAGAGCTGCATCATAGTGATGAAGAGTAGAGCAGCATCATAGTGATGAAGAGTAGAGCAGCATCATAGTGATGAAGAGTAGAGCTGCGTCATAGTGATGAAGAGTAGAGCTGCATCATAGTGATGAAGAGTAGAGTTGCATCATAGTGATGAAGAGTAGAGCTGCATCATAGTGATGAAGAGTAGAGCTGCGTCATAGTGATGAAGAGTAGAGCTGCATCATAGTGATGAAGAGTAGAGTTGCATCATAGTGATGAAGAGTAGAGCTGCATCATAGTGATGAAGAGTAGAGCTGCATCATAGTGATGAAGAGTAGAGCAGCGTCATAGTGATGAAGAGTAGAGCTGCATCATAGTGATGAAGAGTAGAACTGCATCATAGTGATGAAGAGTAGAGCTGGGTCATAGTGATGAAGAGTAGAGCTGCATCATAGTGATGAAGAGTAGAGCTGCATCATAGTGATGAAGAGTAGAGCTGGGTCATAGTGATGAAGAGTAGAGCTGGGTCATAGTGATGAAGAGTAGAGCTGGGTCATAGTGATGAAGAGTAGAGCTGCATCATAGTGATGAAGAGTAGAGCTGCATCATAGTGATGAAGAGTAGAGCTGGGTCATAGTGATGAAGAGTAGAGCAGCATCATAGTGATGAAGAGTAGAGCTGGGTCATAATGATGAAGAGTAGAGCAGCATCATAGTGATGAAGAGTAGAGCTGGGTCATAATGATGAAGAGTAGAGCTGGGTCATAGTGATGAAGAGTAGAGCAGCATCATAGTGATGAAGAGTAGAGCTGGGTCATAATGATGAAGAGTAGAGCTGCATCATAGTGATGAAGAGTAGAGCTGCATCATAGTGATGAAGAGTAGAGCTGCATCATAATGATGAAGAGTAGAGCTGCATCATAGTGATGAAGAGTAGAGCTGCATCATAGTGATGAAGAGTAGAGCAGCATCATAGTGATGAAGAGTAGAGCTGCATCATAGTGATGAAGAGTAGAGCTGCATCATAGTGATGAAGAGTAGAGCTGCATCATAGTGATGAAGAGTAGAGCTGCATCATAGTGATGAAGAGTAGAGCAGCATCATAGTGATGAAGAGTAGAGCTGCATCATAATGATGAAGAGTAGAGCTGCATCATAATGATGAAGAGTAGAGCTGGGTCATAGTGATGAAGAGTAGAGTTGCATCATAGTGATGAAGAGTAGAGCTGCATCATAGTGATGAAGAGTAGAGCAGCATCATAATGATGAAGAGTAGAGCAGCATCATAATGATGAAGAGTAGAGCAGCATCATAATGATGAAGAGTAGAGCAGCATCATAGTGATGAAGAGTAGAGCAGCATCATAGTGATGAAGAGTAGAGCAGCATCATAGTGATGAAGAGTAGAGCTGGGTCATAGTGATGAAGCAGCATCATAGTGATGAAGAGTAGAGCTGGGTCATAGTGATGAAGAGTAGAGTTGCATCATAGTGATGAAGAGTAGAGCTGCATCATAGTGATGAAGAGTAGAGCAGCATCATAATGATGAAGAGTAGAGCAGCATCATAATGATGAAGAGTAGAGCAGCATCATAATGATGAAGAGTAGAGCAGCATCATAGTGATGAAGAGTAGAGCAGCATCATAGTGATGAAGAGTAGAGCAGCATCATAGTGATGAAGAGTAGAGCTGCATCATAGTGATGAAGAGTAGAGCTGCATCATAGTGATGAAGAGTAGAGCTGCATCATAGTGATGAAGAGTAGAGCTGGGTCATAGTGATGAAGAGTAGAGCAGCATCATAATGATGAAGAGTAGAGCAGCATCATAATGATGAAGAGTAGAGCAGCATCATAGTGATGAAGAGTAGAGCAGCATCATAGTGATGAAGAGTAGAGCTGGGTCATAGTGATGAAGAGTAGAGTTGCATCATAATGATGAAGAGTAGAGCAGCATCATAATGATGAAGAGTAGAGCAGCATCATAATGATGAAGAGTAGAGCAGCATCATAGTGATGAAGAGTAGAGCAGCATCATAGTGATGAAGAGTAGAGCAGCATCATAATGATGAAGAGTAGAGCTGCATCATAGTGATGAAGAGTAGAGCTGGGTCATAGTGATGAAGAGTAGAGTTGCATCATAGTGATGAAGAGTAGAGCAGCATCATAATGATGAAGAGTAGAGCTGCATCATAGTGATGAAGAGTAGAGCTGGGTCATAGTGATGAAGAGTAGAGTTGCATCATAGTGATGAAGAGTAGAGCTGCATCATAGTGATGAAGAGTAGAGCAGCATCATAGTGATGAAGAGTAGAGCAGCATCATAGTGATGAAGAGTAGAGCTGCATCATAATGATGAAGAGTAGAGCTGGGTCATAGTGATGAAGAGTAGAGTTGCATCATAGTGATGAAGAGTAGAGCTGCATCATAATGATGAAGAGTAGAGCAGCATCATAATGATGAAGAGTAGAGCAGCATCATAGTGATGAAGAGTAGAGCTGGGTCATAGTGATGAAGCAGCATCATAGTGATGAAGAGTAGAGCTGGGTCATAGTGATGAAGAGTAGAGTTGCATCATAGTGATGAAGAGTAGAGCTGCATCATAGTGATGAAGAGTAGAGCAGCATCATAATGATGAAGAGTAGAGCAGCATCATAATGATGAAGAGTAGAGCAGCATCATAATGATGAAGAGTAGAGCAGCATCATAGTGATGAAGAGTAGAGCAGCATCATAGTGATGAAGAGTAGAGCAGCATCATAATGATGAAGAGTAGAGCAGCATCATAGTGATGAAGAGTAGAGCAGCATCATAGTGATGAAGAGTAGAGCTGGGTCATAGTGATGAAGAGTAGAGTTGCATCATAGTGATGAAGAGTAGAGCTGGGTCATAGTGATGAAGAGTAGAGTTGCATCATAGTGATGAAGAGTAGAGCTGCATCATAGTGATGAAGAGTAGAGCAGCATCATAATGATGAAGAGTAGAGCAGCATCATAATGATGAAGAGTAGAGCAGCATCATAATGATGAAGAGTAGAGCAGCATCATAGTGATGAAGAGTAGAGCAGCATCATAGTGATGAAGAGTAGAGCAGCATCATAGTGATGAAGAGTAGAGCTGCATCATAGTGATGAAGAGTAGAGCTGCATCATAGTGATGAAGAGTAGAGCTGCATCATAGTGATGAAGAGTAGAGCTGCATCATAGTGATGAAGAGTAGAGCTGCATCATAGTGATGAAGAGTAGAGCTGCATCATAGTGATGAAGAGTAGAGCTGCATCATAGTGATGAAGAGTAGAGCAGCATCATAGTGATGAAGAGTAGAGCAGCATCATAGTGATGAAGAGTAGAGCTGCATCATAATGATGAAGAGTAGAGCTGGGTCATAGTGATGAAGAGTAGAGCTGCATCATAGTGATGAAGAGTAGAGCTGCATCATAGTGATGAAGAGTAGAGCTGCATCATAATGATGAAGAGTAGAGCTGGGTCATAGTGATGAAGAGTAGAGTTGCATCATAGTGATGAAGAGTAGAGCAGCATCATAATGATGAAGAGTAGAGCAGCATCATAATGATGAAGAGTAGAGCAGCATCATAGTGATGAAGAGTAGAGCAGCATCATAGTGATGAAGAGTAGAGCAGCATCATAGTGATGAAGAGTAGAGCTGCATCATAATGATGAAGAGTAGAGCTGGGTCATAGTGATGAAGAGTAGAGTTGCATCATAGTGATGAAGAGTAGAGCTGCATCATAATGATGAAGAGTAGAGCAGCATCATAATGATGAAGAGTAGAGCAGCATCATAGTGATGAAGAGTAGAGCAGCATCATAATGATGAAGAGTAGAGCTGCATCATAATGATGAAGAGTAGAGCAGCATCATAGTGATGAAGAGTAGAGCTGCATCATAGTGATGAAGAGTAGAGCAGCATCACATGCTCTGACTGTGATGAAGACTCAACACACACATGTAGATGAACGTGTGAAACATGTTGTTCTGTTCACAGCAGTGGAACGTTTCACACACAGTCACACACTGAGCACAGATATAGAAGAGATAGAACTGCTGCTGTGTGAAGAGAACACTGCTGCTAACAACAACCTGATGTGTTTAACGTGTTCACACACAATGTTATTCACCTGTTGTTCATAGAGCAGCACTTTAAAATAAAAGTGCACAATACACTACTTATGAATTCATTATTGAACTTTGCCATAACAATGAGATTAATCGCGATTAATTTTTTTTATCGTTGCCCAGCACTAGTATATATCTATATATATATATATATATATATATATATAGATATAGATATATATGAAGCATCTGCCTCCTGATGACCGAGCTGTGACGTCACCCGGCTCTTACTTGAGTCTCACGCTGAGGTTTTCCAGCAGCTGTCGGCGCTGCTGGAGGAGATAATCCTCCTCTGCTGCGTCTTTATTTAGTCTTTAATCAGCACTTCCTCTTTCTGCGAAGCAGAAGATTAACGTGTTCCGTCAGACTGGCAACTAAAAAATGCCGGCAAAGAGAGAAGAGGTGTTTGGATTTTGTTGAGGTAATTTCCTAGAAATGATATAAGTACGGAAGACCAAAGATGTCGAATGTCAAAATGAAACGAGTATATGAAAGTGTTCCAGGTCCACACTGAGCTGGTTCCTCTCTGAGCTCAACATGTTAGGATATCTATTAAATTAAAGTGCTTTACATATCAGGGTGTGTTGTACAAACATCACAAAAACAAGAAATACTCTTCTGCAAATATTATGTGTCTAGGGCTTTTATTGTGAAAGGTAAGATCTGGTCTGCGTTAGTGTACCTTTGAATGTTTATTCTGTGTGAAAGCTCAGAAAAATCGACTTTCTTCGGGAACAAGAAATGCGAGTTTGTCACTGTGTAACATTAGTTCTGTGTGAAAGTATTTCTAATAAAAAATCAGGTCGAAAAAATACGTTGACGTTGAATTAATCAAAAAACAACAAAAAATACCTGAAATGTTACATTTATATATTATTGTATTTTATAGTCATATCAGTGATATTTGATCCTCACTTCTCTGAGGTGTTAGATTCTCATTTTGAGATTGAGACCATGAACTCATGTTTACAATGTTTACTGAGGTAATAAATCAAGACAGAAGTAGAGTCATGTTCTCATAGACCTCGATACAACCAGAGGAGTCGCCCCCTGGTGGACACTAGAGAGAATGCAGCTTTAACACACTTCCTACCAGGCAGAACCTGAGGTTGCTGCCTGGTTTGACCCTGCAAAGCCTAAAGTTCCTCCACTGACCTCCTGACCGGGGTCTTGTTGGGGATAAAGCGTCGCTGTCACTAACCGTAGACTCCGGTTCCTGCTGTCAAAACGTGCTGTTGACACGTTTGGTGGAACCTTTAATGATGTGTCTTCTCAGAAACCGTTGTTGGCTTTGATGAAAGATTCGTTGTGACATTTCTGTCATCTCCAGTGATTAGACAGCGTTCTTCATTTGTGATCCATCAGTTAAAAGAAATGGAAAGTCTGGTAGTTTCTAACTTGACGTGATAGCGGCGGGCCGCCTGTAGCTGAGTGCTGAATAAAACATGGCGGAGAGGGACCACTTCATGAGCTGAGACCGGTTCTTCTTCAGGCAATGAGATGAATGCAGACTAGGACCTCTGACCTCTGACCTCTGACCTCTGAGGTCCTGGCGCGTCAGGAGAACGGGGCTGTGAGGAGAGAATCCTGCGGGCCAATCACAGTGCAGCGCGGTCCAGCTCTGATGCTGCGTTCACACCAAACGCGTTGATTTTTTGACGCACCGCAAAAACGCGTCCAACGCGCCGCCGGTCGTGTTCACACCAAACGCCGCAAAATCGCGTAGCGCCGGAGAGGGGGCGTGGTTTATCGACTGGAAGCCGTTCACCTGGCCGTCATTTCTTTCCGCTTTCAACCGTGAAAGGAACATAACTACGTAATGATACCGATTTGTAGGCTACTTGTCTTCTCAATGGAGCTCTGATGGATCGGTGCTAGGCTATGCTAACATCGTAGCAGCTCCATTAGCACTCAATAACGTCATGTAGACGTAAATACGGCAGCGTCTATTCATAGTTTGTACCGTATGGTTTACACACACACACACACACATGTATACACACAGTTTGGTCCGGTCTCTGTTGATATGAGGTATCGTAGAGCTCTGGGTGAACACAGACGGCTACAGGATTTATTTCCTGATTCAACAACGGCAGGAAGCCAGTGATGACAGGGGGAGCAACTCAACGCTGATAGGCTATCGCGCCACAGCGTCACGCGATTATTTCGCAGAAGTTGAAAAATTTCAACTCGCATGTTGGCGATTTTGCGGCGTCCAACGCAAAAACGCGTCCAACGCGCCGCGCCATCGCAAAATCGCGGCGCGCCAGTCTCATCGCATCTGTGCAGAGACTTTGTATGTAATCTCGACGCGTCCGGTGTGAACGCAGCATAACTCTCATCAATGGTCTCCGGCTGGTTTAGTGGATTCAGGAGACAACCTCCGGTTCTGCAGAGTGAATCCAAAGCTTGACGTGTTAAAGCTGCATTCTCTCTAGTGTCCACCAGGGGGCGGCTCCTCTGGTTCTATGGAAGTCTATGAGAAAATGACTCAAATGGCAAAACAACTTGAATAAATCCAGTCGGTTGAAGGAGATGTTTTCCATATGGAATAGATATTACAGATGGAATTGGTTTATCTTTTGTTTTTAACGCATTAATATCGGATCGGTACTCGCTATCTGTCGATGTGCAAGTTAATTTATCGTAATCGGTATTATATGTATTCATATATACTCTTTATACATGATACCAGTGAAACTTCAGGACATATTGTTCCTCCTGCCGCTCTGCACATGAATCACTGCTGCCAATTATGTACAGTCGTCACATTTCATCTACAAGGAGAAGCTGTTATCCTGAAATGTAGAAACAAATCTGGATCTCATTTACATAAAATTGGCTTTCAAGCTCAGATAAAAAGCACACTTCAACATTTCAAACCTGGAAAATTGGACAGAGAATCAGCATATTCTGCAGATATACCTATAAATCTATATTCATGGAATCATGAAAGGCAGCCACCACTCTATGCAACCGTGTGTGTGTGTGTGTGTGTGTGTGTGTGTGTGTGTGTGTGTGTGTGTGTGTGTGTGTGTGTGTGTGTGTGTGTGTGTGTGCAGGGGGAATGAGGGAAGTCATTGCAGACTCTTTGTAATAAGAAGGAAGCATCTCGTAAATAAACAGGAGACGTTAAATGAGCGCACAGCAGCGTCTCATGAGAGCACCAACCAGAAGAAGAAACATCCGGCGTTCAACGCTCCGCTTAACGTCCACACCAGCTCGCTTCATCAGCATATACGTTGTTTCTGTTGTAGCCTAAATACTGTCCATAAACATGTTGTTTCCATCTCTGCGGAGGGGCGATTACATAATGAAGCGTTAGATACAGGACACTCCCTCCTCTCGGGCGAAGGAGACGGACGGCTGCATGAGAGCCGAGGAATGACGGGAACGTGGAACCACGTCGGGAACAAACGGCGGATGAGTGTTCTACGGTTCCTGTGCTGGAGCAGCTGGGACGTAACCGTTAACGGTGCTTCACTCAGATGATCGCAGAGATCTTTAAGGGAATTAAAGAAAGTAAACATCTACTGGAGCCAATGAACTCGGCTGAGTGAAGTGTAGCTTCATCACATGTTAGCGCTGAAGGCTACTCTTTATCTACGGCTGTAATCTGCCAGTAAACACACACATATATATATGTATATACATATATATATATATATATATATATATATATACATCTGATAAATTGAAGTTTGAAGTTTGCCCTTTCATACAGCTTCTTCAATGCGGTACTTCAAAAGGATCATATCAAAACATGGATGGAAACACGGTAGAAGTGTTCTTAACGTCAGCAGAAGGTGTCATCCCCAAATGCTCCATTTCAAGTGCCTCATTAAATATTATATTTAAGTGAAAGTAAAACTGTCAGAATAGTAGTTTGGAGTGAAAGGAACAACATTGGAAACGTGTTGCTGTACTAATGTACAGTGTCTTGCTGACGAGTCCTCCAAACTACATGAAAGCGATCAATAGGAGTATTTTCTGAGCAGACAAACAAACTACTTTGGTTTGGGGAAGTATTGTGGTTGTACTACTCAAAGAGTATCTGCTGCACGGTAACGACAGCAGATACTTCTTCACTGTGGTCCTATACTCAAAGGGCTCCACCTAGTGAAGCACAGCTCCTCAGGAATACTGGTTTAGTATCAAAGAATCTCTTCTTCTCTGCTGTTGACACATCAATGAGCCTCACTGTGTTTCCTTCATCACCACAAGAGCCAAGTGGGATTAGTCACTAAGCTCAAACAACAAGATGTATAATACAGGCCTTTTCTATTAAATATGTGTATTTAATATGTGTGCTTGAACAGTATTAGTAAAAGTATCTGAAGGGAACAGTTGTGTCAACACTGTCATACTTTAGTGGAAGTTCTTCTACTGTGAGCATGAAGTGAGAGAGGAAGCACAGACAGGCTGATGTAGGCAGGAAGTGCCTCAGCTCGTCTTCATCAGCTGCTCACAGCTTCATCTACTGCCGCACACTCAGCGGTGGCTTCTGCACTCAAGCTGACAAATTAATCAAAACGTCAATAAGTGCAGTCGACATAAGCAGAGAAAAAGAAGCTGCCGCCGCCGGCCTGTCACCTGCACCAACAACATTGATTCGGCGCCTCATGAATTATGCAATAAAAAGCTGGAGACCCGCGGCGAGCTCGTCTCCACAGATGTGTCGGGAGCCTCTGCAGACCCTGCAGGTGTGCATCGGGCTGCTGCAGTGATCAGTGTGCAGGTGTTCACAGCAGGAGAGGTTGGTTCATTACAACACGGGGGACATGCATTGTTTTGCCTCTTGAATCAACAAACTCTGGAGCATCATCTCAGAGCTGCTTGTTTTCGAGGACACTTCATATTTTACTGCTCTGACTGAAATAGCAATAGAAACATAAAACCATCAGTCCGCTCGTTCGCCCTTCAGCCGCACAAAGAGACTCAAACCACGTCTTCTGTTTCAAACCTGTCACTCAGGACACACAGTCATGTTCATCATAACTTACAATGCCGGCGATAAAATCAAATGAGGCTGAAAAAGGCTTAATAAGTTTCAATATTCGCAAATGTCAATATGCCTTCACGGCTCTTCCGCAAGGTGTTAAATTGGACTTTTCTTTCTCTCCTGTCTCCCCAGATGGAAAGTGACACAGGGTGACAGCGAGGGAGGATAATAATGATGGAAGGCAGAGCGATTCGTCCCCAGCCGGAGCCACAGCATTCCTCAAGCGCCGCTCTGCCGCACAGCGCCGCTCCCTGAAGGACACGCCGCCCGTCACATATCGCCGGCGTGCACGACGACCTGGCACGGACGAACTGAGAGAGGCTGCCTCTCTGTGCCAAGAGCTGGAACAGGCAACAGGGACCCGAACGCTTCGGGGACCAGGTGTCGGCGGGAAATCCACTCTTGTCTCGCTGCATTAACAAATGAGCTTTTATTTGTGAAGTTCACGGCGCTAACAGCTGACTCCATAAGGGCCAATTACTGACTGAAGGGAATACAAGGGGGGCAAGATGAAGGAGACAGCAGTTGTGGCTTGTTTGCTGGCTGCTTTTGTTCTGGCCTCAGCGGGGGCCGCTCGTTGCCCCGCATTGTGTCGATGTGAGGAACGACCCTGGTTCTCGCCCAGCTCTGTTTACGCCGAGGCTGCCACCGTGGACTGTAACGACCTGGGCCTCTCGGTGCTGCCGGAGACGCTCCCCTCGGAAACACAGGTGCTGCTGCTGCAGACAAACAACATCGTTAAAGTGGAGAAAACTTTGGAATACTTGGCCAACATCACTGAAATCGACTTGTCTCAGAATAACATTTCGTCTGTGAGCGATGTTTGTCTGGGGTCTCTCCCCCGGCTGCTGTCACTCCACCTGGAGGAGAACTGGATCCAGGAGCTGTCTGGCAGCTGCCTCGCTTCCTTGCCCAACCTGCAGGAGTTCTACATTAACCACAACCTGATTTTCTCCATTAACCCCGCAGCATTTCGGGGCCTGAGTCGGCTGCTGAGGCTCCATCTCAATTCCAATCGACTGACAAGCATCAACAGCCAGTGGTTCCAGCATCTGCCCAACCTGGAGATGTTGATGTTGGGAGAAAACCCCGTCATTGAGCTGTCAGACATGAACTTTAAACCCCTGGCCAACCTCAGGAGCCTCGTACTTGCCAAGATGAATTTGACTGAAATGCCGGACAATGCTCTTGATGGCCTGGAGAATTTGGAGAGCATCTCATTCTTTGACAACTTGCTCAGTCGAGTCCCACGAGCTGCGTTGACCAGAGTGCGGAATGTAAAGTTTCTGGATTTGAATAAGAACCCCATCGAGAGGATCCAGAGAGGCGACTTCATGGACATGATGCATCTCAAGGAGCTCGGCATCAACAGCATGCCGGAGCTGGTGTCCATCGACAGCTTTGCCCTGAACAACCTGCCGGAGCTGACTAAAGTCGAGGCCACCAACAATCCCCGGCTGTCCTACATCCACCCCAGGGCCTTCTACAAGCTCCCCAGGCTGGAGACTCTGATGCTGAACAGCAACGCCCTGAGCGCGCTCCACCGCCGCACCGTGGACGCCCTGCCCAACCTGCGAGAGGTCAGCCTGCACAGCAACCCCATCCGCTGCGACTGCGTCATCCGCTGGGTCAACATGAACCGGACCGCCGTTCGGTTCATGGAGCCCGATTCCCTGTTGTGCGTGGAGCCTCCGGAGTACCAAGGCCAGCGCGTCCGACAGGTGCACTTCAGGGAGATGACGGAGATCTGCCTTCCTCTGATCTCGCCCGGGAGCCTCCCGGCTCGGGTCGACCTCAGCAAAGGGAGGTCCGTGTCGCTGCACTGCCGGGCGTTCGGAGAACCAGAGCCTGAGATCTTCTGGGTGACGCCGTCGGGTGACAGGATGCTGCCCGGGAGCGTGTCCGATAAGTACTACATGCACCCCGAGGGAACCTTTGACCTGTACGATGCCACGGAGCAGGAAGCAGGATCGTACACCTGCATCGCCCACAATCTGGTCGGGGCAGACCTCAAATCTGTGCTGGTCGCTGTGGACGGACACGCCGCCCAGCGCTCAGACCAACCTTTACAGGTGTACGTCACATCTGTCCAGTCGCGTTCTGTCAGGGTTTCCTGGGAGAGCACGGGGGGTTTGGTATCACAACTCAAATGGTCAATGCTAGCCCACGGCAGCAGCGACCTCTTGATGCCGTTCACAGCCAGGCTCCCCGCTGACGTCAAAGAGTACCACATCAAACGGCTGAAGCCCTCCACTTACTACCGGGTCTGCGTTCAGGTCACTGCAGCACAGCCTGGATACAGCAAGGACTGCGTCAATGTGACCACGAAGGAGGCAGCAGCGACCCTGGGAGGGACCGCCCGGAGCTGGGACGGCCTCGTGATGGCTTCCTGTGCTGTGCTGTTCATCGTGGTCGCCGTGGCGTGCTCCGCCATCTACACGTCTCTGTACAGCCGAGTGTTTTACAGGAAGCTGATAGCAGACCCGGCTGAGACGCTGCTGATTCCCAGCTCTCATTGCTCCTCCTCATCATCTTCTTCTTCTTTCCTGGAATTGGGTGTGTCTGGGATCAAGGTGAGGGCCACTGTCATAGACTTACCGGATGACTCCATGTAAGAAATGTCCTTGTCTGTAAGAGCACTTTGGGATTAAGCGAAGATGGAGAGTGATGGACGCTGGACAGTGTCATTGACGAGCCGTCTTTTCAAAGACGTTTGATGGGACATCTTGCACTGGGACTGAAGCTGGGCGGCATCAGAGGAACATTCTCAAACATTTACATAAATGGTGAAAAGCAGAGACTACTTTGTATTTAAACTGTCATTATAACAAGCTGAACCAGGCAGATATCGTGACTGTACTCTACATGGCTACTGGTCATTCGTGCAGTGCAACCAGAGAAGCACAGCACAGGAACTCTTCTGTCTTAAATACTTTGCTGAAGACGGCTTTGATGTCTGCAAATGTGTCTTTTGTTTGCTGTGTTACATTACAACGGTGCCGAGCGAAGATAGTTTATAAAAAAGATATCGTTAGTCTAGTGTACAATCAAGCCGACTATTACGGAAAAAATTTTATGAACAAATACATTTTTCATTAAACCTGTGTGGTGTCTTATAACTACAATCTGTTCTTGTTACATTTGGACATTCTTTTACAACAAAACAACGAAACTCTTTGAAATGCAAAAGTACTCATTTGTGTGGATGCGGTTGATGAATCTGTTTGTGTCCGAATCCCACAGCAGCAGAACGCGTGAGGTCTGCTGAGACAAACACGATTACAGCAGCTGCCCTGCAAGGCCGGCGCTCGAACAGTCAGGGAAACGCAACGCAACCTCAAACTGTGTGCGTGTGTTTGCGTGCGTGTGTGTGTATGTGTGTGTGTGCGTGCGTGTGTGCGTGCGTGCATGTGTGTGTAAAGAGCGAGGACATTGGCAAACCCATTGACTTTGAATTGCATTATATTCCCTTTCATTAAAAATCCAATATGGATTCCCAACACAAACCTCAGCGGCCGGTGATGAATCGGCGTCACGTGCAAACTGATGGGAGGCATTTATCAGCGTGACTCAGTCATAGATCAACCGAGTTTCAGCACCTTGGACAGGGCTTTTAGAGCGCGGCCATTTGTCACCGCCAACGGGAGCTAAAGTGTGACCCATTAGAGGCGGGTAGTGAACAGGTCAGCAAGAACCGCAGCAACCCGAGCCGTCCTCTCTTCCCCGCCGCCGCCATGGCAGGGAACAGCTCAGCAACTATTGGGCTCGTTTGTTAAGCGCCTATATGGATGGGGGGGGGGGAAGTCAAATGGACCACAAAAACCAGGACAAAGCAGTTTCGGTCCCAAAAAGGAGAGTGAACGAGCGGCCGACGCCTCACAGCGCCGATGTTACTGATACCAGTAACATTACCAGTACCAGATAACCCCGGACCTGGAGTTCATAGAGAGTCCGCTGCCTCTACGCTGAAGAGCATTCTGGGTATTTAGGAGAGCGGCTGCGTGAGGAAAGGCAGGATTATATAAAAAAGGAGATGACTTGTCGTTTTAGAGGCTTTTTCTTTCCTGCCTCACTTCTGCTTCTGGGTTCAACTCCGGTTCATGGAATGAAACGTCGACGTGTAATCCTCCACACAACTAGATACAAACAGCAGAATCTCTTTTCAAACTCTGTCAAAAAATAAAAGTCGATCCAAGAAAAAAGTCTCCTCCAAGTGAGTAATCGCTCACTGCTGAGATATGTCGTGTAGATCCAGTGGGGGGGGGGGGGGGGGGGGGCTACGCAGCGCCACACACTCAAACTGGCAGGTTGAATTAAATCCACACGGTGAAATTGAAACTGAAATCTGCCTCGTCAGGAAAATCCAACAACACGAAAGCATCGGGAGCATTGCAGAGTTCACTGAACCCAGAAGAGCTGAGCGCACAAATCTACATCATGACTCCCTCAACACTACTCTCAGAGGTTCAGTAGGAACGGGACTGAACGTGTGTCCTGAGAATCACACCAACAAAAGGTCAAAAGGTTTTTAAAATCATAAATGGTTTCATCTGAGGAGCATGAATGAGCTCCGCATGTTTCTCTGCATCCGGTGATGATTATCTTGAAATGTCTGAAGATGATGCTGCTCCAGGAGGTTCGGGGGTCATGGGAACGTTTTCTGGGCACCATGAATATCCAGTTTAACAGTTTTGGTGGGAAATCAGCGAGCAGATATTTTTTTAATTTCTTAATTTCTAAATATGTTGGTCTGAGTGTGGTGCAAGTGAAAAGCGCATGTGTTGAAAATGTAAAGGTTCATCCTCTAGGGAGCATGAATGCACTCTGATAATTCAATGGTAGTCTGCAGCTACAGCGAAGGTCAGCAAGTCACCAAATAAATCGGCGATCATGAAGCGGACCAACATCCCAGGTGTTTCTTCTTCGTGAGATTAACTCGCAATAGCATCATCTTTCTCTGGAACGAGGTCCATCTTTCAGAGCTTTCGCACGACGAATGAAGACATCAACCAATCAGGTTGTGAATATATTCATAAAACAAATACACAGAGGCCCCGAAGTCTCAACCACAGACCGTAAATGAGACGTAGACGTAGTCATCATGACGTCATTGGTTTGTGGACTAAGATTTTAATAATAATAATAATTTACTAGATGAACATCATGCTGTGTTGAAGAAGACTTGAAACTAGAGATTGAGACCATAAACTCATGTTTACAATGTTTACTGAGGTAATAAATCAAGAGAGAAGTAGAGTCATTTTCTCATAGACTTCTATACAACCAGAGGAGTCGCCCCCTGGTGGACACTAGAGAGAATGCAGCTTTAACACATGAAGCTCTGACTTCACTCTTCAGAACTGGAGGTTGGCACCTGGTCCGAACCAAGAGGGCAAACTTTACCTTCACAAAGGCAGCGCAGACCAGATCCACTCCCTCTGTCCTTAACTTTCACAATAAAAGCCCAAGACTCCCGTTGTGTAAAGGCCTTTAGACTTATCAACAGCTGGTGGAGGTATTTCAGTCAGGGGACCGACCGCACTACGATCTCTACTAGGATCACACCAGCAGCGCTAAAGACAAGCATCAGCGAGCACACCACTTATTTTAATCTGATGATCACATTATATAACAGCTGTGTTTAGATTAAACCCACATGTCAAAGACGTGTAAACGATCTGAATAACCTGCAGAGTCCCATCTCTCGTCGCTGTGACTCATCGAATTAACGTTAAAATGATAAAGTCAAGCATTCTGCAGATTATTCTCACGTCTGCGCAGGAAGCCGGTGATATGCCCACCGCACAGCTCCACTCATCCCGAGCGGCGCAGTGAATGAGACGCTGCTATCAGGATGGATGGTGATAATAAAGGCGGTGGGCGTCACATCGTGGGTCAGCGACAGCCAATCAGAGGTGGGCACTGCTCCGCTGCAGACGGGATTAACTCACAGATGATGTTCCTCACAAAAAAAAACAAAAAAACACGCCTGCTCATTAACACCGAGCACGACGAGCAAAGAGTTTACGATGAGCTGCATGACGATGACGATGATGATGATGCATGTGTGTCTCTGACCATCACTCACAGGACCATCAGTCGCTCCTCAGGTAGGAAATCACTCATCTATTGAAGGAAAGTCACGCGGGTGCAGCTCTTCTTCCCACCGCTGAGAAGTGTTTCGTGGTCACTAGTCAGGGTTTTGGGTTTTTAGCGACTGTGTGCAAGTTTACATTTGACGGTTAAAAACGTTGCAGTGAGTATTTTAAGTTGAATTCCTGTCCCTTGAGACAGAGATTAAATTGGACTGCTTTCATGTTTATTGGTCGGGCTTCAACCTGTCTGCAGCTCTTCATTTATTAAAAATCATAAAAACATTACTATCTTTCTTTTTCCTTCTTTCCTTTCTTCCTTCCTCCCTGCTGTGTTTCCTTGACCCCTTTCATTTCTTGTATCCTTTGTTTCACCCTCCTGACCTCATCTCTCTTCCTCTTCCTCCTTCATCTCTTCCTCTTCCTCCTTCATCTCTTCCTCCTTTATCTCTTCCTCTTCCTCCTTCATCTCTTCCTCCTTTATCTCTTCCTCTTCCTCCTTCATCTCTTCCTCTTCCTCCTTCATCTCTTCCTCTTCCTCCTTTATCTCTTCCTCTTCCTCCTTCATCTCTTCCTCCTTCATCTCTTCCTCTTCCTCCTTCATCTCTTCCTCTTCCTCCTTTATGTCTTCCTCTTCCTCCTTCATCTCTTCCTCCTTCATCTCTTCTTCTTCCTCCTTTATCTCTTCCTCTTCCTCCTTTATCTCTTCCTCTTCCTCTTCCTCCTTCAACTCTTCCTCTTCCTCCTTCATCTCTTCCTCTTCCTCCTTCATCTCTTCCTCTTCCTCCTTCATCTCTTCCTCTTTTATCTCTTCCTCCTTCATCTCTTCCTCCTTCATCTCTTCCTCTTCCTCCTTTATCTCTTCCTCCTTCATCTTCCTCCTTTATCTCTTCCTCTTCCTCCTTCATCTCTTCCTCTTCCTCCTTTATCTCTTCCTCTTCCTCCTTTATCTCTTCCTCCTTCATCTCTTCCTCTTCCTCCTTCATCTCTTCCTCCTTTATCTCTTCCTCTTCCTCCTTCATCTCTTCCTCCTTCATCTCTTCCTCTTCCTCCTTCATCTCTTCCTCTTCCTCCTTTATCTCTTCCTCTTCCTCCTTTATCTCTTCCTCTTCCTCCTTCATCTCTTCCTCTTCCTCCTTTATCTCTTCCTCTTCCTCCTTTATCTCTTCCTCTTCCTCCTTCATCTCTTCCTCCTTCATCTCTTCCTCTTCCTCCTTTATCTCTTCCTCTTCCCCCTTCATCTCTTCCTCCTTTATCTCTTCCTCTTCCTCCTTCATCTCTTCCTCTTCCCCCTTCATCTCTTCCTCCTTCATCTCTTCCTCTTCCTCCTTCATCTCTTCCTCTTCCTCCTTTATCTCTTCCTCTTCCTCCTTCATCTCTTCCTCCTTTATCTCTTCCTCTTCCTCCTTCATCTCATCCTCTTCCTCATTCATCTCTTCCTCTTCCTCCTTTATCTCTTCCTCCTTTATCTCTTCCTCCTTTATCTCTTCCTCTTCCTCCTTCATCTCTTCCTCCTTCATCTCTTCCTCTTCCTCCTTCATCTCTTCCTCTTCCTCCTTTATCTCTTCCTCTTCCTCCTTTATCTCTTCCTCTTCCTCCTTTATCTCTTCCTCTTCCTCCTTTATCTCTTCCTCCTTCATCTCTTCCTCCTTCATCTCTTCCTCTTCCTCCTTCATCTCTTCCTCTTCCTCCTTCATCTCTTCCTCTTCCTCCTTCATCTCTTCCTCTTCCTCCTTTATCTCTTCCTCTTCCTCCTTCATCTCTTCCTCCTTTATCTCTTCCTCTTCCTCCTTCATCTCTTCCTCTTCCTCCTTCATCTCTTCCTCTTCCTCCTTTATCTCTTCCTCTTCCTCCTTCATCTCTTCCTCTTCCTCCTTTATCTCTTCCTCTTCCTCCTTGATCTCTTCCTCTTCCTCCTTCATCTCTTCCTCCTTCATCTCTTCCTCTTCCTCCTTTATCTCTTCCTCTTCCCCCTTCATCTCTTCCTCCTTTATCTCTTCCTCTTCCTCCTTCATCTCTTCCTCTTCCCCCTTCATCTCTTCCTCCTTTATCTCTTCCTCTTCCTCCTTCATCTCTGCCTCCTTTATCTCTTCCTCTTCCTCCTTCATCTCTTCCTCCTTCATCTCTTCCTCCTTCATCTCTTCCTCTTCCCCCTTCATCTCTTCCTCCTTCATCTCTTCCTCTTCCCCCTTCATCTCTTCCTCCTTCATCTCTTCCTCTTCCTCCTTCATCTCTTCCTCTTCCCCCTTCATCTCTTCCTCCTTTATCTCTTCCTCTTCCTCCTTCATCTCTTCCTCCTTTATCTCTTCCTCTTCCTCCTTCATCTCTTCCTCTTCCTCCTTCATCTCTTCCTCTTCCTCCTTCATCTCTTCCTCCTTTATCTCTTCCTCTTCCTCCTTCATCTCTTCCTCCTTTATCTCTTCCTCTTCCTCCTTCATCTCTTCCTTTTTATCTCTTCCTCTTCCTCCTGTATCTCTTCCTCTTCCTCCTTTATCTCTTCCTCTTCCTCCTTCATCTCTTCCTCCTTCATCTCTTCTTCCTCCTTTATCTCTTCCTCTTCCTCCTTTATCTCTTCCTCTTCCTCCTTCATCTCTTCCTCCTTTATCTCTTCCTCTTCCTCCTTTATCTCTTCCTCCTTCATCTCTTCCTCCTTCATCTCTTCCTCTTCCTCCTTCATCTCTTCCTCTTCCTCCTTTATCTCTTCCTCTTCCTCCTTCATCTCTTCCTCCTTTATCTCTTCCTCTTCCTCCTTCATCTCTTCCTCCTTCATCTCTTCCTCTTCCTCCTTTATCTCTTCCTCTTCCTCCTTCATCTCTTCCTCCTTCATCTCTTCCTCTTCCTCCTTCATCTCTTCCTCTACCTCCTTCATCTCTTCCTCCTTTATCTCTTCCTCTTCCTCCTTTATCTCTTCCTCTTCCTCCTTCATCTCTTCCTCCTTCATCTCTTCCTCTTCCTCCTTCATCTCTTCCTCTACCTCCTTTATCTCTTCCTCTTCCTCCTTCATCTCTTCCTCTTCCTCCTTTATCTCTTCCTCTTCCCCCTTCATCTCTTCCTCCTTTATCTCTTCCTCTTCCTCCTTCATCTCTTCCTCTTCCCCCTTCATCTCTTCCTCCTTCATCTCTTCCTCTTACTCCTTCATCTCTTCCTCTTCCTCCTTTATCTCTTCCTCTTCCTCCTTCATCTCTTCCTCCTTTATCTCTTCCTCTTCCTCCTTTATCTCTTCCTCTTCCTCCTTCATCTCGTCCTCTTCCTCATTCATCTCTTCCTCTTCCCCCTTCATCTCTTCCTCCTTCATCTCTTCCTCTTCCTCCTTCATCTCTTCCTCTTCCCCCTTCATCTCTTCCTCCTTTATCTCTTCCTCTTCCTCCTTCATCTCTTCCTCCTTTATCTCTTCCTCTTCCTCCTTCATCTCTTCCTCTTCCTCCTTCATCTCTTCCTCTTCCTCCTTCATCTCTTCCTCCTTTATCTCTTCCTCTTCCTCCTTCATCTCTTCCTCCTTTATCTCTTCCTCTTCCTCCTTCATCTCTTCCTTTTTATCTCTTCCTCTTCCTCCTGTATCTCTTCCTCTTCCTCCTTTATCTCTTCCTCTTCCTCCTTCATCTCTTCCTCCTTCATCTCTTCTTCCTCCTTTATCTCTTCCTCTTCCTCCTTTATCTCTTCCTCTTCCTCCTTCATCTCTTCCTCCTTTATCTCTTCCTCTTCCTCCTTTATCTCTTCCTCCTTCATCTCTTCCTCCTTCATCTCTTCCTCTTCCTCCTTCATCTCTTCCTCTTCCTCCTTTATCTCTTCCTCTTCCTCCTTCATCTCTTCCTCCTTTATCTCTTCCTCTTCCTCCTTCATCTCTTCCTCCTTCATCTCTTCCTCTTCCTCCTTTATCTCTTCCTCTTCCTCCTTCATCTCTTCCTCCTTCATCTCTTCCTCTTCCTCCTTCATCTCTTCCTCTACCTCCTTCATCTCTTCCTCCTTTATCTCTTCCTCTTCCTCCTTTATCTCTTCCTCTTCCTCCTTCATCTCTTCCTCCTTCATCTCTTCCTCTTCCTCCTTCATCTCTTCCTCTACCTCCTTTATCTCTTCCTCTTCCTCCTTCATCTCTTCCTCTTCCTCCTTTATCTCTTCCTCTTCCCCCTTCATCTCTTCCTCCTTTATCTCTTCCTCTTCCTCCTTCATCTCTTCCTCTTCCCCCTTCATCTCTTCCTCCTTCATCTCTTCCTCTTCCTCCTTCATCTCTTCCTCTTCCTCCTTTATCTCTTCCTCTTCCTCCTTCATCTCTTCCTCCTTTATCTCTTCCTCTTCCTCCTTTATCTCTTCCTCTTCCTCCTTCATCTCGTCCTCTTCCTCATTCATCTCTTCCTCTTCCTCCTTTATCTCTTCCTCCTTTATCTCTTCCTCTTCCTCCTTCATCTCTTCCTCCTTCATCTCTTCCTCTTCCTCCTTCATCTCTTCCTCTTCCTCCTTTATCTCTTCCTCTTCCTCCTTTATCTCTTCCTCTTCCTCCTTTATCTCTTCCTCTTCCTCCTTTATCTCTTCCTCCTTCATCTCTTCCTCCTTCATCTCTTCCTCTTCCTCCTTCATCTCTTCCTCTTCCTCCTTCATCTCTTCCTCTTCCTCCTTCATCTCTTCCTCTTCCTCCTTTATCTCTTCCTCTTCCTCCTTCATCTCTTCCTCCTTTATCTCTTCCTCTTCCTCCTTCATCTCTTCCTCTTCCTCCTTCATCTCTTCCTCTTCCTCCTTTATCTCTTCCTCTTCCTCCTTCATCTCTTCCTCCTTTATCTCTTCCTCTTCCTCCTTTATCTCTTCCTCTTCCTCCTTCATCTCTTCCTCCTTTATCTCTTCCTCTTCCTCCTTTATCTCTTCCTCTTCCTCCTTCATCTCGTCCTCTTCCTCATTCATCTCTTCCTCCTTTATCTCTTCCTCCTTTATCTCTTCCTCTTCCTCCTTCATCTCTTCCTCCTTCATCTCTTCCTCTTCCTCCTTCATCTCTTCCTCTTCCTCCTTTATCTCTTCCTCTTCCTCCTTTATCTCTTCCTCTTCCTCCTTCATCTCTTCCTCCTTTATCTCTTCCTCTTCCTCCTTTATCTCTTCCTCTTCCTCCTTCATCTCTTCCTCCTTTATCTCTTCCTCTTCCTCCTTCATCTCTTCCTCTTCCTCCTTTATCTCTTCCTCTTCCTCCTTTATCTCTTCCTCTTCCTCCTTCATCTCTTCCTCCTTTATCTCTTCCTCTTCCTCCTTTATCTCTTCCTCTTCCTCCTTCATCTCTTCCTCCTTTATCTCTTCCACTTCCTCCTTCATCTCTTCCTCCTTCATCTCTTCCTCTTCCTCCTTCATCTCTTCCTCTTCCTCCTTCATCTCTTCCTCTTCCTCCTTTATCTCTTCCTCTTCCTCCTTTATCTCTTCCTCTTCCTCCTTCATCTCTTCCTCTTCCTCCTTCATCTCTTCCTCTTCCTCCTTTATCTCTTCCTCTTCCTCCTTCATCTCTTCCTCCTTCATCTCTTCCTCTTCCTCCTTTATCTCTTCCTCCTTCATCTCTTCCTCCTTCATCTCTTCCTCTTCCCCCTTCATCTCTTCCTCCTTTATCTCTTCCTCTTCCTCCTTCATCTCTTCCTCTTCCCCCTTCATCTCTTCCTCCTTCATCTCTTCCTCTTCCTCCTTTATCTCTTCCTCTTCCTCCTTCATCTCTTCCTCCTTCATCTCGTCCTCTTCCTCCTTCATCTCTTCCTCTTCCTCCTTTATCTCTTCCTCTTCCTCCTTCATCTCTTCCTCCTTTATCTCTTCCTCTTCCTCCTTCATCTCTTCCTCCTTCATCTCTTCCTCTTCCTCCTTCATCTCTTCCTCTTCCTCCTTCATCTCTTCCTCCTTTATCTCTTCCTCTTCCTCCTTCATCTCTTCCTCTTCCTCCTTTATCTCTTCCTCTTCCTCCTTGATCTCTTCCTCTTCCTCCTTCATCTCTTCCTCCTTCATCTCTTCCTCTTCCTCCTTTATCTCTTCCTCTTCCTCCTTTATCTCTTCCTCTTCCCCCTTCATCTCTTCCTCCTTTATCTCTTCCTCTTCCTCCTTCATCTCTTCCTCTTCCCCCTTCATCTCTTCCTCCTTTATCTCTTCCTCTTCCTCCTTCATCTCTGCCTCCTTTATCTCTTCCTCTTCCTCCTTCATCTCTTCCTCCTTCATCTCTTCCTCCTTCATCTCTTCCTCTTCCCCCTTCATCTCTTCCTCCTTCATCTCTTCCTCTTCCCCCTTCATCTCTTCCTCCTTCATCTCTTCCTCTTCCTCCTTCATCTCTTCCTCTTCCCCCTTCATCTCTTCCTCCTTTATCTCTTCCTCTTCCTCCTTCATCTCTTCCTCCTTTATCTCTTCCTCTTCCTCCTTCATCTCTTCCTCTTCCTCCTTCATCTCTTCCTCTTCCTCCTTCATCTCTTCCTCCTTTATCTCTTCCTCTTCCTCCTTCATCTCTTCCTCCTTTATCTCTTCCTCTTCCTCCTTCATCTCTTCCTTTTTATCTCTTCCTCTTCCTCCTGTATCTCTTCCTCTTCCTCCTTTATCTCTTCCTCTTCCTCCTTCATCTCTTCCTCCTTCATCTCTTCTTCCTCCTTTATCTCTTCCTCTTCCTCCTTTATCTCTTCCTCTTCCTCCTTCATCTCTTCCTCCTTTATCTCTTCCTCTTCCTCCTTTATCTCTTCCTCCTTCATCTCTTCCTCCTTCATCTCTTCCTCTTCCTCCTTCATCTCTTCCTCTTCCTCCTTTATCTCTTCCTCTTCCTCCTTCATCTCTTCCTCCTTTATCTCTTCCTCTTCCTCCTTCATCTCTTCCTCCTTCATCTCTTCCTCTTCCTCCTTTATCTCTTCCTCTTCCTCCTTCATCTCTTCCTCCTTCATCTCTTCCTCTTCCTCCTTCATCTCTTCCTCTACCTCCTTCATCTCTTCCTCCTTTATCTCTTCCTCTTCCTCCTTTATCTCTTCCTCTTCCTCCTTCATCTCTTCCTCCTTCATCTCTTCCTCTTCCTCCTTCATCTCTTCCTCTACCTCCTTTATCTCTTCCTCTTCCTCCTTCATCTCTTCCTCCTTTATCTCTTCCACTTCCTCCTTCATCTCTTCCTCCTTCATCTCTTCCTCTTCCTCCTTCATCTCTTCCTCTTCCTCCTTCATCTCTTCCTCTTCCTCCTTTATCTCTTCCTCTTCCTCCTTTATCTCTTCCTCTTCCTCCTTCATCTCTTCCTCTTCCTCCTTTATCTCTTCCTCTTCCTCCTTTATCTCTTCCTCTTCCTCCTTCATCTCTTCCTCCTTCATCTCTTCCTCTTCCTCCTTCATCTCTTCCTCCTTCATCTCTTCCTCTTCCCCCTTCATCTCTTCCTCCTTTATCTCTTCCTCTTCCTCCTTCATCTCTTCCTCTTCCCCCTTCATCTCTTCCTCCTTCATCTCTTCCTCCTTCATCTCTTCCTCTTCCTCCTTTATCTCTTCCTCTTCCTCCTTCATCTCTTCCTCCTTTATCTCTTCCTCTTCCTCCTTTATCTCTTCCTCTTCCTCCTTCATCTCTTCCTCCTTCATCTCGTCCTCTTCCTCCTTCATCTCTTCCTCTTCCTCCTTTATCTCTTCCTCTTCCTCCTTCATCTCTTCCTCCTTTATCTCTTCCTCTTCCTCCTTCATCTCTTCCTCCTTCATCTCTTCCTCTTCCTCCTTCATCTCTTCCTCTTCCTCCTTCATCTCTTCCTCTTCCTCCTTTATCTCTTCCTCTTCCCCCTTCATCTCTTCCTCCTTTATCTCTTCCTCTTCCTCCTTCATCTCTTCCTCTTCCCCCTTCATCTCTTCCTCCTTTATCTCTTCCTCTTCCTCCTTCATCTCTTCCTCTTCCCCCTTCATCTCTTCCTCCTTTATCTCTTCCTCTTCCTCCTTCATCTCTGCCTCCTTTATCTCTTCCTCTTCCTCCTTCATCTCTTCCTCCTTCATCTCTTCCTCTTCCTCCTTCATCTCTTCCTCCTTCATCTCTTCCTCTTCCCCCTTCATCTCTTCCTCCTTCATCTCTTCCTCTTCCCCCTTCATCTCTTCCTCCTTTATCTCTTCCTCTTCCTCCTTTATCTCTTCCTCTTCCTCCTTCATCTCTTCCTCTTCCTCCTTCATCTCTTCCTCCTTTATCTCTTCCTCTTCCTCCTTCATCTCTTCCTCCTTTATCTCTTCCTCTTCCTCCTTCATCTCTTCCTTTTTATCTCTTCCTCTTCCTCCTGTATCTCTTCCTCTTCCTCCTTTATCTCTTCCTCTTCCTCCTTCATCTCTTCCTCCTTCATCTCTTCTTCCTCCTTTATCTCTTCCTCTTCCTCCTTTATCTCTTCCTCTTCCTCCTTCATCTCTTCCTCCTTTATCTCTTCCTCTTCCTCCTTTATCGCTTCCTCTTCCTCCTTCATCTCTTCCTCCTTCATCTCTTCCTCTTCCTCCTTCATCTCTTCCTCTTCCTCCTTTATCTCTTCCTCTTCCTCCTTCATCTCTTCCTCCTTTATCTCTTCCTCTTCCTCCTTCATCTCTTCCTCCTTCATCTCTTCCTCTTCCTCCTTCATCTCTTCCTCTTCCTCCTTCATCTCTTCCTCTTCCTCCTTTATCTCTTCCTCTTCCTCCTTCATCTCTTCCTCTTCCTCCTTTATCTCTTCCTCTTCCTCCTTCATCTCTTCCTCCTTCATCTCTTCCTCTTCCTCCTTTATCTCTTCCTCTTCCCCCTTCATCTCTTCCTCCTTTATCTCTTCCTCTTCCTCCTTCATCTCTTCCTCTTCCCCCTTCATCTCTTCCTCCTTCATCTCTTCCTCTTCCTCCTTCATCTCTTCCTCTTCCTCCTTTATCTCTTCCTCTTCCTCCTTCATCTCTTCCTCCTTTATCTCTTCCTCTTCCTCCTTTATCTCTTCCTCTTCCTCCTTCATCTCTTCCTCCTTCATCTCTTCCTCTTCCTCCTTCATCTCTTCCTCTTCCTCCTTTATCTCTTCCTCTTCCTCCTTCATCTCTTCCTCCTTTATCTCTTCCTCTTCCTCCTTCATCTCTTCCTCTTCCTCCTTCATCTCTTCCTCTTCCTCCTTTATCTCTTCCTCTTCCTCCTTTATCTCTTCCTCTTCCTCCTTCATCACTTCCTCCTTCATCTCTTCCTCTTCCTCCTTTATCTCTTCCTCTTCCTCCTTCATCTCTTCCTCTTCCTCCTTCTTCACACACGATCCACACACTCACTACGTCTCGTCTTCTTCTGCCAACATCCTGCTTCCAGGAGCAGAGTCATCGCCTGATGTTCTAGTGAACAATGTCTTCTCTAACGTCAAAGCACAAACACCACTCGGACACTTGGAGATGTGTCACCTTCCTCTAACGCTCAAAGAGAGAAGCATCCACTGAAGGGTCCCCTCTGTTGGAACCAGGCGATGGCGGTTCCTCCAGAGGAATATCTTCAAAGAGATCTAATTGTAGAATCTCTGCTCTTCAGACCATCTGTCTCTCAGATGTCGGCCTCCATCCTCTGCTCTGATGTTTACCTCAAACACATTTGACCCGCTTTTCTTAAGGAGAAATTCATCCCAAAGAAAAGCGCTGAAACAGTTGGAGCCGACTACCGAGGACGAACGTTCTCTCTCTGGCTCCGTTTAGAGGTTTCAAAGAGCACCGAGACATGAAGCAGGTCTGCCTTCTCCGTCACAGCGTTAGGAAAGAGGTTCCGTCACGATGAAGCAGATCTGCCTTCATGTCCCGTCACAGCGTTAGGAAACAGGTTCCATCACGATGAAGCAGGTCTGCCTTCATGTCCCGTCACAGCGTTAGGAAACAGGTTCCATCACGATGAAGCAGATCTGCCTTCATGTCCCGTCACAGCGTTAGGAAAGAGGTTCCGTCACGATGAAGCAGATCTGCCTTCATGTCCCGTCACAGCGTTAGGAAACAGGTTCCGTCACGATGAAGCAGGTCTGCCTTCATGTCCCGTCACAGCGTTAGGAAACAGGTTCCGTCACGATGAAGCAGGTCTGCCTTCATGTCCCGTCACAACGTTAGGAAACAGGTTCCGTCACGATGAAGCAGGTCTGCCTTCATGTCCCGTCACAGCGTTAGGAAACAGGTTCCATCACGATGAAGCAGGTCTGCCTTCATGTCCCGTCACAGCGTTAGGAAACAGGTTCCGTCACGATGAAGCAGGTCTGCCTTCATGTCCCGTCACAGCGTTAGGAAACAGGTTCCGTCACGATGAAGCAGGTCTGCCTTCATGTCCCGTCACAGCGTTAGGAAACAGGTTCCGTCACGATGAAGCAGGTCTGCCTTCATGTCCCGTCACAGCGTTAGGAAACAGGTTCCGTCACGATGAAGCAGGTCTGCCTTCATGTCCCGTCACAGCGTTAGGAAACAGGTTCCATCACGATGAAGCAGGTCTGCCTTCATGTCCCGTCACAGCGTTAGGAAACAGGTTCCGTCACGATGAAGCAGGTCTGCCTTCATGTCCCGTCACAGCGTTAGGAAACAGGTTCCGTCACGATGAAGCAGGTCTGCCTTCATGTCCCGTCACAGCGTTAGGAAACAGGTTCCATCACGATGAAGCAGGTCTGCCTTCATGTCCCGTCACAACGTTAGGAAAGAGGTTCCATCACGATGAAGCAGGTCTGCCTTCATGTCCCGTCACAGCGTTAGGAAACAGGTTCCATCACGATGAAGCAGGTCTGCCTTCATGTCCCGTCACAACGTTAGGAAACAGGTTCCATCACGATGAAGCAGGTCTGCCTTCATGTCCCGTCACAGCGTTAGGAAACAGGTTCCATCACGATGAAGCAGGTCTGCCTTCATGTCCCGTCACTACGTTAGGAAACAGGTTCCATCACGATGAAGCAGGTCTGCCTTCATGTCCCGTCACAGCGTTAGGAAACAGGTTCCGTCACGATGAAGCAGGTCTGCCTTCATGTCCCGTCACAGCGTTAGGAAACAGGTTCCGTCACGATGAAGCAGGTCTGCCTTCATGTCCCGTCACAGCGTTAGGAAACAGGTTCCGTCACGATGAAGCAGGTCTGCCTTCATGTCCCGTCACAACGTTAGGAAACAGGTTCCGTCACGATGAAGCAGGTCTGCCTTCATGTCCCGTCACAGCGTTAGGAAACAGGTTCCATCACGATGAAGCAGGTCTGCCTTCATGTCCCGTCACAGCGTTAGGAAACAGGTTCCGTCACGATGAAGCAGGTCTGCCTTCATGTCCCGTCACAGCGTTAGGAAACAGGTTCCGTCACGATGAAGCAGGTCTGCCTTCATGTCCCGTCACAACGTTAGGAAACAGGTTCCGTCACGATGAAGCAGGTCTGCCTTCATGTCCCGTCACAGCGTTAGGAAACAGGTTCCATCACGATGAAGCAGGTCTGCCTTCATGTCCCGTCACAGCGTTAGGAAACAGGTTCCGTCACGATGAAGCAGGTCTGCCTTCATGTCCCGTCACAACGTTAGGAAACAGGTTCCATCACGATGAAGCAGGTCTGCCTTCATGTCCCGTCACAGCGTTAGGAAACAGGTTCCATCACGATGAAGCAGGTCTGCCTTCATGTCCCGTCACAACGTTAGGAAACAGGTTCCGTCACGATGAAGCAGGTCTGCCTTCATGTCCCGTCACAGCGTTAGGAAACAGGTTCCATCACGATGAAGCAGGTCTGCCTTCATGTCCCGTCACAGCGTTAGGAAACAGGTTCCATCACGATGAAGCAGGTCTGCCTTCATGTCCCGTCACAGCGTTAGGAAAGAGGTTCCATCACGATGAAGCAGGTCTGCCTTCATGTCCCGTCACTACGTTAGGAAACAGGTTCCATCACGATGAAGCAGGTCTGCCTTCATGTCCCGTCACAACGTTAGGAAACAGGTTCCATCACGATGAAGCAGGTCTGCCTTCATGTCCCGTCACAGCGTTAGGAAACAGGTTCCGTCACGATGAAGCAGGTCTGCCTTCATGTCCCGTCACAGCGTTAGGAAACAGGTTCCGTCACGATGAAGCAGGTCTGCCTTCATGTCCCGTCACAGCGTTAGGAAACAGGTTCCATCACGATGAAGCAGGTCTGCCTTCATGTCCCGTCACAGCGTTAGGAAACAGGTTCCGTCACGATGAAGCAGGTCTGCCTTCATGTCCCGTCACAGCGTTAGGAAACAGGTTCCGTCACGATGAAGCAGGTCTGCCTTCATGTCCCGTCACAGCGTTAGGAAAGAGGTTCCGTCACGATGAAGCAGGTCTGCCTTCATGTCCCGTCACAGCGTTAGGAAACAGGTTCCATCACGATGAAGCAGGTCTGCCTTCATGTCCCGTCACAACGTTAGGAAACAGGTTCCGTCACGATGAAGCAGGTCTGCCTTCATGTCCCGTCACAGCGTTAGGAAACAGGTTCCGTCACGATGAAGCAGGTCTGCCTTCATGTCCCGTCACAACGTTAGGAAACAGGTTCCATCACGATGAAGCAGGTCTGCCTTCATGTCCCGTCACAGCGTTAGGAAACAGGTTCCGTCACGATGAAGCAGGTCTGCCTTCATGTCCCGTCACTACGTTAGGAAACAGGTTCCATCAGCGCCCCTCGTCCTCCCGATGGAGGTGATGGACTCAGAGAGGCTCTTCTGCAGGCCGGCCTCGGCACAGCTGTGGATTCATCAATGGAAAATAGGCTCTAACTCTCAAACCCGCGGTGCCCAAAAAGGGGAGTCGGGCATTTAGCCCGCCGACGGGTCGGTCCTCACTTTTAGGAAAAACAAAAGCAGGAGCTGTGTAGACGGTGAAGACGAGAGTCAGAGGAAGAGTCCCGGGAGCTTCATTAGGGAGTCTGTAGCCTCCTTTAAGAACCTGTTAAAGGAAATCACAGAGAGGAAGCTCCTTCCGATCCCCGGTGGGGAAAAACCAGCCGTCAACATTCATCTTCTAGTCCAATGAAAACGTCCCGCACTCAGCCAATCAGAGAGAAGACGTGATGTCACAAAGACAAGGAAGAAAAGGGTCATAAAGAGATGTTGAGCTCGTTAGACTGTAAGCAGCGATGCTGCAGCTTGCAGTGGCAGCGTGCACAGAGAGCGTGATGAAGGGAACCAGAGACTCAAACACAAGACGCATCGAGCAAAGCTGGCAGCCAATGGAGACGAGTTCAGCGTTCAATAACGTCTGCTGATGCTATTTGTCATTTTACGTCTTGTCGTCTGAACCGACTGCAATGAAAACGCACGACTAGGACGCAGAATGTCTCATGCAGCGTTGGAGCAACTATAAGAAAATGTGAATGGTAGACATCCCACTAAACCTATTCACACGTTCACCATCAAGAGCCACGAGGCAGAAAGACCAGAACAACTTCTGCTCTTCTAACTGTTGTACTTCCGTAGTTATTCAAACCTAACTAAGCTCTTTCCTGTGAAGTCAGAACTTTATTTTGAAAAGCCAGTACGGATAACGAGCAGACGTCGACACGTGTTGGACGCACAATAACCGCTTGGTCTCCGTTTTGCTGGTGAGGACACGTTCATATGTAATGTGCTGTAATGTAAAGTTCGCAGTAACTTCTCCAGCTATGTGGACCGTTGTATGAGGATACGTTGGATTCTACGCTCAGAGGAAGCAACGAATAAAAAATGCCAAATTAATAACTGAATTATTTGTGTCCTGAGTGAAAACATCAGTAAACGTTGACTTATTTTAATTTACATTAACGTACGTCACCAAACCTTCTGCAGCCTATTTAACTACATAACAGACATGTGACAGGAAGCGTGATGTGAAACTAAACTGAAGCAGATGGTTTCCTGTGAAGACAGAACTTCATGACTCTACCTGCACCACACGAGCAGCTTCACCTCCACTGCTGTCAGACAGAGCTTCACGGTGAGACTTCGACCAGCGGACGAACAGCCGAAGCTCAACAGTCTCAACATCACACGATCGTAGAGTGAAGGAAGAACAGAGGAGCGAGCTCTGGCAGCCACCAATAATAAGCAGACGACCAGAATCCCGTTTCAGGGTCAATCTGCAGCGATTACGTGATCAGACTTTGGGATCTGCTTTGTGTGAAGGCAACATCTGTTATCGGACCTTCTGACAGACACCTGAACCCTCCAGAAGCCCGTCAGCAGAGAGCTGATGGCGTCTGATGTCCTGATCAAAGCCTCCGGTGCTGATTCTGACCTCGTGGGGATGAAAGCTTCGGGAGGATTTGTCGCCTCCTGTTTGAACATCACAGTCTGATCTCCTCTGGAGAACTCGGACTCACACAACCTCACAACCATTGTGATCCAATGATCTCCAAACATCGGCCTCTGTGTGCTGGCTGTGGCTGAGCTGCAGGTGCTGACTGTTTGGTGTGAAAACTGCCAGAACATCAGAATAATCTCAAATAAAAGAACAACTGAGTGGTGTTTGGAGTCAAGCTGCTAAAACAACCAGCAGAGAATATGAAAGAGGACATCACATGTCATTCTGAGGTTGTGACAGCATTATTGATCTGCAGCATTCAAAGCGGTCTGAGACCTCCTGACGACACTTCAGACCCCCTGAACGTCTGAAGAACACATCTTCAGGGGGTCTACAACCACTCAGATCCAGTCTTCATTATTCAAACTGCAAAACATTTATTCACTAATATGAAGAGTGAGTGTGAGAGTTGCTTTATTGCTTTATTGCTTTATGCTTTATTGCTTTATGCTTTATGCTTTATTGCTTTATGCTTTATGCTTTATTGCTTTATTGCTTTATGCTTTATTGCTTTATGCTTTATGCTTTATTGCTTTATGCTT
>JAFEUB010000998.1:375000-405000 GCA_024529925.1 Ophthalmolycus amberensis | reverse complement strand
TCCAGAGAAGAGAGATGAAGAACCTCTGCTGTCTGTTGATCAGTGGAATCTGTTTGTGAATCTCAAAGACTCGTTGCTGAAGTCTGTCCGTCACATTCTGAAGCTTCATAATCGTTTGTATTTCCCAAATGTCCTCGTTTTTAAGGTTTTGTTTAAAATTCGGTTTGATTCTCGTTGGACTGTTGAGCTGTTTGCCTGTAACTATTTGTTATTGAGGCCGAGGAACATCCCGGTAAAATGAAGGTTTTATGAAACTCTTTTAAACCCCTCACAGAATACTGCATATCAAACAAAATGTATCAATTTAAGTGTAAATATCGAGTGATCTTCTGAGGAACCGTCTTTAACGTGAACAGAGCAACGCGTTGAAGGACCTGTGATCAATACTACGGATTCATTCTGCATTCAACACGATGTCCACACCTCACAGGTGACACGTTCTACGACTGCATTCAGACACAACAGATATGTTTCATAACGCATTTAATCCTCCAACATGGCGGCACACTATTTGTAGCCTCAGGCGACTTCTCTCCAGGCGTCATCACCGCAGAGACACATGTTCTCGTGTGTTAATATCCCAACACGGCTTCATGTCACACCAGCTTCTGATGCATGGCTTATGATGAGGAGGCAGAATGAAGTAATGCACCGTCACCGTCATCCTGCTGCCCTCCATCACAGCCGGGACGTCACGGCGCAGATCAAGAAGAATCTCTCCAGGATTACAGAGGAGACTTAAAGGGGCCGAGGAGTCACATCTAGATTCACTGGAGAACAGAAATATAAGATCTAACATCAACTAATTACAAGTTCTTTGGTTTTCTCTGACATGCAGCCAAGAGGCAACCTCGGCTTCTGCAGAGAGAAGCCAGAGCTTCATGTGTTAGAGCTGCATTCTCTCTAGTGTCCACCAGGGGGCGACTCCTCTGGTTCTATAGAAGTCTATGAGAACATGACTCCACTTGGCGGTCCGTTGTACTAAAAGACGCTCGAACACTTTGGTGTTCGCACCAAATGCAAAAACGTTTTTTTTCATCCGTTACTCGCGGAACCATTTGTGTTTATTCGCGTCACCGTTCCTCCGTAGACGCTTCGACCATCACGGCTGAAATAACCGGCAGCGCTGCTTTGTTATGTATCCCAGCACACTAAACGCTCGTCTTGTGGAAATTCATAACATCATCCGGAGTCGCTCGAGCTGTAATCAATGCATCTAACAAACCACACGTGGTCTGGTTCACTGCAGCTGAATGAACCCAAATAAACGATTTCACTGTGATTCAACTGCAATAAACTGGAAAAACTTGTAAAAAGTCTGAATTCATGTTTTGTTTGTTTTCTCCACAAGACGACAAAACAGTTTGGATGGATCGATGCTAAGCTATGCTAACTTTGAAGCGCAAATTGTATCTTCTGGCGTCTGCATCGACTTCCTGTGTAATCTTGTTGCACGTTTAACGTGAACGCAGAACAAACACACGATCACACAGAGACGCGTCGCCCACAAAAAACATTGTTTAGAAAGTTTAAATATTCTCATCTTTCCAGTGCGCCGTCACAGCGCTCGTCACGTCACGCTCGCCTCAGCAGACAAACCTTCCAACAAAGATCCAAATCAAATAAACGACTTCTGAGAGTTTGCTTGAGATCTGCCTCAGTGATCTGTCTTTAACTGGTTCAGATCTCATCTGATACCAAACCCTGAACCGCTTCATATTAAGAGCCGACCCGCGTCTCCACAACTCCTCCGTCTTCAATGTGCGACCGAACGAACCGCCTCCACATCCGATTGTGAGTTGGAAGCAAAGATGTTTTGGTGTATTTGCTCTAAAGATAATTGAAAACAATCAAAGCAATTATCAAAGTACTTTCTGTTGAAGTTGTGGTTTCAGCTCTATTGTTTTGTTATATTCAGCCATATGTTCTTCAGGAATATGCTAATGAATCACCTCAAGGCGCTCAGACCGTTTTATCTGAGTGCATTGTGTTGTTGTCTGAGGTCATTTTACATTAAACACAACACATGACATCACCTGGATCCTCACAATGAGTGTCTGGTTCGTAGTCCTTCCAATGTTGGAAAACATCACAAACATCATTTCTCCTCAAATAAACACATTAATGATGAAGTAGAGTTGTTTTATGGTGAAATAATCAGAAATGAAAGGCAGTCTGAGAGGCTTCAGGGAAACATCTGTCCCTCCGTCCTAACATTCACGACTTCAATTCAATTCCAAGAGAAAACGGACGTTTACCACAAACAAATAGGAGGAGACACGTACTCCTTCTGCTGCATTACAGTAAAGCAGCCGTCACACAGTTATGAACTAATAACTGTTCTACAAACAGACGTTTCTCCAGACTTGTTCAAAGCTGGAAGCGTTCACTGAGCTCGTGACGTCTGAGTGACGCATGAAAAAATAAAAACGGAACACAAAGCTGCTTTTACAAGATGTCTGAGGGAGGAGCGCTGTTTGATGGTGGAGGACGGAGGACGGAGGACGGAGGACGGAGGACGAGGACGGAGGACGGAGGACGAGGACGGAGGACGAGGCCGGAGGACGAGGATGAGGACGGAGGACGAGGACGAGGACGGAGGACGGAGGACGAGGACGAGGACGAGGACGAGGACGAGGACGAGGACGGAGGACGAGGACGAGGACGAGGCCGGAGGATGGAGGACGAGGACGGAGGACGAGGACGAGGACGAGGACGGAGGACGGAGGACGAGGACGGAGGACGGAGGACGAGGACGGAGGACGAGGATGGAGGACGAGGACGGAGGACGAGGACGAGGACGAGGACGGAGGACGGAGGACGAGGACGGAGGACGGAGGATGAGGACGAGGACGGAGGACGAGGACGAGGACGGAGGACGAGGACGAGGACGAGGACGAGGACGAGGACGAGGACGAGGACGAGGACGAGGCCGGAGGATGGAGGACGAGGACGGAGGACGAGGACGAGGACGAGGACGGAGGACGGAGGACGAGGACGAGGACGAGGACGGAGGACGGAGGACGAGGACGAGGACGGAGGACGAGGACGAGGACGAGGACGAGGACGAGGACGGAGGACGAGGACGGAGGACGAGGACGAGGACGGAGGACGAGGACGGAGGACGGAGGACGAGGACGGAGGACGAGGCCGGAGGATGGAGGATGGAGGACGAGGATGAGGACGAGGACGGAGGACGAGGATGAGGACGAGGACGGAGGACGAGGACGGAGGACGGAGGACGAGGACGAGGACGGAGGACGAGGACGGAGGACGAGGACGGAGGACACATTACAAAGTAAAAGTATAAAGACTTGCTGGACACAAAACAATAGCTTCAAATGTCCAGATAATTACAACCATTTACAGCTGCAGGATAAAAAACACTGAAGACCTCCAGAGAGCCCAGCAGAGGGTCCGGGGAGACCTGAACCTGAACCAGAGGGAGACCGGAGCAGAACCACAGCTTCCTGCTCTGGTTCCAGCTGCTGCACTGAAGCTCTGTGGGAGCCGGTTGGTTGCCTCGCCCCGCTCACAACTTAACACAAAGAGAAGGAGAAGGCAACAGAAAGAGCCAAATCAAGAGGCTGGTCACTAAAAACAGAGTGTTGTTCAGTCCGTCAGGGAGCGGGGGGGCAAGCAGCTCAATTATAGAGCAGAATGCTGTCGCAGGAAGACGAGAGAGAGCATCAGGCATCCAGCTTCCTGCAGAGAAGCCCCGACAGCAATCTGCAGCCGGAGCCTCGGCTACCAGGACCAGGGACGCCCTGCTGGTCCGGCTCAGACCAGCTCCCCGTAACAACGGCATAAATCAGCCGCCTGGGAACTCCAACATGCTTAAACATGAGCGGACGGTCGTCGGCCGCAGCTCCATGAACAGAAAGCCTCCGAACACCGTCACCGTCACCGTCACCGTCACCATCACCATCACAGCAACAGAACAACAAGCCTGTAACTGGCTTCACACTCTGCAATGGTTCTGATGCGATTGCTAAAGAGTCGGACAGATCTGTGTGAACAGGCCGCCCGCCCCCACACACCACTGACAGGGTTGTGACATGGACACACAACCCCCCCCCCCACGCAGCGCTGCAGCTAACGAGGCACTGAGGACCAGGTCCAGCACCAGACCGCCAGCTGGTCCTCATAACGACCTGTCACAGGAAGCAGAGATACACAGCAGAACAACATGCTAGCGCTCCAATGAGACGCTCAGGGGGGGGGGCTCTATTCTCCACACGGGGGGGGGGGGGGGGGGGGGGGGGGGGGGGGGACCTCTATTCTCCACACAGGGGGGGGGGGGGGCTCTATTCTCCACACGGGGGGGGGGGGGGGGGACCTCTATTCTCCACACAGTGATGAACGGTCCTCCGAGCTGAACAGAAGCCTCAGATTCTGTTATCTGAGCTGGACGGCGAGGGGGAGTTTGGAGGCGATGCGCCGCTTAAACGATGAAATATGATGGGTTGCCTGAAGCTGGTCCCCCCCCACAGCCCCCCCCGTCCCCCCCTCTTAAACATGACAAATGACAAAGGCACACCAAGGGCAGCTGTGTTGGCAACAGGAGCGCCGCGAGCATCAGCCGAGGAATTATCCCCCCCGCTAATCTCCAAACGGGAAGCCGGAGCCTGGATGCACATTTATATTCCACCTACGCCGTCAAACTTTAACTCAAACCAGTGACTGTGCTGCCTCTACAGAAACAACACATATCGATTCAGCTGTAAGAGCACACGGAGAACCCCAGCTGCTGGTTATTAGAGCACACGGAGAACCCCAGCTGCTGGTTATTAGAGCACACGGAGAACCCCAGCTGCTGGTTATTAGAGCACACGGAGAACCCCAGCTGCTGGTTATTACAGCACACGGAGAACCCCAGCTGCTGGTTATTACAGCACACGGAGAACCCCAGCTGCTGGTTATTACAGCACACGGAGAACCCCAGCTGCTGGTTATTAGAGCACACGGAGAACCCCAGCTGCTGGTTATTAGAGCACACGGAGAACCCCAGCTGCTGGTTATTAGAGCACACGGAGAACCCCAGCTGCTGGTTATTAGAGCACACGGAGAACCCCAGCTGCTGGTTATTAGAGCACACGGAGAACCCCAGCTGCTGGTTATTAGAGCACACGGAGAACCCCAGCTGCTGGTTATTAGAGCACACGGAGAACCCCGCCTGCTGGTTATTAGAGCACACGGAGAACCCCAGCTGCTGGTTATTAGAGCACACGGAGAACCCCAGCTGCTGGTTATTAGAGCACACGGAGAACCCCAGCTGCTGGTTATTACAGCACACGGAGAACCCCAGCTGCTGGTTATTAGAGCACACGGAGAACCCCAGCTGCTGGTTATTAGAGCACACGGAGAATCCCAGCTGCTGGTTATTAGAGCACACGGAGAACCCCAGCTGCTGGTTATTAGAGCACACGGAGAACCCCAGCTGCTGGTTATTACAGCACACGGAGAACCCCAGCTGCTGGTTATTAGAGCACACGGAGAACCCCAGCTGCTGGTTATTAGAGCACACGGAGAACCCCAGCTGCTGGTTATTAGAGCACACGGAGAACCCCAGCTGCTGGTTATTACAGCACACGGAGAACCCCAGCTGCTGGTTATTAGAGCACACGGAGAACCCCAGCTGCTGGTTATTAGAGCACACGGAGAACCCCAGCTGCTGGTTATTAAACTCTCAGAGTGAAGCCTTCATGACGGATGTCGGCCGGTCAGAGAGGTGACAGAATGAGGAGGAGCTGTGAGCTTTAAGAGCATCAAGTCCTCAGCGTGTCGGCACTTTAATGGCTTCATAACAGAGTTACAACCCACTGGTGACACAAAGCATGCTGGGAGCTCGGGGTCCAGAGGAACGACTCCCAGCAGCAGACTTCCAGCTCGGCACCAAACGTGGACTTCAACCCGTTTACACGTTCAGAGGTTACTGACGCTGTCTGGGTTTTCAGAATCAGGCTCAAGGGCACCGCGGCAGCAGGAGTTCGACACCTTTTAATACAAAAGGACACATTTAAACCGAGGAGCTGAGCAGCCTCTCAACGTCTGATTCATGTCTCACCATGAAGCAAAGAATCTCCGTCTGTGTGTTCAGGCTGATTACGTGCAAAACAACTAAATATGTTCGTATGTTATCAACGTAATCATGGACGAGGACGTAATAAATCATCCGGTCAACTTTGTTCTTGACAAACACAACATATTATGAAGAAACATCTTCAACCTTACATTCACTTATTGTGTCCAAAATAAGTCCAAGTATTGAAGTAGTGGAAGTGTGTATCCCGTCTGAGCCTGTAACCTCCTGATGGACTGGACAGAGTTCCCTCTGCACCTGCTTCCTCTGAGTGTCGTTGACGCTCAGCCGTCATCGTGCCCTCGATACGTTGACGGCGTTGGGAGGCAGAGATCCGCTGCCGTCGCTAAACGGGCGGACGAGGAAGCGTTACGCGTGGAGGTCATCCCCGGCTCGCTCTGTGGGAGCGGCACGCCGCCGGGCTTTGTTGCCGGTACGAGGAAGGAGACGAATCCCCCAAAGAGGAAACTACACACATCCTACCCAGCATGCATCATGGCAGAGAGGTAGAGAGACACATGTTCTCTTTATAATGCCTTCAGCATTATGAATGGATAAGTGTGTAATGGTACAGTTCATCCTGAGGGGACCATGAATGTCTCAATCAAATATTGTCACAATCCATCCAATACGTGACAAAAACATCGTCCTTATGGTGGCACTGCAGGAAAGGTCAGATGATCACATTAAAGTCGATCGGGTTCATCTTCTGGGGAACATGAATATCTGAAAAAGATTTCATGGCAAACCATCGATGTTGAGATATTTCAGTTCAAATCAAGTCGGAGTGAAATATCTCGATATCTACTGGATGCATTGGCACAGACGTTTGTACGGACATTCGTGGTTCCCAGATGATGTTCTCCAATGAATCTGGTGATCCATTACCAGAGTCATTGAACTACTGCAATGTCGTGAAATTAGTTTCAGACATTCCCCGATCCCCCTCAAGAGGAAATCTAATACCTCTGATCCTCAGCTGTACTTTGTGTTTAATGCTAATTAGCCAACGTTAGCATGCTAATACGCTAGACTAAGATGGCAAATATGCTATAAACATAATACCTTATAAACATTAGCATGTTAGCATGCTGATTTTAGCATTAAGCTTGAAGCACCCAGCCACACAGAGTTGCTAGCGAGGCTGCAGACTGTCGCTCATTAAAGTTACTAAGAGGACTTTCATTTAGTGTTGGTTCTGTCGCCCCCTGTGGACTAAAGTGGTCGTGTCTCTGAGCACCAGACTTCCTTTAGAAAACCTCTCATTCTACTGCAGCACAGGGTGACAGTCTGCTCCTCTCAGTCCTGGTTCTGGTTGTCCACGGTGGACCGGTCTCTGCTGGAGGATCTGGGTCTGTCCACGGTGGACCGGTCTCTGCTGGAGGATCTGGGTCTGTCCACGGTGGACCGGTCTCTGCTGGAGGATCCGGGTCTGTCCACGGTGGACCGGTCTCTGCTGGAGGATCTGGATCTGTCCACGGTGGACCGGTCTCTGCTGGAGTCTGAGCTGAAGGAGGTTCTGGTGAACCTGCATGAGTTCATCTGGTTTCACCAGAATCCGACCCGGTGGCTCCGATGACGAGCATCAAGAATAACTCTATAGAAACAGACCATCTTCTCTCTGATGGTCTCTGTACTGATGGAGGTCTGATAGAGGATCAGGACTACACTGAGACTGGTTCATATAGAGGATCAGGACTACACTGAGACTGGTTCATATAGAGGATCAGGACTACACTGAGACTGGTTCATATAGAGGATCAGGACTACACTGAGACTGGTTCAGAGGATCAGGACTACACTGAGACTGGTTCATATAGAGGATCAGGACTACACTGAGACTGGTTCATATAGAGGATCAGGACTACACTGAGACTGGTTCATATAGAGGATCAGGACTACACTGAGACTGGTTCATATAGAGGATCAGGACTACACTGAGACTGGTTCATAGAGGATCAGGACTACACTGAGACTGGTTCATATAGAGGATCAGGACTACACTGAGACTGGTTCATATAGAGGATCAGGACTACACTGAGACTGGTTCATATAGAGGATCAGGACTACACTGAGACTGGTTCATATAGAGGATCAGGACTACACTGAGACTGGTTCATATAGAGGATCAGGACTACACTGAGACTGGTTCATATAGAGGATCAGGACTACACGGTGTCTGGACTCGGCGAGCTGCTCAGGCGGTTTTCTTCCGTCTTTAAGACTGAAGCCTCTGCGGGCCGATTTAATTAGTGAGGCTTTAATACCAATTTAATGGAGAATTAGTTTCAGACCCCCGCATGAGTTGCACGTGTCTCTTATAGATCAGGGACTCGGCGCTGCTCTCTCCATCTGGGCTGTAATTAGAGATCGTACGGAGAGAAGCAATGACTGCATCTCGTTAATGTGAGTGTGACTTCCAGCTGCTCGTGTACATTGAGCGTGAACGTTCTCTTCCCACATACGACTGTTACACGCTGCAATATACTGTATTTCCATTCAGACGATAAATATTCTCAATAAAGCCGTCTGGTGTTATTATGCTCTCACTAATAATCCTGTGATCCAAACTTTACTCTCCATAGTTCAGTGTTGACTCCAGCTCTCACACTCCTTCCTGCTCTTCTTTAAATCTTTTTACAGCTCATTTCAAACTGGAACGTTGTTCCATCAACTCTGACAATGTTTGAGCACAAAGCATCGTGATGTAAACACAGAGTCCTGCTCTCTGTATATGTACACGTCTCTGGTAGTCGACCTGTCAATCACCGTGTAGCCCCGCCCTAAAGCATCCCCTGCTTTATGGTCTGTGTGACTCTAAATGGACCATAATGTACTAAATGAACATCATGCTGTATTGAAGAAGACTTGAAACTAGAGATTGAGACATAAACTCATGTTTACAATGTTTACTGAGGGAATAAATCAAGAGAGAAGTAGAGTCATTTTCTCATAGACTTCTATACAACCAGAGGAGTCGCCCCCTGGTGGACATTAGAGAGAATGCAGCTTTAACACATGAAGCTTTGACTCCTCCCTTCAGAACGGGAGGTTGTTCCACCTCTAGTGTCAGCTGAAGTGTGAGCACTGAAAGGAGTTTGACATTTTGGGAGATATGATCATTTGCTTTCATTCCTGAGAGGGATGTGACGATCGATACCTCAGCAGGAGGATTTCTGAACTTTGGACAGAGCCAAGCTGGTTGTTTCCCTCTGCTTCCATTCTTAATGCTAAGTTATGCTAATCATTTACTAGCTCTATACTTAGCATACAGATATCGAGTGGTATTAATCTGATCGTATAACTCGCAGCAAGAAAGCAGATCAGTCTATTCCCCCAAAAAATGTCAAATTTGTCCTTTAAAGTATAAATCACATAAAGCCGTTCAAATCTCAGCTTCAAACTGAAAAATTTGTAATTTCAGCAAATACCTCAAAATGACATTTTGGACGAAGACAGGTGGAGTAAGATGGTTGGATCAACAAAACATTGGACGTTAACACAGGAGGCTGCTCTTTGTTTCAACCAGCGTAGGTTTCATTTGATGACAAAGGTCTATCAGAAGTAGTGATATCAATCCACACCACACGTTTCACTAAACCTACCCAAACCTTAACTTTTGTGTTTTCACCTCATGAACCTCATCTATCCTGCCGATAGAGGCGTCGCATCCAGAAACACCTCGATGTTTCTTACCGAAGGGAAGTTACCTTATTTTTTGTTGGCGGGAAGAAAAGTAGCTGCTGAGTCAGACAGGATCACAGAATCACGTCCTCTTGATTCACAACATTTCTTCCAAGAAAAAAAGTCCAGTAAAGTTTGAGACATCACGTGACAGAAGAGCCTCGATATACTGTATACATATATATATATATTGATATAATGAAATCCTTCAAACAGTCTAAGTAGTGTCCTCACAATGCAGAAGTGTCTTCATTATGACACACAGGACAACACTCGTCCCGTGACACGGTCTTTCTTCTCGCTCCGCTTTACTTGCCACACCTGATTATTTACCAGCTCAACCTCAACCGCAAGAAGATGTGAACACTTCACTTGCTGCTCTGCTGAAGAGGAATCGGACCAGATGTGAAGATCCAGCTGGTCCTGAAGCCTGACAGCAGATTAAACCATGTGAGAACAGGTGTGACCATCTGTTTACCATCCAAATGCTGCATCGTTTGTCTTTCACTATGAGACACTACATAACACTGTGACTGGTGTTGATCCGACAGTAGTCCTCTTTGAGTCCTTTGTTCCCGGCCTTGTGTTATCATAGCACAGGGGTTACATGAAGAGAAACCTCAACATGCATTTATCCACCTTTACACACATCTGCATTCTTCAACAGAATGCAACAGAAATGTGTATTTGTTCTTCCAGCAACATCATACACCCAAAGAAACGGAACAAATGACAACCATTACCCAGCATGCACTCCTTGTCCTCAGACACAGGGCTCATTTACTTCACTCCTCTCTGGTTGTTTCTGCGCTGTCCTTTCTTCGCTCTTGTCATTTGCGTCTCCGTTTGTCTTCTGGTTCAGGTTGAGATGTTTTTAGAAACCTCACGGGCTCTTCATGTTTCCTCACCTGAACAGTTTGTACTTCACTTCCTCTTCACCCCCCCCCCCCTCCCCCATCAGTGGGTTTTAGCATTTGTGGAAAATCAACTCAACAAAACAACTACAAAAAGCGAAACATGAGGTTTTGGCGTCTGTCCTGATCTCTGGAGACTTACGAGAAGGAGGCTTTGAACACGAGTGGAATAACAAGAAGAGTCTTTGTAATGCACTGAAGTGAGACTACGTATTCAAATGAACGGCTGCCGGGATGATAACAAGCCATCAGGACGTCTCGTATGGAGATCTTTAGCTCCCGATATAGTTCTGAACCTTAAAGCTGTTTGAGCTGAAACTTGAAGGAGTCAAAGTTTATACTTTAATAACCAATGTAATCACATTACACTCAAGTTGAAATGTTACTCAAGAAGCCAAAGACAAAGCGATTACGTTTGATCGATTACGTGGGACACATGGTGTGTAGAGATCCAATTACCAGAACACTCGCCGGTCATCTTTGTCAAGTAAGATTAGAGTTGCCTTCAGTGGGGATCGAACCCACAACCTTCTGGCTGTAAGAAAGACTTTTATTTACACAAAACTAAAGCTTGATTTACGCAATATTAAAAGGCAGCGGAAAAAGACTTCAATCAGTTTTAAATATCTGTGTTTATTATCTACTAACCATTAAGTCACCAGTTAACACGGTCACTGGTTAAAGTGAAACACCGGTTGCTCTGAACTCTGCAGAACCTGAGTCGATTCTGACAACCGAACCTGAAACAAGCAGACCTTTAGATGCTGCTCACAACGTTGTGAAGCTTGTTAACTCGGCTGGATGTTCTGGAACAAAACAACACTTCTGTTGACAACATGCACGCAGATATTTATGATGAGGTCGGCTGTAAAAAAAGGTCTCTAGACAACAGCGAGATCCTGGACTCAAAGCAGACAGCGACCACAGAGGAACGAAGCCCGTCGCTTTTGAAGGTTTCCACGACGGCTGAGTTTCAATGAATATTCACAGACTGTGAAACCCCCCCCCCCCCCCCCCCATCCCCTGCTGATCGGAGACGGCTGTCATCAAACCCTTTCAACATAGAGAGAATCCATTCATCTCTTTTTTCCCGCCGCCGATTGATAAACTGAGGAGAAAACATTTCCCTCCACGTCCCGGAGAAAACCATGTTTTTTTGCAGAACTCCGCTCAGAAGCAAATGTCTGTTCACACACAGAACACACAACCCATCAGGTAGTGGTCTGCCTTCAGAGCATGACAAACAGCGGGAATGAGAGGCGCTCTGTAAATAAGATATTACTCTACGGACCGCCGTATTCCCTTCAACAATTCTCCTTTAAAATGAGAGCCAATTATAAGCAGGAGTCAGCCCCCCCCACCACCACTCCCGTATCACATTTGAAATATAAATCTGAGGCGATATTCCTAGCAGGTGATATATGCGGCTTTATGGGGGGTTTTAACTAAATCCCCCCGGCGAGGAAGGCGAGTCGATACAGATCTGTTTCCTCGTGGAGGACTGAGCGATCTGTTGCTTTGCGGAAAGAAAAATAAAATCTCCTCTTCTTCAAAGGGGCCGCCAGGTAAACAGGTAACGTTAAGATCGGAGGACAAACAGAGAGAGTGGAGCTGAATTTAAATGTCAGAGTGTGATAACCTTTACAGAACCAGCGTCCCTGTTGTTATATAGTCGCATGTCGATGTGTCCTTGAGCGAGGCACTTAACCCCAAAATTGCTCCGGTAGCTGTGCCTACGGTGTAGAAATGTGATATCTGAATTGTCGCTTTGGATAAAAGCGTCTGCTAAATGACTGTAATGTAATGTAATATGCTGAGGGTCTGTTCAACCGTGTGGATCATTTACCCTCCGAGAGGCCGCCATCGAGGGGTCATGATGGAGCCTTTCATAGCCTTTGAGCTCCTGTGTTAGCCTTTCCTAGCCTTTGTGCTACTGTGTTAGCCTTTCATAGCCTTTGTGCTACTGTGTTAGCCTTTCATAGCCTTTGTGCTCCTGTGTTAGCCTTTCCTAGCCTTTGTGCTACTGTGTTAGCCTTTCATAGCCTTTGTGCTACTGTGTTAGCCTTTCGTAGCCTTTGTGCTACTGTGTTAGCCTTTCATAGCCTTTGAGCTCCTGTGTTAGCCTTTCCTAGCCTTTGTGCTACTGTGTTAGCCTTTCATAGCCTGTGAGCTCCTGTGTTAGCCTTTCCTAGCCTTTGTGCTACTGTGTTAGCCTTTCGTAGCTTTTGAGCTACTGTGTTAGCCTTTCATAGCCTTTGTGCTCCTGTGTTAGCCTTTCCTAGCCTTTGTGCTACTGTGTTAGCCTTTCATAGCCTTTGTGCTCCTGTGTTAGCCTTTCCTAGCCTTTGTGCTGCTGTGTTAGCCTTTCATAGCCTGTGAGCTCCTGTGTTAGCCTTTCCTAGCCTTTGTGCTACTGTGTTAGCCTTTCGTAGCCTTTGAGCTACTGTGTTAGCCTTTCATAGCCTTTGTGCTCCTGTGTTAGCCTTTCCTAGCCTTTGTGCTACTGTGTTAGCCTTTCCTAGCCTTTGAGCTACTGTGTTAGCCTTTCCTAGCCTTTGTGCTACTGTGTTAGCCTTTCCTAGCCTTTGTGCTACTGTGTTAGCCTTTCCTAGCCTTTGTGCTACTGTGTTAGCCTTTCCTAGCCTTTGAGCTCCTGTGTTAGCCTTTCCTAGCCTTTGTGCTACTGTGTTAGCCTTTCCTAGCCTTTGTGCTACTGGGTTAGCCTTTCCTAGCCTTTGTGCTACTGTGTTAGCCTTTCCTAGCCTTTGTGCTACTGGGTTAGCTCTCTGAGCCGTGTGCTCATGAACGAGTTAACGACTGGACTTCAGTGAATACGTTAACATGCACACTTGACAATAACTTGAGCTATTCCACTATGATTCCAGCATTCTTTGAACACGTATACAGCACATTCAGAACATGTGTCTCTATGGGCCGTTTATCTTGCCGATCATTGTGCACATGGTTCTACATTGGTTGCACATTGGTTGCACTGAAACAAAGTGTGATACAAACTAGTTTGAATGTCGCAGTTGTGCGGACTTTAAATTCAACCGAGTGTTCAGTTGGTGCGACAGGCTGCTGTGGTTGAGTCTTTCATCCCCACAGCTCACTGGTCTCTGCTGACAGACATGTCAGGTGTAACTTCACATATTTTCAAAAGCGTCTGATCGGCTAAAAGTTGAAACAAAGTGAACAAAAGTTTGATGAACAAAAGAAAAAAACACAAAAATAACACGGAGCGTGTGAGAACTCGACTCGTCTCCAGAATGTGATTCTGAAATATCGCTGCCAGACCAACTGAGAATTGCTGTAATTCATATGAATTACTCATCTCTCTGCAGCCGGCATTTCAAAAGAGCAAAGTAAAAATACATGTTGCGCTACGTTACAGCTTTCAAAGCTGTCATCATCGGATATTCTGCATATGTTGTGCAGCCACATTTCAATGAGTTGTTTACTTGCTTGTCCGTAGTGTGCTTTGTTAGGTTGTTCATGCTTTGGCCTCAGAGAGAAGTCATTCATCTCTATGAATAATAATAATAATAATAAGAATAATAATAATAACAACTTTTCATCCATCCACGGTAGACAGCCGGCGTGAGATTCATGAATTAATATAGAAATGATGTAACTTAAGACTTCCTGTTCATGATGCTGGTGATTTATTCATATAAAGAAAAGATTAAGTGTAGAAAACACAAGAGGTGTTTCAAGTATTCCTGCCGTATGAAGTTTCATGTGTTCTGCACAAATGCAGTATTTTTGTTGTATAATTAGTGAAACATACAAATCCACAGTGAATAAAGACACCTCAGTGTGATTTCACGCTTCTGTTCTGTAAGGGAAGCGAGTCACTCACATGACGGAGACGATGTCGCCTCGGTGGACCTCGTAGTTCCTCACGCTCCAACGGTTCAGCAGCACGACGTCACAATCAGACCCCCCCTCCGGGTTCAGGACGGGCTGCAGGCACAATAACACCGTCGATATGAATCAGTTCCCATAAACACACACACTGTACAGCAGACATCCCACGACAGCAGAGACGGAGTAAAGAGTCACGGGGTGGTGAGTCGGTGTAACGGAACAGAGCGACACAGTCCAGAAACAGTTTGCTCTAAAGGTCGACGACACAACAACACAGATGCTCCAGTAGGTCTGTCTGAAAGCACCGCTGAGTTAGCCAACCATCAAACACGAAGGAGCCGCGGTCAACAAGTGTTCCGTTTGTGATTAAAAAGTCGGTTAATGAATGTCAAAATGTTAATGTTACATGAAAAATAAAGATTTTAACTGTTATGTTAGAAAATATTTAACAACAATGCAGCAGGTAATTCCACCCATTCCTGCTGCTACCTCCAACCGTGAATCATCAAACCGCCTTAACGAGGTCTCTCATGGTTGTTGAAGCAAAGTGTGTGTGCTAATTGATGGTAAAATGCTGCACATGGCACCTTCAGGAACATATTTCTCCCCAAAAACAGAGAAGAGTTTCAGGATGAAGCTCCATGCAACCATGTGCGCTAGCAGCAGTAATGCCAGGGGAGGAACACCACCTCTGTATGATGGAGGTATCATGTATCAGCTGCTCACTGCTGCAGGACTTCTGCTCCAGTTAGCCAGCTATAGATCATTATGGTGAAAATAACTTTCTGATTTTTTGTCAATTTATGTTTCCGTAATGTAAATCTTGCCTTTAAAAATGTACAAACAGAAGTGGTTTTCACATTTAAGTCCAAAGTGCATCCAGAATATATGATCATTTTAAAAGAAAATTATTTGGTTTAAGAATAATTTCCTCGTGTCCAGGCAGCCGCTGGATTCACTTCATTTCAATATCATCACATAATCAACTGGCAGAGCCTGGAGACTTGCTTCTGATAGGTAATCCATGAGTGGATCATTTTCTAATCAAAGTTCTGTAATCAACTCGTGAGCAGAGACGTTCTCTCCCTGGTGCTGAGTTCAAGGGCTCTCCGTCGTTTGAGTTGTCAGAGGCAGCTGCTCTTCCTTTTTGTTTCCTCAGTGCAGTCAGTTCATCACAGCGCTCACACCTCAGGTGTTAGAGCTTCTCTGAGCTGCTGGCTTGTAAGACGAGAAACAAAGTTCATAAATGAGCTGAATTTTAGAAAATGTTTTGTAAAAAAATATCAGCATTATCAACATACTGTATGTAAGAACAGGATGTAGTCACCCATTAGGTTGCGGACTACCGTGTTGAAGCCTTGGGTTTGGTATTTTGGCCGTCGCCATCTTGGTTTTTGGGAGCCAGAAATGAGCAATCAGCGTGTAGCCCCGCCCTAAAGCATCCCCTGCTTTATGGTCTGTCTGACTCTAAATGGACCATAATGTACTAAATGAACATCATGCTGTATTGAAGAAGACTTGAAACTAGAGATTGAGACCATAAACTCATGTTTACAATGTTTACTGAGGTAATAAATCAAGAGAGAAGTAGAGTCATTTTCTCATAGACTTCTATACAACCAGAGGAGTCGCCCCCTGGTGGACACTAGAGAGAATGCAGCTTTAACACATGACGCTTCAGCTTCACTCTTCAGACCCGGAGGTTGCAGCTTATTGGCCAACATGTTGGACAAAGTGGTGCAAGAAAAGTCAGTTTGAAGTCCTTTGGAAACAGTGTCTCCGTTTAATAGTTTGTCCCTCAGAGAGGATGTTTATTTTCACGTAAAATGTCCAAAATGTTTTTTTTACGTTCATATTTAAAATGTCAATATCTATAAATTCAAGTATTGGTCAGCCTCAAATATTCACTATATAAATGATTTGTTAAGCACATAAAAGCTCAAATCTGCAAAAGCTCAAGTTTGTCTTCACAGTTTGGGATTGTTTGGTCATCTTCCTGCTTTATTGATCAAAACACACATGTTCTCTGTTGCTGTCAAAGAAAACTCCAAACACCGCGTCCTCCTGACGGCTCAATCACACGCTCACACAGTCATTACTCTCACATCTCGGCTTGTGTGGCCTCACGTCGGAGGATCCACGCGTGATGAGGCGAGCGTGTCATCTAAAGACAGGATGTGTGACGGTCCATTTCACGCCATATTTGACAGGATTTCTCTCATGTGTCGGCCCCAATATAAATACCCGAGTTTATAGAGTTGGGTACTTCATCAGCTCCATAGAACAAGCTGGATTGTGTCTGAAACTCCTGAGGAAATGTAAAAAGGTGCGACAGATTGTCCGATCATTCATTCACTAAGCAGGAGAAACGTTCATGCAGAGACAGTATTATATAAAAACGACTTATTCCAGTGTTCTGACCTCTCCACGTCTGCGTGACACACCTCATTAAACATGAACGATGCAGAAGCTTTGTTCAAACCCACGGACGGGATTTTATAACTCTAGAGATACAAAACACGTCATAACTGTTGGGAAATGATTCACAACTAAATCATCTTTATTTGATGTAACCGTTGTGATAGAAAATTGTGCTCAGTAGGTTTCTACTGTGACTTCTCTAATGTGCTTTATTCAATGTTAGACAAGACACTATGGGATGTCTGATAGTAATCACAGAGTGTTTCACTTAGAGGTAGTAAACCACAGGATGTGCAGATTAGGATCTGCCGTAAATGTTGAGTGCAGGAACTGTTGTAACTTGTGTAGATCAGGAACAAAGGCTTAGTGAGACCCCCCCCCCCCCCCCCCGGACTGACCCTTTAAGAGATGCACTCAGACTGGACACAGGACTCTCTCCATCCCACAGACGACACAGCTCTCTGTGATGATTGATTCTTCTAAAGACAAACTTCTTTTCTCAATGTTTCTTGTTCCAGTGTTCAGCATCACAGGACTCACTCGGTGCTAGTAAAGAGTTCTTTCCACCACGAGCAGCCAAAGAACAGAACAGAGCTTCTTTAATACAGCAGTGAATTAAGAGAATCAATTTATTCAAAATATATTATTTAATATGTTTTAAATAAGGATGATTCATTGAATATGTTTAATTACATACAGTTTAAGATCAGGAGTTCACACACTTCAGTGAATTTAAATTCTCTTGATCGTGTGCTCGTCATACGTTAAGAACTCAAACTGTTCATATTACATATTCATGACCAAAAAACACTGTGTACATGACAACAACCCAAAGCACTGCAAAACAAAGGATGAAGGAACGGAGTGAAACACGAGAAGAGTGAGACACGAGAAGAGTGAGACTGCAAGAACAGTGAGACGCAAGAAGAGTGAGACGCAAGAAGAGTGAAACGCTAGAAGAGTGAGACACGAGAAGAGTGAAACACGAGAAGAGTGAGACACCAGAAGAGTGAGACACCAGAAGAGTGAAACACAAGAAGAGTGAGACACTAGAAGAGTGAAACACAAGAAGAGTGAAACACAAGAAGAGTGAAACACAAGAAGAGTGAGACACTAGAAGAGTGAAACACTAGAAGAGTGAAACACAAGAAGAGTGAGACGCTAGAAGAGTGAGACGCAAGAAGAGTGAAACGCTAGAAGAGTGAGATGCAAGAAGAGTGAGACGCAAGAAGAGTGAGACGCAAGAAGAGTGAGATGCAAGAAGAGTGAAATGCTAGAAGAGTGAGACACAAGAAGAGTGATACACTAGAAGAGTGAGACACTAGAAGAGTGAAACACTAGAAGAGTGAAACACTAGAAGAGTGAGACACAAGAAGAGTGAAACACTAGAAGAGTGAAACACTAGAAGAGTGAAACAAGAAGAGTGAAACACAAGAAGAGTGAAACACTAGCAGAGTGAAACACTAGAAGAGTGAGACACAAGAAGAGTGAAACACTAGAAGAGTGAGACACAAGAAGAGTGAGACACAAGAAGAGTGAGACACTAGAAGAGTGAGACACTAGAAGAGTGAAACACAAGAAGCGTGAGACACTAGAAGAGTGAAACACTAGAAGAGTGAAACACAAGAAGAGTGAAACACTAGAAGAGTGAAACACTAGAAGAGTAAAACACAAGAGTGAAACACTAGAAGAGTGAAACACAAGAAGAGTGAGACACAAGAAGAGTGAGACACTAGAAGAGTGAGACACTAGAAGAGTGAAACACGAGAAGAGTGAGACACTAGAAGAGTGAGACACTAGAAGAGTGAAACACTAGAAGAGTGAAACACAAGAAGAGTGAGACACTAGAAGAGTGAAACACTAGAAGAGTGAAACACAAGAAGAGTGAGACACTAGAAGAGTGACACTAGAAGAGTGAAACACTAGAAGAGTGAAACACAGCTGGTTTTGATACTACTTGGTAGTTATTTCCTTCCTTCCCGCTGTGTTGTTTTTTACTCTCTTAATGTCTAATCTTGTAATTACTAAAATGTTTTCACTACGTTATTATTCTACCAAGCTGCACAGAGACTTCGGGTGGAAAATAGCACATTTTATTAAACCTGCTCAGCAGCGTTACATCTCCCCTCATTTTAAATAAGATTAATGACATCCGTGCATTGTCCAAATAAAGACACACAACATAAAACCTCTTTGGACTTTTAGAGCAGAACAATCAGGATCAGCAGATCTTTCACCCGGCGTGCCGACAGACGGCATTGTGGGAATATTACAGACGAGATAGCGGCCAGCAGCAGACAACCCGCCGCCACTGTCGGGGTCATCGTGTGTGTTCAGCTTTTTTAATAACAGCAACATATTATTCAGACGGAGAATAAAGAGCTGAGGTGTTTCTATTACAGTCTGAAATATCGTGAAAAACATCTGGTTTCGTCAACACGTCTCCTGCTTTCAACAAACACTGTTTAGTCATTTCATGAATGATTTTTAGATCTCAAACTCTTCCCTCAGAGGTCGGCGTCGTGACCCCGAAACACGCCGCTACATGAATATACACCAACAACCAAAAGAGGCGACACGCTGTTCTAATATTCATGCTCATTAAAAATGGAGAGCAGATTGTTTTATGCATAATGTATAACACGCGTCGTATAATAGGCCGCACGACAGGAAACCAACTCGGTCAAAACCCAACAGGCACTTGTTTATTTATTTATTGATTGTTTTTTTTACATCTGTGCCTCTCAATGAGGAAGAGTTGTTTACCGTCTGGAGGAGAGTAGAAGGAGGCCATGCATGGAGAGCTGGTTCTTCTCCAACGTCACCGGATTTGTGTCCTCAGACTGTTATTTACTTATTTATTACTTCTGTCTCCATATTTCTAATATGCAGTCAAGTACAGTCAATGTTGTTTATATAGATCAATATCACAAATTGAACTCGGGGGGCTTTAGAGTCTGCACAGACGACGACACCCTCAATGTTTTGACTCTAAACTACATCACTAACTACAGCACTGCCTTAAAATGATGACTCATTTTATTAATAAAATAAAAGAATACAACAACCACAGCAGAGTATTGATATCACAGGTATTCATCAGATATTTATAGGTTTCTATTATAATGTGACGAAAGAAAATGTAAAATCTTGTTTTAAAGGACCGGTGTGTTGGATTTAAGGAGATTTATTGGAGTATTATATTCATAATATGTTGTCATTAGTGTCACCTGAATAATAAAAGTAGTTTGTTTTCATTAGCTTGGAATGAGCCGTTTATATGTAAAGAGGGAGCTGGAGGCGGAGTCCGCCATGTTTCTACAGTAGCCCAGAACAGACAAACCAAACTCTGGCTCTAGAGAGACTTTCATGATTTATCGTCGCCTGTAGGCCACCGTAGTTCTCCGACACACTTGAAAAGAGAGGAGTGAGTGGCGGGTTTTCAGGTAGTTGCAATCTACAACCTCACCACTAGATGGCACTAAATCCTACACACTGCTCCTTCAAACGAGGGCGCAAAGACCATAAAATGAAACCGCAACACGGAACCACCAACACGGCCGTTTGGGTTGCAGTTTCAGTTTTTAGAACCATAACTTAAACCACTATTATTAACATTATTGAGATATTTTTGCAGATTGGTTTTACTGCTAAAACAATCACACATATTTGAGGTGTTTCCTTCCGAATCTCTTTCTCTTGGGGATAAAAACGTCTGAGGCAGAAACCATTCATCTATGTTCTTAATGGTTTCACATATAAGTTCAAGCGATTAAAAAAGATCAGACATGGACTCTAGGATGTGCTTTTCAGCTTCTTCTTCTTCTCTCTCTGCCTCTTTTTATTCCAGCAATCCAACAAGTGGTCCGGATGCCGTGACCTCTGACCTCGTTAATAGTAGTTCATGAAGTGGGCGTGTTGCGTCTCACCTGCATCGACGCTCCCTCCACTCGCGCCACGTAGGCGAACCGATCCAGGACGGTGACCGTGACGGGAACGGCGACGAAGAAGCCGCTAACGAACGCCCGCAGGTAGCGCCGGCTAGCCGTCGCCTGCTGAGCCATCACCTGGAACAGGAAGCAACGGCAACAGGTGACTGAAAGGGTAAGTTGGTAATCTTCTTCCACAAAAACACATTTCAGAATTTTAAATGTTCATTACATCCTGACAATAATCAATGAATCATATGCTCTGATAGATGAAGTATACGACTGGGAAAATATGTAATAATACAGACGACACACCCAAAAGTGTCTTTAAGTGACGTCTCTCTGAAGCTACGATGTGTGTAGTACCAGGATGTTCTCACACCAACAAGTCTCACTTGTTCTTTCGCTTCCTGTCTGATCAAAAGAGTCAAAACACATCAGGTGAGATACCTTTACATTTGGAATATAGCTAAGTTAGCGAGCATCACAAGCTGACGGCCATGTCGGTGTTAGTGACGTAGTTTTCACAAAACTAAATGATGCTATGACAAACTGAGAATTTCTTTGCTTGCAAAAAAGTATCTTTTAAACTGACAAACATTTGTGCAATTCACGAAACAATTCAAACTGGTTGTAAGAACTATTTGTCTCTCGCCGTTGACTGTTGTACATGTTTTTTTCTGAAATAGGGGGACACCAGAAGGGGCGGGTCTTTACCCATCACTCATTGCTCTTCAACAAGCTGCTATCTTAACAGCTGTGATTACTAACAGCGGCCATGTTTGTTGTTTACTTTACGACTTTATTTACTAGATTGAAATGGTACATTTTAACACTCCATGTCATCATTCACCCGTTCACACCCATTCATACACCGATGGCAACATCACGACCATCCAACCGTTCACACCCATTCATACACCGATGGCAACATCACGACCATCCAACCGTTCACACCCATTCATACACCGATGGTAACATCAGGACCATCCAACCGTTCACACCCATTCATACACCGATGGCAACATCACGACCATCCAACCGCTCACACCCATTCATACACCGATGGCAACATCACGACCATCCAACCGCTCACACCCATTCATACACCGATGGCAACATCAGGACCATCCAACCGTTCACACCCATTCATACACCGATGGCAACATCACGACCATCCAACCGCTCACACCCATTCATACACCGATGGCAACATCACGACCATCCAACCGCTCACACCCATTCATACACCGATGGCAACATCACGACCATCCAACCGTTCACACCCATTCATACAACGATGGTAACATCACGACCATCCAACCGTTCACACCCATTCATACACCGATGGCAACATCACGACCATCCAACCGCTCACACCCATTCATACACCGATGGCAACATCACGACCATCCAACCGCTCACACCCATTCATACACCGATGGCAACATCACGACCATCCAACCGCTCACACCCATTCATACACCGATGGCAACATCACGACCATCCAACCGTTCACACCCATTCATACAACAATGGTAACATCAGGACCATCCAACCGTTCACACCCATTCATACAACGATGGTAACATCAGGACCATCCAACCGTTCACACCCATTCATACACCGATGGTAACATCACGACCATCCAACCGTTCACACCCATTCATACAACGATGGTAACATCAGGACCATCCAACCGTTCACACCCATTCATACACCGATGGCAACATCAGGACCATCCAACCGTTCACACCCATTCATACACCGATGGCAAAATCAGGACCATCCAACCGTCCTCACCCATTCATACACCGATGGCAAAATCAGGACCATCCAACCGTTCACACCCATTCATACACCGATGGCAACATCAGGACCATCCAACCGTCCTCACCCATTCATACACCGATGGTAACATCAGGACCATCCAACCGTTCACACCCATTCATACACCGATGGTAACATCAGGACCATCCAACCGTTCACACCCATTCATACACCGATGGCAACATCAGGACCATCCAACCGTTCACACCCATTCATAGACCGATGGCAACATCACGACCATCCAACCGTTCACACCCATTCATAGACCGATGGCAACATCACGACCATCCAACCGTTCACACCCATTCATACACCGATGGCAACATCAGGACCATCCAACCGTTCACACCCATTCATACACCGATGGCAACATCAGGACCATCCAACCGTTCACACCCATTCATACAACGATGGCAACATCACGACCATCCAACCGTTCACACCCATTCATACACCGATGGCAACATCAGGACCATCCAACCGTTCACACCCATTCATACAACGATGGCAACATCACGACCATCCAACCGTTCACACCCATTCATACAACGATGGCAACATCACGACCATCCAACCGTTCACACCCATTCATACAACGATGGCAACATCACGACCATCCAACCGTTCACACCCATTCATACAACGATGGCAACATCACGACCATCCAACCGTCCACACCCATTCATACAACGATGGCAACATCACGACCATCCAACCGTTCACACCCATTCATACAACGATGGCAACATCACGACCATCCAACCGTTCACACCCATTCATACACCGATGGCAACATCACGACCATCCAACCGTTCACACCCATTCATACACCGATGGCAACATCACGACCATCCAACCGTTCACACCCATTCATACAACGATGGCAACATCACGACCATCCAACCGTTCACACCCATTCATACAACGATGGCAACATCACGACCATCCAACCGTTCACACCCATTCATACAACGATGGCAACATCACGACCATCCAACCGTTCACACCCATTCATACAACGATGGCAACATCACGACCATCCAACCGTTCACACCCATTCATACAACGATGGCAACATCACGACCATCCAACCGTTCACACCCATTCATACAACGATGGCAACATCACGACCATCCAACCGTTCACACCCATTCATACACCGATGGCAACATCAGGACCATCCAACCGTTCACACCCATTCATACACCGATGGCAACATCACGACCATCCAACCGTTCACACCCATTCATACAACGATGGCAACATCACGACCATCCAACCGTTCACACCCATTCATACACCGATGGCACTGAAGCTTTCCAACCGTAGCTTTAATACCAATATGATGTGTATAAAGATAAAAGGCCTATACAACCAATCACACTGCCTCACACAGGACTGAACATCCTTCTCCAATAAAAGGACTCATTGCTCCATTAATCAGTCCAACACATGTAGAGTTTCATCAAACATGAGCCCGACTGCAGGAGAAGGAGTTCTTGTTGATTGGAGACTGAGAAACACATTAAACTGAGCCGGCTCTCCCCAGACAGCTTCTTCTTCTTCTTTTTTATCCGCTTGACGTTTCACAGGAAGCGCAGACAGGCGTGAAATGACTGACCGGCCGGCAGCAGCAGCAGCAGCAGCAGCAGCAGCAGCAGCAGCAGCGTCAGCCATGCACCGCTGCCTTCAGCTAACAGCTAACAGCCTCGTCTGGACGTCCACTGTCCTCACTCTGGAGATCTGCTGCAGCCCATTATTACCTCCACATCAGCATCACATGCAACATCAGGAGCACGATGAACTCCCTCAACACCCACCCCCCCCCCCCCCCCCCCACACACACACACACACACACACACACACACAAAGTGTCCATCACTGCAGCCGAGAAGCCTTTCAGGAGGAAATAGAAGCTGATGTATTTCACTTCCCTATACTGTGACGTCTCCACACAACAATCTCCAAACAGATGTAACATACTAATGTCAATATAAAATACATTAACTTCCACTTCGTGTTGAGGAGCCTTTCTTTGGGGGCCAATGCAAAGCGGACATTTAGTGTGTTTATTTGAACGTTACCGTTTCCTTTCTGTGGTTCTCGTTGTTTCACTTTACACAATAAAACAAGAGACTCACTCTCCTGAACGACTTATTGGACAAATCTGTGAAGTAAACAAACCACAATCTCACTTTTAAAGGGAGTATCAGTGGGAGTCAACGGTTAACAGCTTGGTACTTGTTTCAGTCTATCTGTTCATTTCAAATGTGAAATGTTAAGCTGTTGAGCTTGATTAAGAGCAGACCAGAGAACGGACAAATTCATATTCAAAAGGTTCCCGTTGGGCCTTTATGGAGCATTGATGAAGCTATGAGAAGGAATATCAGCTGATAACGATGATCTGTGATCTGATCAACGGTCACACGCGGTTCTGATCTCGGGGTTGAGTGCGTCTCACTCGAGGTCGCTTCAATATGCAGACGGTAGGAGCCGGGAATCGAACCGCCAACTTTATGATTAACTGACTTCCTGTTCTAACCGATCTACCCGCTGAGCCAGAGCCGTCCCTCAGTTCAGCCAAATGAAAAGCAACTCATAAAACACAACGTGGGACGGAGACAGAGCTTCACAATGTGGCGCCAAAGCTCATCGAGTTTTATTCCCTTCAACTTTACCGGTTAGTTACCGGTTAGTTACCGGTTAACGGGTGTCGGCTATCGGACAGAAAACTAAAGGAAGCTGAGAAGTCTGTGGAGAACATCCAGTCGAGCCCGTTACATGTTGAGAGCCATCAGATGTCATCATAGCTTCTGTTATGATCTAAAGCAGTGATTCTCAACTGGTGGGTCGCGATCCAAAAGTGGGTCGCGGACCCGTTTTCAGTGGGTCGCGGGCCTTTGCCTGACCAAAAAGAATAAAAAAAATAAAAAAAGACTGACTGGACAGACTCATAGAGGTGAATTCTTCAAACACTAATTTCTCTTTTTGTAAGATGAGAAAAATATAATATTGTGGATTTTTCACTTCACCCTGAATGGACTGAAGTTAAAGCTGCAGGGCAATTCAGTGAAAATATTTTTCCTAAATTGAATTTCATTACGTAATTTATTTTTTAATCCAGCTGTTATTTTACTTGAAATGAGAAGAACATGTATTCATGTATTTCTATGTATTTATAATCCATCCAGTTAAATTTGAAAAATGAGAATAATATTTGTTAAAATATAATGTGTGCTTTCTTTATTTGATTTGACAGTTGTTTACTACACAGAGACGTTACTACTACTAGACGTCTTGAATATAGATATAATGATGTAAATGGTATATATATATATATATATATATATATATATATATATATATTTGGGTCGTGGGTCCCGGCTTGTCATTAAGGGGTGATGGTGGGTCCTGCAGCCAGACCAGTTGAGAACCACTGATCTAAAGAACAGTGAACCTTGAGAACCTTCACATTGACTTTAGTCCAGTGGTGCAACAATAAACTAAGACTTAGAGAGAAATGAACCTCGGTTGTTTTAAAGCTTTCTTTTCATGTTGAATGACGTATTATCACCAATGAACTGGTGGGAACGTCTTTGGTAAACACAAGACTTAAGATGGTGGTTTGTGTGATTCTTTGTTCTTTGGAACTCAGTTTTATTGATGAGTCTGCAAAAGTGCAAGTGAGCGTTAAGTTTGATTTACGCTCGTAAACAACCTTTGTTTCCTTATAACACATTTAATACTCGACTTCTTTCTCTACAGGGTTTGTAAGAAGGTAGTTCATGAACATGAGATATGAGTTTACAGATAGAATCCCTCCTCTCTCTAGTGGAGGTTAGTTTATGACGGTTACACTCGTCGTGTTTCTGATTCCTCACATTACATTTGCTTTTCTGGTGTTTTGCAGAATAACGAACATAAACGTCTCTGTGTGAGCTCGTATGTCGGCCCACTTCCTTCTGATTATCTATCAGCTAGAGCCCTGACAGTTTGTTGTAGACATTTCACTCACACACACTCACTCACTGTTACGTCCTCTTAAACACAGTGATCTTCCTCCGCCGGGCTGTGTTAGACATCAGTTACCCGCCGTGTGCCGGAGCAGAAAATCTATTCCAGCATAACAATCCATCCTGACATGAACATATTGCCATTACACCTCCATACCCCCCCCCCCCCACGGAGAACAAGTGTATCACATCACCGACACCTCGGAGCCCCGCGGCGCGCTCTCTCTCTCTCACACACACACACACACACACACACACACACACTTCAAACGAAGTGGCTGACACAGCAGGACCCACATCAAAGTCACTCCGAGGTGAAACATGACTTCCTCACCTCGTTAGATGGGAAGTCCACATGGTGCAACACGCTGCTTTAAACACAGTAATACTTCATTTAAAATCCATCTCATCAATAACAGAGTTTTAAAGCTGTCAGGTGGAAGGTTGTGTCGCCACCACGTCAACTTTCTGGAGCCGCCATGAGACAGCTCACAGCAGCTTCAGGGCCACAGCTCACAACCATCGCATGATTTTAACTGTCGGTTTATACGCAACACAACTTCTACTCATTGTTATTTTAGAAACCAGGGCTGGATTCACTCAGATGGACTGGGGTTCGCTGATGGCATCATGAATTGTAGTTGCAACCACCATGTTTTACATCTAACTGCAGTAATCCAAGTATAAAAGTTGCTTTTGGAGAGAACAATGGAGAGAAGAACAATAGGAGTCGTGACGGACGGTGAAGAGGCCTCACAGCAGGTTACCGTCTCAGAGAGTCAGTAACTCCAACTCTGTCAAGTCTTCAACCAACGGCTCCGGTGATGGTTTGGGGAAAGTTGCTCCTCATTTATCGTGAGTTCAGACGAAAGTCCAGCAACACGTCACACGTTAGTATTTAGTATATTAGTGTACTCAGTTAGGTTCAGGAAAAGGCTGTTTGGGTTAAAATAACCACAGAAGTTACGTCAGAAACACATCAACACTGACTTCTTGTTTCACGTGAGGAGCAACGGTCTTCTGGCTGAAAGATGGCTGTCCTTCTGGACATGTCCATCTCCACTACCGCCTGACGGCGTGGTCTTCATACATCCATGTTCCAGACTCCGGATATCTCCAGTAAAACCTGTGTCCCTGCTAAGCCAATAGATGTTGTTCCCCATGAAGCCTCATGGAGGCCTGGTGTTCATGGAACTACAGTCTCCATATCAGCCGCTGTCTTTGTTTACTGGGGAAACGCTCTTTATCAAGTCCGCAGAAAAGGCATGAATGAATGAATGAATGAATGAATCTCTCTCTCTCTCTCTCTCTCTCTCTCTCTCTCTTCGACTAGAAAGAATCAGACAGACGCACCACTTTACATCTTCAGTTCACAAGAGATGAGTTCAACGGATCTGTGGAGTTATTCAGCATGAAAAAGACATAAAAGACGATTTATGGACTAAAGACAATCTGAGTAGATTTACACCCAAACAACCGATCACTCGACTAGTCCGGCGCAAGGGGGTCTACTGTAAACCTGAACCACAACATCAATACTAGATACAGATAAAGGATTCACTTTATTTAATTACTATGTGCCGTATCTAACATGTTGGAGATTTATTTATAAACATTTATGAAGTCTGAACTATAGATTTACATAAGAAACTGAGGTTAATGTTCACGTTACTGTAAAGAGGTCTGAAGGAGGGTTCAGGTTCCTTAAACACCAAGAGGACCAGGGTCTACAGAGATACATAGATAATAATATTGGAAAAATAATAGTAATATTATTGTGTTCATCATAAGTGAAGTAAATGTATATTTCTCTGTGAGATGAAGTAACTAAAAGCATACAATTTTAATACTCAAGTAAAGTACAAGTACCTCAAATGAGTACAGTACTTGAGTAAATGTACTTAGTTACTTGTCGCCTCATTGATTCACAGCAGCAGCAACAACAACAAACGTCTCCACAGACAGAAACAGGCCAACATCTCCCCAAGTCCACCTTCACAACATTCATCCTCAAACGATCTCTGATTTCCACCTTAAATCAGAACGAACCCCAATGGCTGTCAGTCGCTTGACCTGTGTGTATGCTAACGGTGCTAACAGCTAGCTGCAGCGGCTAACCGGAAGGTTAACTTATTTAAAAAACAATGTCGCGGACACGACAAGCTGTCGGAGACAAGCGGGTCAGAGAAACGTGCAGGTGAAGAGCCGGAAGTCTCTTTTTTACTGCCGTTAAAAGTGAGAAACTAGAGCTAAAGCTACAGATGCTAACGCACACCTACCAGCAACGTGAGGTCCGTCTTCCTGTTGTTGTCCTACGTCACGGGTTGTCATCCGGGTCCTAAAGCCTGCCGGATTCAGTCTGACACAACACAAGTCCAACAAATCTTTATTCCTCCAAAGTATCGATTAAAAACAAATGTTATTGTTTTTCCAATGATGAATCACAATCCTTAACGTATTTATCTTACCATTGTATACATTATGTTACTGTATGGACTCGAATGACAGAGTATATGTTGTTTAAAACCAATCAACATCAAACTTGAGTGTAAAGGTGTCATACATTTTGATCATTGAATAAATATGAGCATATATGTTACATATATAAATGCAAAGGACCAAAATGTATAGAATATATTAAGACTCTCAAACTTGTTAAAACTAAAAGAAAGTAGTAAAGAAAACTCCTAAACTCTTTATCAAAAAAGTATATTTTTGAAGTTTATTTACCCCAATCGTATTTTTTTATTTAATTTCCCCGATCCGTTCGTTAGCCCCCGGCTTAGTTCGAAGCACCGGTTAGCATCATAGCTATGCTAACGTAGCCTATCAGAGGCAGAGTAGGGGCGTGTCTGCCAATACAGCATGATGTTCATTTAGTACATGATGGTCCATTTAGAGTCAAACAGACCATAAAGCAGGGGATGCTTTAGGGCGGGGCTACACGCTGATTGACAGGTCTCTACCAGAGACGTATGCGGCGTCTCTACGTTACTCCTCCTCAGTCCAGATATGGTCACTTCCTGTTCACTGGTTGCAAATAAAAAAGATGGTGACGGCCAAAATGCGAAACTCGAGGCTTCAAAACATCCACAAACCAACGGGTGACGTCACGACGACGACGTCCACTTCTTATTTACAGTCTACGGTATTTTAGTGCCAATCAGCATCGATGGAAACATGATCCAGAGTCGTTTGATAGTTTGATGCAGAACATTTGTAGGCGAGTCTTTTTGTATTTTTGGTATTTGGTGTAG